>CM076906.1:3666637-4049137 GCA_039519145.1 Kokia cookei | reverse complement strand
TTGCATGTCAATTTACCCTTTTGTGAGTTAGTGGTGTTTGGTGGGTTAATGTGTTATTAAATTAATTATTATAATGGCTAAAAGTAATGAATAGTAAACAAAAGAGAAAATAAATTACTAAACAAAACAAAAAAAAGCTTCATCTCTTTCCTTTCTTCTCTTCTCTCCATCGAAATTCACCAATGAAGTGAGAAAAAAGGAAGTTCAAGCTTCTTTGTGATTAAATCCTCTTTCATGTAAGTATTTTTTAGTTGTTTTTTGATGATTCTTGAGTTTTTAAACTTGTCATGGGTTGATATTCTAAATTCGGGGATTAGATTATTAAGTGGTGAGAATTTAGAGAATTGTTATGAATGAATCTATATGTTTTTGGAAGATTATGAGTTAGATACTGAACTCATGAGATGTTAAACATAGGTTGTTAAATAAATTGTAAGAAAATTAAGGTAGGCATTAAATGATGGAATTAGTAGAAACTATGTATATTTTGTAAAATAAACTAAATAAAATATAGGTTGTTACAAGCAAAGAGAAGATTCGGTCATGCTAAAGTTGTTGAGAAAATTGATTGGATTCAAGTTAAAGTATTAGGAAGTAAATTGTTAAAAGTTTAAAGGTTTAGGGGAAATTTTGTAATTTTGTAAAATTATGAAATATTAATGAAATGGAATAATTGAATTGTATTTTAGATGTTAATCAAGTTAAATCATATTTTAGATTAAGAAAAGGATCAACCGAACCTAGACCGAAGGAAAGTAAAGATCTTGGAGTAGTCGTTAATTCTGTTCTTATGATCATAATAACCGAGGTAAGTTTGTATGAGTTTACATGAATGAAATGTATTTATATTAATATTTAAATATTGTTATTTATCAATTTATGAATATTATTACTAATGGAAATACAAATGCCAAGTTGCTTGTATATACTGTGAAAATGAAAATGTCGTTTGAACCTAGAGAATACTTAGGATATAAATGACATGTCATTAGGAATATATATATGTATTGGGTACTGGTTTTGGAAGTCCTACCGATGGTTGAGATCCAGCATTTGTTGCGGATCTTCACTGCTCGTATGAGCAGCATCGTATAGCCACTATCCTGACCCACAGCAGGCCCATTTCACAGCTCGTGTGAGCATAAATGAAAAGGAAAAGGAAAAGGATATATGTACATGGAAAGGTTTTTGAGTATCCGATGTCATTCGAAATGGTTCAACGGGTATGAATTATATGAAGGAACAAAAATATAATCGATGCTATGACTAGCTAATTCAAGGTAAGGAAAAGGGTAAATGTTTTACTCATCTTATGACAAAGAGTATTATTTTGATAGATTATGATATCTATTTGCTAATAAAATGAATTGTGAATGGTTTATATAAAATATCAAGCATGAAAGTATATTTAAGTGTGAGAATCTTGGTAAGTGAAATTACTTACATACGAACTTACTAAGCATGATTTGCTTACGTATTTGTTTTTCCTTGAATGTGTAGATCATCAGAAGCTCTTCGATTTGTGGACGTCATCGGAGCTTTTGTAATCCTTTTATCTTGGTTATAAATGGCATGTATAGGTGGATGTTTTGTTGCATAAAGAGGAATGGTTAAAACTTGTGAATATTATGGTCTATCCATGCTTTTGTGCGCTTTTATGGTTGGACTTGTAGTACACTATTATAGTATGCTTCTTGTCTCACATTAGTGAGTATGTACATATGTAGTTTATTGATAGTATTAGAAATAACCATTGATTTTTCTTTACTTATTGTTTAAGTTGTTCCCATTTAGTCATCCTTAGCAAATATTTTAGCATTTCCTAGTTTAGTTTATTGCATTTTCTAACTCAATGGACCTTAACCTAGTTGCCCTTAATTTTGTTATATTTTACTACTAATGTCGTTGCATGAGCATGTCCAAAATTGTCGCTGTAGAAACTTATCCAGAATTCTCGCTGCACGAACATGTCCAAAGTTGTCGTTGTATGAGCATGTTCAGAATTACGCCTAAAATTGTCACCACATCTGACAACTGTCTGGATAAAAAAATAGAAATGTGTTAGCTGTCTAGTCTGGTGTAACTAATTGGTACGACCAAAAATTGCTAGATTTGGAGGAAAGGACATCTGTACTATTCAGCTAAAGATAAATACTCATGAGGAGAGAGAAAAAGAGAGTCTTCTTTTGGATTTATTTTTCTTTTTGAATCCATCTTCGAACCTTGCATCCATGGCAACTTAAACTACTCATGGGCGACCTGATATGAAGAAGGAGGAAGATTTGCTCCTGACGAGGGGCCCCTAAGTGCGACACAAGAGGAGAGTAAGAGAGCAAGTTGAGTAGCCTAAGAATAGTATTCTCCATTTGTTCTTTTATATTTCTTTCTTAAACGCTGGTGATTCATGTTTATTTAAAGATTGTATGAAAGTACACTTGACTTTTAGACTAAATGATATTTTATCCAAGTTTGCTTTACTGTTTAATCTTTGGGTTTGAATGTTTTGACCACGGAAGTGTTATTGTAGTCACTATCACTGGAAGGTACAGCGACAATTTAAACTAACAAGTAAGACAGCGGAAGTTGCTTGGGGATTGAAGGAAAATAATCTACTTGTTCTTGAATGTGTTGCATTGCCAACATTGGAAGGTGTGGTTAGTGTGCATGTTTAAGTCTTAGATCTAATAGAGAAGCCAAGTTTGGTAAGACATTCATTGTGCCTTATTGCAGCGACAATCACCTGTTATTTTAAACCTTGTGAACCACACTTAGTATTCTGTTGACTATTCACATTGGGGACCCCATTTCATTATTATTGAATTTTATGTTTAATTTTACATTATTGCTTCGACAATCACTCTAACAATTTTATTGCAATTAATTATTCTTTGCACCGACAATTATAGACAACAAACATCCATCCTCATGGGATCGATATCCGACAAATTCACATCTGTTTACTATACTTGCACCGACAGTGTACGATTGTACATATTTGCTATGATGTTCATAACGCAATCATTTATTCAAGATAAGAACATGTATGTTTGAAAGCTTATTTGGTAAAAAATGTGGTGCCTTTGAATGACATATTGGTTGAATGATTAGATGAGTAATTTGTATGTGTAATGGTGTTCTAAATGGTGTTTTTAATCATTGGATTGCATGTATGATTGTGGTGTCTTGCTAGGCAAGTTTTAGCTTTGTTTTGGCTTGAGCTATAAGTCATTTGGTGGACACACGACCTGCATACAGGCAGATACACGGCCATGTGTCACAAATAAACACCACACACGGCCATGTGCATTTTACAATTTAGGTGTAATAGGCACACAGGCTGACACACGGCTGTGTGATCCTATTTCGAGTATACACACGGGCTGACACATGATCGTGTGACCCTATTTTGATATACACACGGCTGGACACACAGGCTACACATGGTCGTGTGCCCTTGTTTTACCTATTTTATCCAACTTTTTCCTAACCTTTCTAATTTGTTTCGAAATAGTCCTAAACTACTCCTAAGCTATTTTTAATGTCTCAAAAGCACGATTTAAGCTAAAATGTATAAGTTTGATATGGAATATGTGAATGTATGATTTAGGTTGAGTTATTATTATTTATGTAACACCTAAAATCGAAAAACCATATCCAGTTAGGGTCCGGGTGTCTTACTATTCATTTATCACTGTTCATCTTTAACATAATATTATTCAGACTTTATTTATTAAAGAATTGCATTCCACACATTAAGAATAATTTAATTATAAGCACAATTCAATAAGGGCAAAAAGGTCATTTTTATATTTTTGGAGACTTCTATCGATACTTGTTGGATAAGTATCGGTAGTTGCCAAGTCAGTAAACAGTTCAAGAATAGTGTAGATTTCTACCGATACAAGTGACTCCTCTACCGATACAAGTATTATCTATACCAATACTAAAAACTCCAAAGAGCTAGAAATCTTACCCTTCTACTTCTACCAATACAAGTATGCGAACTACCGATATTTCTAAATACATGACTACCGATACTTAGTATTCATCTACTGATATAACTCAAGTCAGTATACAACCTCTCTCCTACCCTGTACTTTTACTGATACAAATATGCAAAATACTGATACTTCTAAATACATGACTACTGATAGTTATTATTCATCTACCGAAACAAGTATGCATAATCACAAGAACCATACCAAGACACAAGTTTATCAACACAAAACATTCACGTCATCAATACGCATTACTACATTTATCAATTTAATAGGGTTTCCACAAGCTCAAGTACATAAAGCAATAGATAACATCATCCTAGTACATGCCATAAGACCGAGTGATGTAAAAACTACCAACAAACTCCGCGATAGTGTGACTTCGAAGAGATGATGATGATGATCCGATCTTCAATCAGTAAAAAAAATTTATAAAACAACAATAACATCTTGGTAAGCTTCATAGCTTAGTAAGTTCAATAGTTTAAAGAGTTACCAAACGTTTGTATAAAGCAACTATAGCTCAACCGAGCCAGGATAATCCCATTGTTTTCTTTAGTTAAAATTTTCATTTTCCTGTCTATAACTTTCTGTTACCAATACCCGATGCTGCTCACACTAACTGTCTGAGGAGACGCAACATATGTAGTACCTCAGCTATCGGTACGGTGTATGTCTGTAAACTGTTCCCTAACAATGCTGCTCACACGAGCTATCGAAAGTATGCATAAAGCATAAGTCCCAGCCATCGAAGGGTCTATAATCCATTTAAGATCCATATCTCTTTTTCGAATCACGATGCTGCTCACACGAGCTGTCAAGGACTCGCAACATATGCTGTACCCCAACCATCCCGTCGGTACTTTTTCAACGACATAAAGCCTACTATCTCTTTCATTTTCATTTCCTCGATCTCTTCAATTCCAAGTGCTTTCGATTTGCTGAACATTGACAATATACATACAATAAATATTAAGTAAAATATACATTACGAACTTATCGAACTAACTTGCAGTTACGATTAGACTTCAGGGACTACTCCGCTAATTTCCTTTTCTCGCGATCTATAGCACGATCGTAGTCTACATTTACAAATCATCCAATTCTCACTTTAAATCACATAATTGAGTCGTTCAACACAATTTAGTCCTTTTTGGAAATTTATAATTTTACCCCTAACATTTTTCCTTTTATTCAACCTAGTCCTTTCAACACAAAACATGCAAACTGATCTTTCTCTTACATAATCAACCTTAGCCGAATTCTCTAGGGTGTTTATCAAACCCCTCCACACATTCATTTGTACAACAATTCATGTATTTTCATCATTTATCACATTTTAGTTCCTAAACTCCAATTTCATAAAAAATCTCTTTACAAAAAGATCTAACCCAAGTATCAAGCATTCAAATCTATGAAAAGCTTTCAAGAACAAGCATTTTCAACAATGGCAAGTTTCATAACATTTGACAGATTTACAAATTAGTCATTGCATAAGCTACATTAAGTTGATATGGACTCAAAGCTCATAGTTTGAGAATGGAAACCCTAACCCTTTTTCCTCTCCTAGCCGTGCAAGGTAGAAGATGACTGAAAATGATGGAAATTTTCACTTAATTCCCTTTTAATTTAATATATATACTAATGGTAAATTTTGTAATTTTTAAGACTTTCATCATTAAGCTTAAATTAACACTTTTAACCTTAATTAAACCTTTTTACACTTAATTTAAATCATGCTAATCCATCTACTAACAATCCTTTGGTTAGTTTACTCACTTGGTCATTTTAACTATCAATCACTACTTTTGCACATATTATAATTTAATCCTTTCTACTCAATTCACTATCTAAACATTTAAAATTTCATTACACACTTTTAATACGATGCTAATGAAGTCATAAATGTTTAAATAAATAAATTATCGAATCGACTCGTTGGAGTCGTGATTCCAAAATCACTATTTTCGATACCACTGAAATTCGTGCTGTTACAGTTTAAATATTTAATTTGACTAGTAATGCTCCTTAACCTTAATCCAGTGACAGAGACGGGTTAGGGGTGTTACACTTATTGGTATCAGAGCTACGGTTTAGTTGATTATGGATTAACGTAGCGTGTATGGAGTCTAGAAATACATGTCATTTTATAACATATGATAGTGTGATATCTCCTAACATGGTTTGAACAATGTTCATATATAGATAAAAGAGGTCACATAACGGAGTTGATCCCGATGAGGTAGAAAGTAATACTCAAGCTCTAGTTCAGGGAGCAACTAGTTCTACTTCTATTGAGAAACTTCGTAATTTCGGGGTTGAGGAATTTAGAGGTACAGTAGAAGATGACCTTGAAAGAGAAAAACTTTGGCTTGAAAATACAATCCATGTGTTGAATGAGTTATCTTGCTCTCCTACTGAATGTTTAAAGTGTACTATTTCACTTTTGAAAGATACAGCATATCATTGGTGGAATACTATCACAATCGCGATGCTAAAAAATCGTGTGACATGGGAATTCTTTTAGACTGAGTTTAGAAAGAAGTATATTAGTCAACGGTATTTTGACAAGAAGCAAAAAGAATTCCTGGAACTGAAGCAGGGTAATAAAACTGTGGTAAAGTATGAGAAGGAATACGTACATCTGAGTAAGTATGCTAGATAATGTATCCTAGGTAAAGCTACAATATGTACTCGGTTTAAAGATGGCTTGAATGAAGACGTCAAAATACTTGTGAGAATGTTGGAAATAAAAGAATTTTCGAAGTTAGTGGATCGAGCACATAAAGCTGAAAAGCTCAGTAATGAGAAAAGATTGGCTAGCAGAGAAACGAGAGATTTGGGTAAACGTCTTATGGGGAAATCATTTTCGTGACCATCAAAAAAATCCAAAGAGTTCCATAGTCGAATGTTAATTCCATCGGGATTTTTTAGAAGAAATAAAGGAAGGCAACAAGCAAGTTCGAGGCCTCAACCTACTTCAATGTCAAGTTTGGGAAGTGTTCATAATGTCAAGCCTGAATGTCCTCAGTGTAATAGAAGACATTTTGGAGAGTGCCGATAGAATGATGGAGTTTGTTTTAAATGCGGTCCCTTTAAGTATTTCTTGAGAGATTATCCTAAAAGGTTTTATAGAGATAGAAATCAAAATAAATGATCGAGTAATATACTATCTAGAGGGAGATCCACCTGAGTTAGTGGTAACACTGGGAATGCTAGAAGTAGGACAAGAGATTCAACAGTCAAGTATGAAGCTTGGGCACCAGCTAGAGCATATGCAATTCGAGCTCGCGAGGAAGCTTAGGCCCTGATGTGATTACTGATACTTTTTCTATCTTTGATATTAGTGTTTATGATTTGATTGATTCGAGATCAACACATTCGTATATATGTACAACATTAGTGTTAGATAAGAAGTTACTGGTGGAATTAACTGAATTTGTGATTAAAGTAACTAATCCTTTAGGTCAGTATGTGATAGTAGATAAAGTTTGTAAGAATTGTCACTTGAAAATTAGGGATTCTTACTTTCTAGTTGACTTGATTTATTACCCTTCAATGAATTTGATGTGATACTAGGCATGATTTGGTTAACATTGCATGATGCCATAGTGAGTTGTAAGTAGAAGAGAATTGTACTGAAACGTCATGATGGTGGATTAGTTATGGTTGAATCAGATAGGTGTGATAATATTTTGAGAACTATTTCAGCTATGTCAGCTCAAAGTTGTATTCGTAAAGGTTGTGAGACATTTTTAGCATACATTTTAGATAGTAGGATTTCATCACAGAAATTGGAATCAGTGATGATTATGAATGAATTTTCTGATGTATTTCTAGAGGAATTATCGAGGTTACCACCAATTAGAGAAGTTGAATTTGCTATTGTGTTAATATCGAGAACTACACTTATATCAATTGCTCCATATTGAAAGACACCTACTGAGTTGAAAGAGTTAAAGGCACAGTTGCAAGAATTAACAATCAGTGCTTTTTGTCAAAAACAAGGATGGATCATTATGATTATGCACTAATTATCGTCAAATCAATAAGGTTACTATCAAGGATAAATATTATTTACCATGTATCGATGATTTGTTCGATCAATTGAGAGGGGAAAAGGTGTTTTCAAAGATAGATCTCCGTTCAACATGTTATCAGCTCAGTGTTAAAGATTATGATGTATCAAAAACTACTTTCAGAATCAGGTACGGACATTATGAATTTTTAGTTATGCCTTTTGGGTTAATAAATGCACCTGCGATATTTATGGATCTTATGAATAGAATTTTTCGGCCTTGTTTGGATAATTTTGTGGTTGTATTTATTGATGATATTTTGATTTACTCGAGAGATGAGGAAGAGCATTCACATCACTTGAAAATTGTATTGCAGACTTTATGAGAGAAGCAACTTTTCACAATGTTTAGTAAATATGAGTTTTGGTTGCAAGAAGTGAGATTTTTGGGACATGCACATTAGGGTAGACCCAGGTAAAATATTTGTTTTGTTAGATTGGAAAACTCCGAAGAATATTATTGAGATCAGAAGTTTTTTGGGTTTAGCTGGATATTACAGAAGATTTTTAAAAGATTTTCGATAATTGCATAACCTTTAACGAAATTGCTTCAGAAAGATGTGAAGTTTAATTGGACTAAAGAGTGTTAGCAGAGTTTCGAACAATTAAAGAGAATGTTAACCTAAGCTCCTTTTTTAGTTCAGCCAGAGTCTAGGAAAGAATTTGTAGTTTATAGCGATGTTTCGTTAAATGGGTTAGGTTGTGTATTGATGCAAGAGGAGAAAGTGATAGCATATGCTCCATGGCAACTTAAACAACATGAGAAGAATTATCCCTCGCATGACTTGGAACTTGTTGCGATTGTGTTTGCATTGAAGATTTGGTGACATTACCTATACGGAGAGAAATGTCATATCTTTACAGATTATAAAAGTTTGAAGTATTTAATGTCGCAAAAAGAGCTTACTCTGAGGCAACGTAGAGGGTTGAAGCTATTGAAAGATTATGATTTGATCATTGACTATCAATCGGGTAAGGCTAACATTGTTGCTGATGAATTGAGTAGAAAGCCTTTGTTTGCTCTATGAGCTTTAGATGCACAATTATCATTAGCTGATGATGGCTCTATTTTAGCTAAATTAAAAGCTAAATCGAGTTTCCTATAAGAGATTGTGAAGCTTAGGAAAATGATTCGAATTTGATCAACAAAAAGAAGTAGATGGAAGAAGCAACTGAGTTTGAATTTCGAATTGGTATGGATAGGGGATTATATTTTCGAAATAGAATTTGTGATCAGAGAAATTCAGAGATTAAGCAGAAGATTTTACAAGAAGCTCACGATAGTAGTTTTTCAATTCATCCTAGAAGTAACAAAATATATGGTGATTTGAAATAATTATACTAGTGGCCTGGTATGAGGCGAGAAATCGGGGAATATGTGTCCAAATGTTTGGTTTGTCAACAAGTCAAATTCGAACATCAAGTACCTTCTGGGTTACTTCAGCCTATTATGATCCCCAAGTGGAAATGGGAACGGGTTACCATGGATTTCGTGTCAAGGTTACCGATTTCTCCTCGAAAGAAAGACGCTATATGGGTAATTGTTGATCATTTAACTAATTATACCCACTTCTGTCCCATTCGTAAGGATTATTCGCTTGAGAGATTAGCAAAGTTATTGTTGGGGAAATTGTTAGACTAAATGGTTTCTTACGAGTATAATATCTTATTGGGATCCATGATTTAATTCAAGATTTTGGGGTAAATTACAGGAAGCTCTAGTAACTCGGTTACATTTTAGCACAGCTTTTCATCCGCAAACAGATGGTCAATCTGAGCAAGTAATTTAGGTGCTTGAAGACATGTAACGATGTTGTGTTTTATAGTTTTGAGGGTAGATGGGAGAAATTCCTTTTATTGGTGGAATTTGCTTACAATAATAATTATCAGTCGAGCATTAGAATGACACTGTATGAAGCTTTGTATGGACAAAAATGTCGAACGCTATTGTATTGGACTGAGTTGGGAGAAAATAAAATTTTTGGTACTAATTTGATCCGAGAAATAAAGGAAAAATTTAGAGTAATTCGAGAGTGTTTAAAAGCTACATCAGATCGTCAAAAATCCTACGCCGATTTGAAAAGGAAGGACATCAAAATTTCAAATTAGAGATAAAATATTTCCTAAGGTGTCACCGTGGAGAAAAGTTCTTCGATTTGGTAAGAAACGTAAATTGAGCCCTCGGTTCATTAGACCATATGAGATCCTTGAGAGAATCGGACCAGTGGCTTATCGTTTGGCATTACCATCTAAGTTGGAGAAAATGCACGACGTGTTTCATGTGTCATTGCTAAGGCATTATAGATCTGATCCTACACATGTGATTTCACCGATAGATCTAGAGATTCAACCTAATATGTCGTATAGTGAAGAGCCAATCAAGATTTTAGCTCGAGAAATCAAAGAGTTAAGAAGCAAGCAGATTACTTTAGTGAAAGTGTTATGGCATCGTCACGGGTTGAAGAGGCAACTTGGGAACCGGAAGAGGTTATGAGAGTGCAATACCGATAAAATTTTCGGGGACGAAAATTCCTAAGGGGGAGAATTGTAACGACCCGAGTAAAGTGGTATCGAAAATAGTGGTTTCGTGACCACAATTCCGATAAATAAATTATTATTTGCATTTAATTATATATGTTTAGAGCAATTAGTTAAGTAGTATTAAAATGATGGTAGAAGATTTAATGCCTAATTAGTAAAATAGAGAAAATGGATTAAATTGAAAAGGGTACAAAAGACATAAGGCTAATGTCAAAGAACTAAATAGAATGAAATAGTAAATAAATGGTTTTGCATGTCAAATTACCCTTTTGTGAGTTAGTGGTGTTTGGTGGGTTAATGTGTAATTAAATTAAATATTATAATGGCTAAAAGTAACAAATAATAAACAAAAGAGAAAATAAATTACAAAAATAAAAGAAAGTTCATCTCTTTCCTTTCTTCTCTTCTCTCCACCGAAATTCACCATTGAAGTGAGAAAAAGGAAGTTCAAGCTACTTTGTGATTAAATCCTCTTGCATGTAAGTATTTTTTAGTTGTTTCTTGATGATTCTTGAGTTTTTAAACTTGGCATGGGTTAATATTCTAAATTCGGGGATTAGATTATTAAGTGGTGAGAATTTAGAGAATGGTTATGAATGAATCTGTATGTTTTTGGGATTATGAGTTAGATAGTGAACTCATGAGATGTTAAACATAGGTTGTTAAATAAATTGTAGGAAAATTTAATGTAGGCATTAAATGATGGAATTAGTAGAAACTATGTATATTTTGTAAAATAAACAAAATAAAATATAGGTTGTTGAAAGCAAAGAGAAGATTCGGTCATGCTAAAGTTGTTGAGAAAATTGATTGGATTCAAGTTAAGTATTAGGGAGTAAATTGTAGAAAGTTTAAAGTTTTAGGGGAAAATTCGTAATTTTGTAAAATTATGAAATATGAATGAAATGGAATAATTGAATTGTATTTTAGATGTTAATTAAGTTAAATCATATTTTAGATCAAGAAAATGATCAACCGAACCTAGACCGAAGGAAAGCAAAGATCTTGGAGTAGTCGTTAACTCTGTTCTTACAATCATAATAACCGAGGTAAGTTCGTATGAGTTTACATGAATGAAATGTATTTATATTAATATTTAAATGTTGTTATTTATCAGTTTATGCATATTATTAGAAATGGAAATACAAATGCCAAGTTGCTTATATATACGGTGAAAAGGAAAATCTCGTTTGATCTTAGAGTATACTTAGGATACAAATGACATGTTTTTAGGAATATATATGTATTGGGTGTTGGTCCTGGAAGTCCTACCGATGGTTGAGATTCAGCATTTGTTGCGAATTCTTCACAGCTCGTGTAAGCAGCATCGTGTAGCCACTATCCCGACCCACATCTTGTGTGAGCAAGCCCATTTCACAACTCGTGTGAGCATACATAAAAAGGAAAAGGATATATGTGCATGGAAAGGTTTCCGAGTATTCGATATTATTCAAAATGGTTCAACTGGTATGAATTATATGATGGAACAGAATTATAATTGATCCTATAACTAGCTAATTCAAGATAAAGGAAAAGGGTAAATGTTTTACTCATCTTATGACAAAGAGCATTATTTTGATAAATTATGATATCTATTTGCTAATGGAATGATTTGTGAATGGTTTATATAAAATATCAAGCATGAAAGCAGATTTAAGTATGAGAATCTTGGTAAGTGAAATTACTCACATATGAACTAACTAAGCATGATTTTCTTACGTTGTTGTTTTTACTTGAATGTGTAGATCATTGGAAGCTCTTCAGTTTATGGACATCGTCGGAGATATATCACAGTATCCAACAACCATTTTGGTAGCTTTTGTAATCCTTTTATCTTGGTTATAAATGGCATGTATAGGTGGATGTTTTGTTGTATAAAGAAGAATGGTTAAAAATTGTGAATATTATGGTCTATCCATGCTTTTGTGTGCATTTATGGTTGGACTTGTAGTACACTATTATGGTGTGCTTGTTGTCTCACTTTAGTGAGTATGTACATATGTAGTTTATTCAAGATAAGAACATGTATGTTTGAAAGCTTGTTTGTACAAAATGTGGTGTCTTTGAATGACATATTGGTTGAATGATTTGATGAGTAATTTGTATGTGATGGTGTTCTAAATGGTGTTTTTAATCATTGGATTGCATGTATTATTGTGGTGTCTTGATGGGCAAGTTTTAGCTTGAGTTATAGGTCATTTGGTGGGCACACGACCTGCACACGAGTAGACACACGGCCGTGTGTCACACACGGGCGCCACACACGACCATGTGCATTTTACAGTTTAGGTGCAGTAGGCACACTGGCGGGTACACGAGCTGACACATGGTCGTGTGACCGTATTTCAAGTATACACACGGTTGAGCACACGGGCTAACACACGGCCGTGTGACCCTATATCGAATATACACATAGCTGTACATACAAGTAGACACACAGCCGTGTGCCACACACGGGCAGGCACACGATCGTGTGCCCCTGTTTCACCAATTTTTTCTAACTTTTTCCTAACCTCTCTGATTTGTTACGAATTAGTCCTGAACTGCTCCTAAGCTATTTTTAATGTCTCAAAAGCACTATTTAAAGTCAAATGTATAAGTTTGATACGGATTATGTGAATGTATGATTTAAGTTGAATTATTACTATAATATGAGTTTAAATGTTTGATTTGACTAGTAATGCTCCTTAACCTTAATCCGACGACGGAGATGGATTAGGAGTGTTACACTATGTATGTGTGACTCGTACACTTTGATGTGAGTAAAAGCTTGAGTTCGAATAGATAAGGAATCGAAAGCTATTGCGTTGATTGTACAACTTCTGTAGTATATAGTGTCATTCACAATAGTGTAATTCATAGCCTAATACATGATTAAATGATATTCTTTCTTTGGCGTTACACGGTTAATGAAAAGTAAATGTGGTCATGAATCATTCGTCTTTGTGATGAATGACTTGATTACTATTTGATAGTAATTGACTTTTCATAAAGGAAGATGTAATAATTACCATGAGAAAAAATAGAATCATATTGGGAGAACGGATATTATCCCAAAGAGATCAATGATATCCTATGAGGATAACACACTTATGACAAGATCATTGGATGAGCACTGAGTAGTTGCTTTTGTAATGGTATGTCATTAGAGAGAGCTAATTCACGATACTATAGTCGAATGATTTCGTGACTAAATGAGTTTATAATTAATAGGCAAAAAGCCGGAACTTAATTATAAATCATTTGAGCCCTAATTACATATGTTCAATTGGTCCCTCTGTTAGCTCGTTGAAACCGAAAATGAATTGCGTGTTTGAATCAAAATGAACATAATGAATAGAATTAGATAAATGAAAAACATTCAGAAATGATTATACTTGTGTTCGAAATGGAATCATTTGGAAATTAATGTGGTTTTCTCAAAATGGAAATGGAAATTAAAATGACAAAGAGAAATGATTCATTTGCAAATGTAGATGAATTAGTTAAATATGATCGGGAGAATAACTTTATGTTTTTGAGCTATTTTAAAGCCCGAAAATGAAATTAAACCATTCAATCATAGTGAACAAGTTGAATTGTGAAATATTAAATATATTTTTTCGGAAATTTTATCAAGGGTAAAATTGTCATAATTTACTGGAGGTAAAATTGAGATTAGAAAATTATTTAATATAAATATATTGAACTTTATTTTGAGAAATAGAAAAACAGAATCAGGTTGGATTAAATTACAAAGTACTGGGTCGAAAAATTCGAGAAATACTCGTAACTTGGACTCGTTGTGAGAGAGGTCCAAAATCCCCTCATGGAATATGAAGGGGTGACAACTCTAGTAGGAATACTAGGGGATGTTGTCCACCCTACTCCTACTCTAACTTATTATTATTATCATTATTATTATACCGGACTTTTCAAATACATTCACCAAACAATTATTAAACTGAGTTATTTTTAATCATATTGCACTTCACATTCAACTTTGTAGTAACCTGTTATTCATTCAATACTATCGCTTTGAACTTATTTAATCATATCACACTAATCATTCTTCTTTTGGAGCAGCTTATCAGGCATTCATTCCCACCGCTTGGATATCTTAGTCATCAGTCCATTCTCGGTGTGCAGAACAATTGATACGGCCGGAACAACCGAAGTTTCTTTCATTACATGAATACGATAATTATAAATTAGAGTAGATGCCACGACTTTTATCTGAGTAAATGATGTTTCCTTCCCCAAACACTTTCTTGGCCCTCCACCAAAAGTTAAGAACTTGTATGATGGCTCATGTTTGATCTCTCCTCTCTCATTAATCCATCTCTCGGGCTTGAATTCATAGCAATCTTCTCCCCAGATTGGCTTCATTCTTCCCATTGAATACACACTAAACAAGATTTTCGTCTTTGGATGAACTGCATGCCCGCTCGGAAGCATGTCTGGTTTGACAGGTTCCTTGTGATTGAAAGGGACTGGTGGATACAACCTTAATGCCTCACACAATGCTCCATGGAGATACACCAAATTTTTTACCTCATCGACATTGAATAGTCGCCTCCTTTTGGTTTCACCTATAGGTATTTTTGACTCAAGCTCTTCTACGATCTTGTTTTCCACTATTGGATGCTTGGAAACTAGCCAAGTGAACCAAGTAAGAGCAGTGCTCGTCGTGTCCCTCGCAGCAATTATCATATTCAGAGCGGTGTCTCTCAAGAACTTATCATCACATTTCAAACCTGTTGATTCCTCTTCAGTTATGTATGATGTTAAGAGATCCACACCATCTACTGATGCCAACTCTTGGTTCAGCTTGTTCACTTCTTTTCTTTTCTGGCATATATATTCAGCTAATACTTCATCAATAACTTTGCATGCCTTCTTGTATTTCCCTTCTGGTCCTATGTTCAACCACTTCTGCAACTTAGTAAAGCTTCGTGGTCTAACATGCCGATAAAATATTGCTTGCTCGACATCATCCACGGCCTTGGAGAAAAGAACTTGAGGGAGTTCAAGGGAGAGGCAACTTGGATCATAGCCGGTAACCAAGTTGCATGCAGAAGCCAACGTGAACCTTTGGAAAATGTCTTCTAAGTTGATGACCAAGCCATATTTAGCAGCATGGTCAATGAAGGGCATCAGCCCCATTTCCACCTTGTCTCGGGTAGTCCTCAACAAGAATTGGTGGAAAAGGTGATGTTTCATGAATCCTTGAGCTGCTAGCCGCTGGTTTTTCCACGAATCCATGTCGGAGTTGAAAATCCAGTCTCCTAAGATATCAAACATCTGCTTGTATTCAGGCCCTTTGGGGAAGTTGTCAAAGTTGGAACTCTCAACGTAGTGAGCATTGGCAGGGTCACATGTCACCACCATGTTCATCTTAGCAAACCAAGGGCCTTCCAAATCAAAAGTGCCCTTGCAGCTTTCTAGAGTCTCAGTACACCAGTCGTGGACCCGATGAACGTCGAGGAGAAGCTCAAGAATGCCAGGAGAACTCTTTGGACACCCATTTTTATTTCTTATCAAGTGGTATAGAAACAGAAAGAAAATGAGAGCCAAGAAGAAAAGTTGAAGAAAACTCTTTAATGCCATGAAACATAATCTGCAAGTTTTGGCAAATTCATTGTTCTTCTTATATCAATGTATTAAGTGAAAATTTCCCCTGTTGAACAGGACTAAAAATTTATAGCATAATTAGGTTTATACTTAAATTCAACTATCTTAGGGATTTTCCAAACACTTCATAATGGTTTAATTTTAATTTTTTTATACAAATTATAAAATTATAATATAAGCATAAATATGTATGAATATTTTAAATGATTTTTATTTAATATTTTTAATATTATATTATAAATATTAAAAAGATAATTTATGTATATTTTATAAATTTATAATAAAAATATAATATTTAAATATTAAAATTTTCTAAAGTTCTCTCTAAAAAATATTATAAAAATGTTATAATATATCTATTATAAAAAGTAACCAAAAAAATATGGACATAATTTATTTATATATCCATACTATGTATTATATAAAAAAAAGTGTTATAATTTTTTTTACCATAATTTATTTATAAAAAAAATAACTTTAACAAAAAATTATATTATTTATAAAAAGTATTATAAAAGTTATTGGACAATTTTTTAAAAAATTATAAAGTTTATACACTATAAATTTTATATTATGTTTAACTTACTTTATGTATTATAAAAATGGTTATAATCTAGAATAAGTTTTTTTTTTCCAAATTAAGTTTATACAAGTTTTTGTAATCAAAAGTATAGATTGTCTGCACTGTAGAACCAAATATTATATAATAGATGCTAGCTATGCAAATATAAAAAGATCTTGTAAATTATATTATGCGGTATGATATCCTTTGAAAGAACGGAGTAAAAAAAAAACACCAAAAATGGTTTGTGAACAATTTAATTTAAGACATTTATATGTTAAAGAGGGAATAACCTAACATATGAAATGCTAGAACAATTGGATAAAATTGCATATGATATTTATTTTTTTTGTTAGTTTTTTTTACCATAACTTATTTATAAAAAAAATAATTTTAACCAAAAATTATATTATTTATAAGAAGTGCTATAGAAGTTATTGGACAATTTTTTAAAAAATTATAAAGCTTATACACTATAAATTTTATATTATTTTTAACTTACTTTATGTGTTGAGGCCTAGGATAGGTATGAATTTCAAAGAACAGTCAAGCACAAAAGATTACAAATACGAAAATAATTTGGCACACTGTATTGTTCCCTATTCTTCCCTTTTATGTCCCACTCTATCTCACCCCCTTACTTCTCCTTCTTTCACCATCCTTTTCTCTCCATTTCAGGATCCTACGAGTATTTTCTTTCTTTTTTGTTGTTGAGTAAGATTTCTTTCTTTTTCGTTTTATTGGTGACTTTATAATTCTGTCACTCTTCACATGTTGTCTTACTCCCACTTCTTTGTTTCTACTCATTTTTCTTTTTGATTTTTTTTGCAATTTTTCTTATTCTGGCTAAACTAAAGTTTATATATTATATCGAGTTTCCTAATTTTAGTTTGTAATCTCCACCTTAATGTGTCTACTTACCCTCAATACCAATGGCCATACGTCTATTTCTATGCAAACAGGACCAAAGAAAAGAGTATACACAATTTTTCATTTTAAGGCTAAGAGGCTTGTAATGTGTTTCATCAAGAAGGGTCATAAGGCTAAAAAATGGGTACTAATTGAAAATTCATAATAGGGTTTGGCTTTTTAGCTCTAGGTGTATCCAAACAATGTCTTAGGTCATCTCTAAACACCTTAATATGCACAAGTATCAATTTCATCACATAATTTCAAAATTATCATCTATCATATATACTAGCATGTTTGTTTCCTTTTATCTTGCACATCACTTGATATCAATAATATCTTATTATCTATACTTAATATAATCCCCAGAACTTAAAAGTTTTCATGCTCGAAAATCAAAAATTCCTCATCATCATGTCAAATTTATCAATCAACATAATCAGCCTATAATATATGCTCCTAACCAATCGCTTGTATCTCTACAAGCTCAAGCACACAAAAAAATTTGAAAATAAAAACTAAATGTCAAAAATTCCTATGTTACCCCCCACACTTTAGAAAACACATTGTCCCTAATGTGTAGTTCCCTCAAATAATGAAAGAAAGAAGTTACCTGATTTATCGTGAAGGTTCTTTTCTTCTTATGGTGGTTGTCCTTCTCCTTTTGGCGTTTAATGTTCGAAATTTATTGTGTTTTCCATAATGTGAAGTTCCTACAAAAAGAATTCAGGCATATATACGAAAATAAATACTAATCCTACTCCTATGAATTATATAAGTCCAAAATAAAAATAAAAAAATCATCTAAAAGTTACAAAATAAAATTGTCTCATACAATTATTCTTCCTCATCCGTCTCATCTTCCTCCTCCTCATTGTCATCCTTTCTTCTAGCTATTCATCATCATGTTCCTCATCCATTACCTCAAACATGTCTATAGTGTAGTTAGGGACCCTATTGTTATGTTATCGAGCAACCTCTTGGAATATTAATCCCGATTCGAGCATCCATTGGAGCATGCAATCCAGCTTTGCATGAGTCTCCTCACTAACTCCTTGTTGGGTTGGTGCCAACCCTCGTGTGGATGTTGGTGAAGCCGAGGTTCACGATTTCTTCTTCCCTTCTCTTATTTGTGTAGCACAAAGTTCTCCATATTGTTGAAAGAGTATGTCACCAATGACACTTTTCAATGGCTTGAAGGTTTGCTCGATGGATGTCATAGGCACTCATGCCCTTTCACACAAAGCTGTGATTAGGTGAGGAAAGAAAATTCTCACCTTCTAGGTTCCTACACAATGGCTCATGTCTCGGTGTATCCATTTCCCTAGACAAACCTTAATGAGTGTGCTTTCCTTTCTTGCTTCGAAACTTGAAAAGAAAAGAGAAAAACTAGAGAAATGAAAGGATTTTTAGGTTTTTGATGTGTTAAACTAAGATAGAATGAGTTAGAATAATGTTAAGATATTTATAATGGTTAGTATTTAGGGTTTTAAAGTGTAAAAATTTGGAAAAAAAAAGTCCTTAACCGTCGGGTTCTATAGTTAGGTCGGGTCAATTCTACAGAAATTGCAGTTGATGTCACGACATATGTAATGTTTGTCACGACATTGCCTTCAATACCTCTAAGTTGCAACATAATTGTAGACGTGTCGCGGCATTATTCTCAATCCTGATTTTTGTCGATTCTACCTACTTTGTCGCGACGAAAGGGTGCCCATGTCGCGACGTTAGCTTCAGACTTGCTCTTCCCTGATTCTGTGACTTTGGTTATGACATAGTTGTTAGTATGTTGCAACAAACTTCTATTTTCTGTTAAAAACTAAAAGAACAACATGTTAGAAAAATATACAATATTATACATAAGTTAATACCACCTATTTTAACTTTAAGTCTTACTACCGAATTCGTCCGGTATGCTTACCCTTGTCGAATGGATCCAATTTTGGTCACCTTTTGTCTACTTCTCATGGGCTCTTTCCAATTCCTTCAATCGATCCTTTTCCTTGAATCGATTAATTCTTTCCTTATTCATGAATGGGATTCGATTATGCCTTTCTCCCTTATTTAATTCGAGCATATGACATCTTTCATTGTGCTCCTTAGTTTCATCGCTTTTATCCCCACATTTGAAGATTTTCACCTCTCCATTTATCCTCATAGTGAGCTCATTATTTTTTAAGTCGATGGTGGACCATGATGTGGCTAAGAATGGTCTTCTTAGCAAAATGGGGAAATCCCTGTCTTCCTCGAAATCTAAAACAACAAAGTACACAGGGATGATGAAACTCCTTACCTGGACTAAGACGTCTTCTAAAATTCCCCTCGATCTTACGATGACTGATCTGCCAATTGTAACATAACTTGGGTATTCTTAAGATCTCCACTCCCAAGTTTCTCGAATACTGACAAAGGCATTAGGTTTATGCTTGCACCAAGATCACACAGAGCCTTGTTAAACTGAAGATTTTTTATTTTAATAGGAACAGTAAAACTGCCAAGATCCTTTAGTTTTTGTGGAATTACCTTGGAGATAATAGCACTGCAGGATGCATTCACCTCCACTTGCTCGCCTACCTTTATTTTTCGACCTCGTGTCATGATTTCCTTTAAGAACTTGGTGTACATGGATACCTTCTCTATCATCTCAATCAAAGGTAGGTTAATATTAAGAGATCTAAAAAGG
The DNA here is from genome assembly GCA_039519145.1 of Kokia cookei. Lineage (NCBI taxonomy): Eukaryota > Viridiplantae > Streptophyta > Magnoliopsida > Malvales > Malvaceae > Kokia > Kokia cookei. The sequence continues at coordinate 4,028,753 of CM076906.1, read as the reverse complement.
TTGAGAAAACTTACAAAGTCATCTTCATCTTGTCTTTTCTTTTCTTCTAACCTTTTTGGGAAAGGAATTGAGGTATTCTTTTCTTTAGGCAGATCTTCCTTCGTTTCTAATGCCTCTTTTATGGATACCTAATGGTATTGCAAATGACATATATTTTCTCCCTAATTTAGTATTTTAATTGTCTCTTTTATATCTCATTTAGCATGCATCATAAGCATTTTATACTTAGTTTTCATATTTTCTAATACATTGCTAGTTAGTTTAAATTCTTGTTATTTTTATCTATTTTTGTACTAATGTTGACGCAAGCAGCCGATATATTGCATCTTAAGATTGTCAACGCGGGAGCTCAGTTCAAAATATCAACATTGGCAGAATGCAGCCACAAGACCAGCTTGGAATTGCAACTAACGATGTCGACGCATTGAATTTGAACCTCAAATGAGTAGACTCAAGCTGCATTTACATCTGGAAGCACCAGCGCAGGAATATCATAGGTGTCGCCGCAATTACGATCTCAGATTGTGCATTGCAGTGCAGCGACACCCTGCAGATCTCTAAAGAGAACATTCAATCTGCGTGAGTGCACAGCTATACTCTGACTAACTTTGATAGCTGCAAAAATCTAGATCTGGATCTGACAATGAAGAAAAATTACAATTTCTTAAGCCTATAAATAAAAGAATGAAGAAAGCATCAAGAATTGAGGGATTGAATTTTATAAATTTTGTGTGATTTTGGAGATTTAAGCTAGAAATTGGGAAGTTGATGAAGCAAGTCTGTAACCACTTCTGACGAGAGGTGCTGATACAAGGCAAAAGGAATGATTAGAGAGTAATTCTAGTAGCCTAGAGATAATAAGCTTCAATTGTACTCTTTAATTCTTCTTAAACGATGATGAATTTCGATAACATTACATGAATACGAGAGTGTCTTTTAATGTTAGATCATTTTTATTCTTATTTTATGCTGCTTACTTGTTTATTATTGGATCCAACCACTTTAAGCACGAGAGTGAAATTACAGTCTGCCGACATCAAGAGATGTGGTGACAAGTTAGATTACTAATTAAGTTAGGCAAGTGTTGCTTGGGATTGGAATTCAATCACTTGTTCTTGAATGCACAACATTGCTCACACCGAGAGGTGGAGTGATTGTGGGTATTTAAGTCTGGATTAAACAAAAAGTTGTTGTTGGTAAGAACTCAAAAGAGCTTTATTGCTGTAACAATCCCTCTATACTTTACCTTGTCGACGTATCCAGCGTTGCAACTTAGCAGAATCAGTGGATTATTTCTACCCTTTACACTTGAGCATTTTTATATTCATGCATTTGAATATTTAGCACTCAACACTCAACACATTTGATTTATTTTCAGTACATTACATTTAACTTTGATTGCATTGATAATATTAACTATTTTAGTACAAATCTGACATTATTGCGCTGACATCCTTACTCACATTTTACTTAATTTCAGTATTAATTGCTCCGATATTTAAACATCAATAACTCATTTCTTTGTGAGATCGATATTCGATAGAATTGTCTATCAACTATATTTGCATCGACGTGTGTTCGCTTGCACAATCTGTGACATTACAAATGCGATCAATTTTTGGCGCCGTTGCTGACGAAATTGGCGTTTGTTGATGTTTACTTTTGTAGTTGCAATTAATTCTACTTACTTAACTTTTAATCTCTACTAATCTGTTTATATTTCTCTAATTGTTTTCTTTTTCAGATCTTTAATTGTTGCATGTCTACAAGGAGAAATCCTAAGGACATTGTGAGCTTTGATTTGAAGCTTGAGAGGACACTTAGAAGGAGAAGGCAAGAACAAAGAAAAATGGTTGGTAACAACAACAACAACAATAATTTACCACCATTGCTGTCATAAGATGGAGTTCCTCTAATGCTCCCACAAATTATTAATGATATACCACCACCACGTCCACAAGAAGAATAAGTGCAAAATAGGACAATAAGAGATTTTGTTGTGCCTAAACTTGATAATCAACAACCAGGGGTTGTGAGACCAGCTATCCGAGCTGAAAATTTTGAGCTGAAACCGGTGATGTTTCAGATGTTAAATTCAAATGGGCAATATTCTGGTTTTCCTCATGAAGACGCAAGAGAACACTTAAAATCATTTTTGCTTATTTGTGCATCCTTTAGTCAAAATGTGTCCCTGATGATACCTTAAAAATGCAATTATTTCCTTATTTGTTACAAGGTAAAACAAGAACATGGTTCTTGGAATTGCTGGTAGGATCAATTATATCGTGGAATTCGTTAGCAACGTAATTTGTTATACGTTTCAATCCACCGAAAATGAATGCAAGGTTGTGAAATGATATTACTACATATCATCAGCTGAACAATGAGAATTTACACACAACATGGGAGCATTATAAAACATTGCTTCGACGCTGCCCAATGCATGGAATTCAGTAGGAGACCCAGATTGAAATATTTTATAATGGTTTGAATTCCCAGACAAGGAACCTTGTCGATGCATCGGTTAATGGTCCCTTATTGGATTGTACATATAATGAAGCTGAAAGAATTCTAGAGAGGATTGCTCAGAACGATTATCAATATCTGATCTCTCGTTCTACACAGGTAAAAGTTAACCCTGGAGTTCTTGAATTAGATGTTATTTCTACTTTGTCAGCGTAAGTATCCTCATTGGCCAATATCATAAAGAATATGAAGGGAACAAATGAAGTTGCTCCTATTTAAGTGGCCCAGCAATTGGATGCACCAATATTTTCTTGTGAAATTTGTGGTGACAGTCATAGCTATGAGGACTGCCCACAACATGCAGAAAACGCTTTCTACGTTAATAACATCAGAGGAAATTCATTTGGTAACTCATACAACAACCGATCTCAACAACCTTGGGGGAATCAAAATATTTTCACATACAGATATGAAAATTCCTCAAATCAAAGGGGTTATATACAAGAGAGTTATAATAGCAATCCACAGTAGAATTATAATCAGAATTCACAAATAAACTCTCGATCTGAGCAGATGCAGTCACATAGTCAGATGCAACCACAATCTTGACAGCCACAACAATCTATGCTGCCACATATGCAAGGATAACATTATCAACAGCAACAGTAGCAATTTCTTCAACCTAAGTCAGATCTTATGGCTACTCTTGAGGCGATGATACGTGAGCATATCACACGAACTGAAGCAATAGTACAAGGCAACTCTTCTTCCATTAGAGCATTGGAAGCGCAGCTAGGGCAGTTGGCTTCTAATCTCATCACAAGACCACTAGGCACTCTGCCTAGTGATATTGAGAATCCTAAGCAAAAGAGGAAGGAGCATTGCAAAGTAATCACGCTGAGGAGTGGCAAGCAGATGGCTGAACCAAGCATTTCTAATCAAGACCATGTCGATGCAACTGAACCACAGCAATAGGAAGAAGATGCAGCTGAAGATAGTCAAGTAAAATAAAATGAAGAGAAACCAACTGTAGTGTCATTTATGCCTACAGTTTACCCAACTAAGTTGTCGATGCAACTACCAATGTTGACACCACCGAGTTTTTCACAACAACCCAATGTTACAATACCTTTGCCATTTCAGTGAAGATTTAAAGAGAAAGTTCATGATAAAGAATATTAAAGGTTTGTTTCTACTTTGAAACAATTGCATATTAATATACCTCTTGTAGATGCTCCTGTGCAAATGCCCAGCTATGGGAATTTATGAAAGAGCTACTTTCATAGAAAAAAATTGTTTGAAACTGAGATGATTGCTCTCACAGAGGAGTACAGTGCTGTGCTTACGAATAAGTTGCCAGCCAAGATGAAAGATCTTAGCAGCTTCACAATCCCATGCTCCATTAGGAATCATTATTTAGGTAAGGCTTTATGTGTTTTGGGAGCAAGTATTAATCTTATGCCTCTGTCTACTTTCAAAAAATTAGGAATTGGTTCGATGAAGACCATTACGGTGACATTACAACTTGCGGACAGATCCTTAGCATAATCGGAAGGCCAAATCAAAGACATCCTTGTCCAAGTTGATAAGTTCGTATTCCCTGCTGATTTCATTATCCTAGACTGTGAAGCAGATAAAGAGGTGCCCATTATTTTGAGGCGACCATTTCTAGTAACGAGACGCACACTTATCTATGTATTCAAAGGAGAACTTATCATGCGTCATAACGATTAGCATGTGACCTTTAGTATGTTTGAGGCATCTCCGTCTAGAACTAAAAAGCAATGTCACCACATCGATGTGTTAATGAAATCATTTCGGATGAATTCAATGCAATGAGTTTAGCAGCGTTAGATGAAGATGCGACGACATCCACCAATGATAACCTAGTTGAATGTAACGACAAAAAAGAGGTTAATAATTGTGAGCTGAGACAGAATTGACAATTGGAGTTTTTAGGTTTGTCTAATAAGATAATCCAGTGTTTAAACCATCTATTAAGTAAGCTCCTACCTTGGAGTTAAACCATTGCCAACATATTTAAAGTATGTCTTTCTTGGTGACAATGAGATATTACCTGTCATTGTCAACGCATCTTTCGATGCAACACAGGAAGATAAGCTCATTGCCATTTTAAAATAACATAAAAGAGCCATAGCCTAGAGCATTGTTGATATCAGAGGCATCAGTCCCTCTTTTAGCATGCACAATATTAGGCTAGAAGATGAAAAAAAGCAATCAATTGAGCAGCAACGAAGACTTAATGAAAAAATGAAAGAAGTAGTGAAGAAGAAAATTATCAAATGGTTAGATGCAGGCATTATATACCTTATTTTCGATAGTGATTGGGTGAGCCCCGTCTGATGTGTGCCTAAAAAGAGTGGTTTCACAATGGTGACCAACGACAAGAACGAGTGAATCCCTACTCATATTGCGACTGGTTAGCAAGTATATATGGATTACCGTTAACTGAATGTGGCCACAAAGAAGGACTATTTCCCACTGCCTTTCATTGACCAGATGCTAGATAGGCTAGCTGGTAAAGCCTATTATTATTTCTTAGACAGCTACTCTGGATACAACCAAATTGCCATTGCACCGAAGGATCAAGCAAAGACAACGTTTACATGCCCTTTTGGAACCTTTGGTTTTCGACGTATGCCATTTGGGTTGTGCAATTGTCCAACAACATTCCATATATGTATGATGATAATTTTTTTGGATATGATCAAGGATTCCTTAGAGGTATTCATGGATGATTTCTCTGTCTATGGACATAATTTCGACCAATGCGCTAACAATCTAGCGAGAGTTTTGAAGAGATGCGAGGACATAAATATAATTCTGAATTGGGAGAAATGCCACTTTATGGCAACTGAAGGCATAGTCCTCAAGCATCGGATATCTTGTCAGGGCATTGAGGTTGATAAAAAAAGGTAGAAATCATCGAGAAACTACCATCGCCTACCACCGTCAAAGCAATAAGAAGCTTTCTTGGACACGTTGGCTTTTATAGAAGATTCATTCGAGATTTTTCCAAGATAGCTAAATCATTATGCTCATTGTTGGAGCAAAATAAAAGGTTTGTGTTTGATGACAACTATATGGATGCATTCCTAACAATAAAGAAGCAGTTGGTACAAGCCCAAATTATCGTTGCACCGGACTAGACGCGATCGTTTGAACTAATGTACGATGCAAGCGACTTTGCTGTGAGAGCTGTACTCAGCCAACGAAAAGAGAAGGTATTTCATTCTATTTATTATTCTAGTAAAACTCTAACTAAAGCGCAGGTTAACTACACTACCACTGAGGAGTTGCTAGCAGTAGTCTTCGCATTCGACAAGTTTCGTTCATATCTTGTTGGCGCAAAGACTATAGTTTACACAGACCGCTCAGCATTAAAATACCTTTTCAACAAAAAAGATGCCAAGCCTAGACTGATACGATGGATCCTACTCCTTCAAGAATATTGAAATTAGGAACAGGAAAGGATTTGAGAATCAAGTAGCAGACCACTTATCTCGACTGGAAGTTGGAAGTGAAGATAGGCAGATGTCTCAAATTGTCGAAGTATTTTCGGACGAGCAATTGTTCTTTGTCGACACAGTGCCTTGGTACGCCGATATTGTCAATTACCTTGTGTGTGGAAAGCTACCAATGAGTATTGCTGGTCACAAAAAGATCAAGTTCATACGCGATGCTGCAAAATATCACTGGAATGAGCCATACCTATTCAAGGTATGCACCGCCAATATTATCTGTCGCTATGTACCTGAAGAAGAAATGAATTCAATCCTGCGACATTACCATGATACCCCTTATGGAGGTCATTTTGGTGGATCAAGGACTGCTGCTAAAGTCCTACAGTCAGGATTTTATTAGTCCACACTGTTCCGAGACACCCACAACTTCGCATAATAATGTGATCGTTGTCAATGCACTGGCTCAATATCTCAATGCAATGAAATGCTCCAATTACCGATTATGAAAGTAGAGCTTTTCGATGTTTGAGATATAGATTTTATGAGACCATTTCCAAGATCTTATGGAAATGTGTATATCTTAGTGGCTGTTGACTATGTCTCGAAGTGGATTGAGGCAATTGTGGTGCCAAACGATGACACTCGGACGGTGTTGAAGTTCTTTCATACATATATTCTCACAAGGTTTGGAACACCAAAAGCATTAATAGGTGACTAAGGAACTCATTTTTATAACAATCAAGTGGCAACTGCATTAAAAAGATATAATGTGAAGCATCGTATGGTTATTACGTATCACCTACAAACTAATGGTCAAGCCGAAGTATCCAACCGTCAAATCAAAAGCATACTTGAAAAGGTGGTTAATCCATCTAGGAATGATTAATCTTCGCGGCTACATGATGCATTGTGGGCACTTCGCACTTCATATAAGACCCCATTGGGAATGTCATCGTATCAGCTAGTATTTGGTAAGTCTTGCCACCTGCCAATTGAGCTTGAACATAAGGCCATGTGGGCAATCAAGCTGGTGAATTTGGATTACGATGTTGTTGAAAAGGAAAAACTATTGGACATCACGAAGTTAGAAGAAGTCCGACGCTATACTTATGAGAATACCACGATATATAAGGAAAAAACAAAGAGATGGCATGAAAACATCATCTTGCGTCGACAATTTCATCCTGGTCAGTTAGCACTTTTATTTAACTCACGTTTAAAGTTGCATCTAGGTAAATTACGATCAAGGTGGTCAGATTTTTTTAGAGTTATCGAAGAATTCCAGAGCAATGCGGTGACAATTGAGAACCTAAAGGATGGACAACAATTCAAAGTGAATGGCCAACGTCTAAAGCATTATGTGAGCCCAGATGTTAAAAAAAACAAACGAGACCATCAATCTGGTCACATTTAAATAATGTCGACGCATTTCTTTATTTACTTTTATTTGTGTCACTTTTCTTTGTGTTGTTTCAAATTCCTTGTAGAAATAAAAATTGAATTTTTGTCGAAGCATCGAAGCATGTATTGTCGACACATTTTGCGGTGAGTCAGCATTACTTTTCTAGCAAGAATCGCGACAGTTGATTTCTTTTCTCTCCCAACTATTGGGTCAAATGAAACAGTATAATCTGCAACCTGGTAATTAATGAATGCAGACACAATGATTCCCTGTATTTTTTTTCAATCATCACGCCTAGGTTATAAAACCTACTTCCTGCAGTTTCTTTTTCTCTTCACATCCTCCATTGTTGCTACAACTGGTCTTCTTCATTGCTTTCATCCTTTCTTTTCTATTTCCAAAGCACCCGTTTCTGTAACTTTCTCTAAACTTCCTTTTTTCTTGAACAATAGCAAAAACCTGTGCCTCGAGAAACATTTCCAAAACCCTTTCTAAGAATATTCCAACCGCTTCTAATTTGGTTTTGTCCACACCACCACCAACATCATTTACAGGCTCAATCTTGTTTCTGACGACTGTGACCAAAGACTTCCACCACAACACTATGTTAAAACACAACCTCTATCCCAAACAAGGCCTACAACTTTCTTCACACCAGGCTCTGAGAAAGCATGTTCATCATACCATAAGCCGCCTTGGGTGGTAATTCTTTTTGTGAGCATCCATCTGGTTAGTCCCCTACATTGGTTAGGGAGTTTTATGCAAACTTGGTGGATTCAGACCATGAATTTGTTTTTGTACGAGAAGGACTTATTCCATAGAGCACTGCCCAGGTAAACGTGTTACTAAGGATCCTGGAGAGGGTGGACGATAATACACCATTTAGGCATCGTTCGGACGATGACTATATGGCACAGATGATGAAGAACATATGCATCGATGGAGTCACCTAGACCGATAATGGCTTCTACAACTACATAATGCACAGAAGGTATATTACATCCTTTTGCAAAGTATGGTTTCATTTTATCAACAGTCGAATCATGCCTTCAACTCATAGCACTACGGTAACATTAGACCTTATGTGTTTACTACACTCAATCCTGTACCACCGAAACATCGATATCGGTAAGATTATACACGCCCAGATCTCAGAAGCAACAACCAAGCAAACCGATATATTTCCTTTTCCCTCCCTCATTATGCTACTTTGTAAACAGAAGGGCATTGTGCCCAATGATGGTGAGGAGGTCTTAGACAACAAAGGTCCGATCAACGATATCTCTATTAAGCGGATGACACGTGGTCAAGATATACCAATGGCCAAGGAAGTCTTCAAGAAAAAGGATAAAGGAAAAGGTAAAAATAAGGTTGATCAATCTGATGCACCGACAAAGTCATAAGTGGCGAAAAAGCTAGCCTTGATGGAGTTACACCTAAATGGCAGTGACATGCGTTCAATCCACACTAATGGCATAGTTGAGGATATGGATTTGAGGCTGCACAAATTTTATGCATACATGAAGGCTTGGAACGAGGCCATTGTCGCCACACTGAGTTAGATCAGCCCTAATCTATTACCAGACTTCCCAGCATTTTCGTCCATCTCTCGACCGATGCAATACTCATCTTTTGAGCAACCTACCCTTGAAGATAGACCTGCCCCTAAGCCAACTCGGGTTCACATTCTCGATGATGAGAAGGATGACGAGCACTCGCAGACTGATGAAGATTATTATCGCAATATCGCCCACTTATTAGATGATGAATTCTCCAATAGTCTGAGCGTAAATATGGCAGAACGAGAGGCTGTTGTAGAGAAGGATGTTGACGCGGTAGAATGCACTAACACTGGCCCAATTGAGACTGAGGAGCGTGTGCACGAGGATGCGGATCAGGGGGAGAATTAGTTGAAGAAGAAGGATCAAGAAGGGAAGGAAAAAGAAAATGAAGAGAAAGAAACAGATGCCCTAACAATGATTATTGAAGATGTCGTGAGGGCATCAAGCTCAGACGAAGCTCGACCTGCTGCAAGTCAAGCTGAGGTTGTCACCAGCAAGTTAGAGGAATTGAATCCTCTTGCTATCGTGCCTTATGTGGCACCACTCGTAGAAATCCACCCATTAGACGATAAGGTCGCCACCCAACCTATTGCGGAGAAGTAATCCATTGAACCAGTTGGCACGAAGGAGAAAAAGAGAAAAAGGCGGAAGCACAAGAAGAAGAAGAACAAGAACAAGAACAAGAAGAAGAATAAGAAGAATCGTGACGAGGGTGAGCGCCCAAAGAAGAAAAAGAAGAAAACTAAAGCAGCCTCTACATCGGCTACTAATGCCTAAGTTGGTTCATTTCTTTAGTTAGTTTTATGCATTCTTAGTGTCCATGCATTTTATTTTGTCACTGCATTCATTTTGTTAACTTAGTTGCATTGTAGTCGCATTTCCATTATTTCAGTTTAATATTATCAGTGCATTGGGACAATGCAGACATTAGGTTTGGAGGGAGTTAATGTGAAATGGAAATGCAATTTCACCCACATATTTAAATTTTATTTGTTTCTTTGGTTAATGAGAATTCATAAAATTTTAACTGAAATGTGCTTACAATTTTTATCTTGATGTGTAATTCTTGAATTGTTCAGATGCTGATGTATACATTGGATGAGTATGAATGAATGATGATTCTGCTATTTTTGAATGAACGATTGGAATTACTTCAGTACTGAATTATTAGTGTTTATGTTTGAATCTTGAGCTAATTGACCAGTTGCGATGACATTGTGTTAATAAAAAATGCTCCAATGTGAGTGTATTATGACTTTCCAAGGGAGAGCACTCCGCTGCAGCTTTAGAAAATCATCTAGCCAAAGGTTGTCTTTGCAAGAGTGTGTGTCGATGCAATTACATACCTCTTGGGGGTTTGTTTCACTCCATCGTTACTTCCCAAGAACAAAGGTACAGCAATGCAATGACATCTCTCAGTCATTTGAAAAAGAAAAAAAAACAAAATAATAAGAAAAAGAGAAAGAAAAGAAAGAAAATTTTGGTAAATGCTGTATTAGTTCAAGGAAGATTAGGATTCAATGCATGTCACTAACATTTATGAAGTTGCAGTTCTTAAATATTCATTTCTATAAACTGTCGGCACATTATTCTATCATATGAATACAATTTGTACATTAGGACTTCAGAGAATTCAAGTTGTATGGATAGTGATTGTGGTGACATTTCTACTTGTGACTTTGTTAATTTTTGTTTACTTAAGGACAAGTAAAAACTTAAGTTTGGGGGTGTGATAGTATCACAAATGACATATATATTTCTCCCTAATTTAGTGTTTTAATTATCTCTTTTGTATCTCATTTAGCATGCATCATAAGCATTTTATACTTAGTTTTTATATTTTCTAATACATTGCTAGTTAGTTTAAATTCTTGTTATTTTTATTTATTTTTGTACTAATGTCGACGCAAGCAGCTGGTATACTGCATCTTAAGATTGTCAACGCAGGAGCTTAGTTCAGAAGATCAACATTGGCAGAATGCAGCCATAAGACCAGCTTGGAATTATGACCAACGATGTCGACACATTGAATTTGAACCTCAAATGAGTAGACTCAAGTTGAATTTACATCTAGAAGCACCAGCGCAAGAATATCACAGGTGTCGCTGCAATTACGATCTTAGATTACGTATTGCAGTGTAACGACATCCTGCAGATCTTTGAAGAGAACATTCAATCTGCGTGAGTGCACAACTGTACTCTAACTAACTTTGACAGTTGTAAAAATCTAGATCTGGATCTGAGAATAAAGAAAATCTGCAATTTCTTGAGCCTATAAATAGAAGAATGAAGAATCAAGAAAGCATCAAGAATTGGGGGATTGAATTCTACAAATTCTATGTGATTTTGGAGATTTAAGCTAGAAATTGGGAAGTTGATGAAACAAGTTTATAACCACTTCTAACGAGAGGTACTGATGCAAGGCACAAGGAACTATTAGGGAGTAATTCTAGTAGTCTAGAGATAGTAAGCTTCAATTGTACTCTTTAATTCTTCTTAAACGACGATGGATTTTGATAACATTAAATGAATACGAGAGTGTCTTTTAATGTTAGATCATTTTGATTCTTATTTTATGTTGCTTATTTGTTTATTCTTGGATCTAACCGTTTAAGCACGAGAATGAAATTACAGTCTATCAATATCGAGAGATGCGGTGACAAGTTGGATTAACAAGTAAGTTAGGCTAGAGCTACTTTGGATTGGAATCCAATCACTTGTTATTGAATGCACAACATTGCTCACACCGAGAGGTGGAGTAATTGTAGGTATTTAAGTCTGGATTAAATAGAAAATTATTATTGGTAAGAACTCAAAAGAGCTTTATTGCTGTGACAATCCCTCTATACTTTACCTTGTCGACGTATCTAGCATTGCAACTTAGCAGAATCAGTGGACTATTTCTACCCTTTACACTTGATCATTTTTACATCCATGCATTTAAATATTCAACACTCAACAAAAAACACATTTGATTTATTTTCAATACATTGACATTTAACTATGATTGCATTGACAATATTAACTATTTTAGTACAGATCTGACATTATTGCGCTGACACCCTTACTCACATTCTACTTAATTTCAGTATTAATTACTCCGACATTTAAACATCAATAACCCATTTCCTCGTGAGATTGATATCCGATAGAATTGTCTATCAACTATACTTGCATTGACGTGTGTTCGCTTGTACAATCACTGTGACGTTATAGACGCGATCAATACCTCCTTGCGTTTGATGACTTCAGTGTCATCGTCAAACGGGATGTTTATGACCTCATGTGGTTTGTTAGGCTCTTCTTCGTCCTTAGGTTGTTCTGGGCTACTCAGTACTTTGCCCGATCTTAACTCGACCACCTTTACCTAATCTTTACCTTCTCTTCGAGGATTATTTTTTGTGTTGCTAGAGATTCCTAAACCAATTTGTCTCGAGATATCACTCATCATACTTATCAATTGATTTATTCTTTCCTCTAGTTTTCCCACAGATCTAGCGGTATTAGCACAATCAGACTGTACTTGTTTTACGTTCTCCCTCATGAAGTGCATTTCCCCTTCAATTCTATCCATGCGTTGACCACATGTAGTATGGTCACCTTGAGTTGCTTTTTCTGACTATCTTTGAAGAAATGTGGGTTGATAACTAAGGTTTCTCGTTTGGTTGTTATTACTATTTCCCCATTTACTTCCTCCCTACCTAAAATTAGGGTGATTCTTTCATCCTGGATTGTAAGTATTCGAATAGGAATTTCGAGAACTTACGTAATTGGCCTCTTATGGATTTATGAGATAGTGATAAAGAGCCTTATCTTCTCCATTAGATGGTGGTGCTAATGTAATAGACTTGATTCGGTTCAGTCTCTCCAACAATTGTTGGTATTTATCATCTTCCTTTATCATTTTTACTGAAGCGAATTTCTACTCATAAGTGAACCTCTAAGTAGGCCACTGACATGAATTCATTGTCATGTTTTCTGTGAGCTCATAAGCGTCATTATACGTTCGATTCATTAGGGCTCATCCTGCTGCACCGTCTAGAGTAGATCTAGTGGATGCATCCAACCTATTATAAAAAGTTTACAGTTGCATCCATTCCGGCATATCATGATTCGGGCATTTGTGTAGTAACATCTTAAACCGTTCCCATGTTTCGTGCAACCCTTCGCCCTCGAACTGTCGAAAGGTTGACAATTCTCTTCTAAGTTGAATTGCTTTTCATGGGGAAAATTTTGTGCAAAAAATTCCCTATCAGTTCGTCCCAAGTTATGATGGATCCAAGTGTATATGCATCCAACCATGAAAAAGCGTTGTCAGTTAAAGAAAAGGGAAATAATATTAAACGAATGACATCGTCAGTAATACCATTAAACCTAAAGGTATCGTAAAATTATAAAAATCATTTGAAATGTAAACTGGGATCTTTAGACATTGTCCCCCTAAATTGTAAATTATTTTGGGTCATTTGAATCATAGCCGGTTTTATTTTAAAGTTATTAGCAGTGATAGTAGGTTTAAAAATACTCCCTTGAGTTAGATTTAAAGTAGGTAAAGAGTACTCCTTTATAATTATTTGTTCTTCTGCCATTAGTTCATTTGCAAGGAGTTGTGGAGGTATATTGATATTTTCAATGTTAGCTGCGAGGTCTTCTATTAGATTGATGTGTTCTTCACTCTCCTCTGGTGGTGGGTTTTTCATAACCTGTGGGTTTTTGCGATTACATTTGATTAGTGATTCGAGGTTAGCAATAGGCTTAACCAAGTTTCCTTAACTTCGAGTCATAAACCAAAAATAAATAAGAAACCAAAATACGAAAAATAAAATAAAATAAAAACCCGTATCTATAACCTAAAATTTTCTAATTATTTTATTAATAGTGAAAGAATAAGATTTACTAAAGCACTACCTCCCCGACAATAGCGTTAACAACTTGATTGCCCCCGAACGTACTCCCATTCGATGTAGATTTCAGCTTCCGCAAGTATACGGGTCAGGTTGTAAATATAGTGTGTTTATAACGGAACACTTGAAAGTATTCCGAGGATGATACCCAAAGAAGGCTTAAGGCAATAGTAAATGGAATCCCTGCAAGAATAAAATTAATTAGTACTGGTTTTAAGGTTTATAGTATGAGGAAAAATAATAGAGTTGTGTGAAAATATAAAAATAAAAAGGTAAAAATAAAATAAAGTAAATAAGATAAAAAGCTTGAGTTGTAGAAATATTATAAACGGCATGTGGATATTAGGTCGTTTCCGTATGAGTTTCTCGATTGTTGGATTTTGGGGATTTTCCTCCAATCAACTAGTCACTATCCCAGTTGGATCTCTCGATCTTCCGTTGACATAGCAAGTCGATGGAGATTACTTATCGCTAGATGTCATAATCTAAACTGGTTTGGGGTAAAGGTGTTCACGGATGGGAAATACTAATTTTGGGTTCATTCCCACCTAGATGACTTTCTAGGATTTTTAGGCCTAATGTTTGTTTGATGCTTGTCCTTTCCCAAACAGTTGATCCGAAAGGTAAAACCCCTGTAGAACAACAATCAATTATTCATACGTCCACTCCTTAATTCCCCAAATGGAATTAGTTCCTCATAGTTTCTTTTTTCATCAATAACACAATATATGAAAACATGTAAATCAATGATTGAATGAAAAAAACTAAAATTGTATTAAGTGATCTGTTGGGAAAAATTCCTCGATTATTTATGCGAATTTCTACAATCTTGTCTCGAAAACTGAAAATAAAAATAAACTGCAAACTAAAGTCTAAGTAATGGTATGTAAAACCCTAGTGCTAAAGGTTCTGTTTATAGCTTTTGATGGTTGTTTTTCCTCAACCCTAAGTCAGCTGTCGTTCCTCGAGTTTAAGTGGTATTGTAAAGACCAATACGCCCTTTATTAAATGTAAGATCTGCGTCTAGGGGTCAATGTCGCAATGCACCAAGTCCTATGTCGTGACATAGGTATCAATCTCCATGTGAAGCGTCATCTTACAAGCGTTGTCGCGACATAGCTTATGTGTGTCACGACAAAGAAGTCAGATTTCAAATTCCTTAAGTTTGTTCCCTTGGTTATGACGTAACTCATCCTATGTCGTGACGAAGTGATCAATTCCCTTTTAGTATACTTATTATGGTCTCCTATACACTCACCAAGTATGTTAGCTAACCTTTAGGCCTTATTTGGCCTTAAAGACAAATAAACAACATTTTAACACTTAGGTTACATAATTTATTTAAATAAGAAATCTATAATAAATCCTATGAAAACATAACAAAAATACTTGATTTCAAGCTCTTCAAGTGTGAAAAGTAGTTTAATCTACTAGGTATGAAATCGGCAGATCAGATGGCCTGTCCTATTGGGAAAAAACTGTTTGAGCAAAACGCAAAGGCCTAAATGAGAGCTTAACTAAGAAACTAAACATTCTCTTGAATATTGATTGCGATAATGATACACTATAAGAAATTGTAGAACTGAAACTTCAATTGAATTGGGAAATTGAGAAGGATGAATTATTTTTGGAGTAAAGGGCTCGAGCAAATTGGCTTAGGGTTGGAGATAAAAATAAAAAATTCTTCCATAATCACGTCACTCAAAGAAAGCATATGAATACAATTGAGGTCTTGGAATATGCAGATGGACGCACCATGAATGATCTCAAGGAAATGAGGGAATTGTTAAGAATTTTTTCGAGAATCTATTCTTTACTTACTCGGGTTCTTATGATCTACGACACATTCTCTCTGGCATTGATTTGTGTACCTCAAATGAGGACAATATTGCCCTAATGAAGCCTTATAGTGAGGAGGAAATTATTGTTGTTTTAAAAGGCACGGGTCCTTTAAAAGCACCGGGTATGGATGGTTTTCCTGCTCTATTTTTTCAAAGATGCTAGCATATTATTGGCAATGAGGTCAATAGGTATATTCTACGGGTTCTAAATGGAAGTATGAATTTGAATCCTATGAATATTACTAATATAGTCCTTATTCCTAAACTTTAAAACTCTTCTAATATGGCAAATTTCAGACCCATCAGCCTCTACAATGTTATTTATAAAATTCTAGCCAAAGTAGTTGCTAATAGATTTCAGATGGTTCTCAATAAATGCATTGATCTTTCTCAAAGTGCTTTTATGCTAGGCAAGCTTATTACAGATAATTTTTTGTTGGCTTATAAACTACTACACACGTTTGGCCGATAATGAGGTGGAAGGAAATGTCATATGGCTCTAAAGTTAGATATGAGTAAGGCCTATGATAGGGTTAAATGACCTTCTTTAGAAGCTATTATGAGGAAGATGGGTTTTGCGCCTGGATGGATTGAATTGATTTTAAAATGTGTTACATCTATATCCTACTCAATTAGTATTAATGGTAGAAGGGGTGATTTCTTTCGACCTAGCAGAGGTTTGGGACAAGGAGATCAATTAAGCCCTTTTCTTTTCTTTCTGTGTAGTGAGGGGCTATCATCACTAATACGTCTTGATGTTCGGGATGAAAAGATAGCAAGAGCCAGAGCAAGTAGGAATGATCCTTTAATCTTTCATTTGTTATTTGCTGATGATTGTATTCGTTTTGGAAAAGCTACTTTAGAAGATGCAAGGGCGTTAAAAGGGATTTTGAAAGAGTATCAAAACTGCTCCGGGCAATGTGTGAATTTCAAAAAATCATTGACTTTCCTGAGCAAAAATATAGAGGAGTCTAGTTGCTTGCTTATTTCAAAGGAGTTGGGGTTTAGACATTCAACTAATCCTGAAAGGTATTTAAGGTTATCTAATATTATTGGTCAGGGGAAGAAACTGGCTTTTCAAACTTTGAAAGATCGGATGAAAATGAGAATAGATGGATGGGCAACTAGGTATTTATCTCAAGGAGGAAAAGAAGTTTTTATTAAAGTTGTTTTGCAGGCTATTCCCACTTATTTTATGGGCTGTTTCTTACTACCTAAATCTCTATGTACAGAGATGGATAGCCTAATTTCTAGGTTTTGGTGGCAAAAGTCATATGGAAAATAGGAGATTCATTTGTGCTCATGGAACAAACTATTTGACTCTAAAGAAAGTGGGGGTTTAGGTTTTAGAAATCTAACTACTTTCAATGTGTCTCTACTTGCAAAATAGGGGTGACATCTTATTTCTAATCTCGATTCTTTATTAGCACAAGTTTTAAAAGAAAAATATTTCCCGAATGGAAGTTTCTTGAATTCGACTTTAAAAACAGACATTCTTATACTCTTAAAAGCATATGGGCTTAAAAAACGTTACAATACGGATTATGTTAGTGTGTGGGAATAGGTTCCAATATTTTCATTTTTAGTGATTCTTGGATTATTGGTTCGCTTAATTATCGCTTATCAGGTTCTAGTATCGTTAGTAATTTGGTGATCGTTAATGAGTTAATTGATCATCAAAGTAGGGAATGGAAAAAAGGAGTTAATAGTGAATACCTTTGAGAGTGCAAATGCGAATAGAATCTTACAGATCGTGTTGACGAAATTCCCCCACGAGGATGTAATGGCTTGGAGTGGTGAGGCGTCGTGTATCTTCTCTGTTAGAAGTGCCTATAAACTATTATAAAGAGGTAATCCTAATATTATACACACCACTTCTATAAAAATATCTATTTGGAGGATAACAAATAATTTCCTCCTTACTAGATCTAATTTGTTTAAACGAAGGCTAGTTCTTGATTCTACGTGTCCCCTTTGTGGCAATAGGACTGAGGATCTGGTCCATGTCTTCTATTTATGCCCCATTTCACAAGAAGTATTGCAGTTAGTAGGCTTGAGTTGGATTTTACATAATAATATTTAGGAATGGGTAAAATGGCTTATCTGGGTTTTCAATTCTCTTTCAACCCTCAAGGTCATATATTTTGTTGTTCACTATGGACTATCTGGACTGAAAGGAATATACGTATGCACGAGAGAAAGTTTAGATCGACTAAAGAATTGGTTAGTTTTATTTTCTACTACATAAAAGAGATAGATGAGTCCAATGAGCGAAGACTTACCAGGCCGAGTAGTGGGGTTCAATGGCAGCCTCTTCTATTAAATGTGGTCAAAATGAATTTTGATGCGACATATGACGCTTGGAGTCATAGATCTGGAATACGCATTGTAGCAAGAGGCAGATCAGGAGCAGTCATTGTTTCCAAAGCAGTCGCACACAAACAAGTTGACTCGAGTTTTACAGCAGAAGCCCTAGCATGTTTCGAAACAATTAAATTAGGAGTAGATCTAGGCTATCAACAAGTTATTTTCGAGGGTGATTTGCTCTCTATTATAAAGAAATGCAACATGCAAGACTTGGACAAATTGGAAGTTTCAGCATATATCAGTGACATTAAGGATTTATTGAAGCACTTTTCCTAGTTTTCTTTTAAGCATGTTAGAAGGGAAGAAAACAAACTAATGGATCGAATAGCAACAAACTATTTGAAGAGAAAAGAAAGTTTTTACCTGGACAAAGGAGTTCCGAGAGTAGCATGGGAAATCTTGGAGGACGATTGGCTTCAAGAACCAAACTAGATTGATGAAATGGTTGCTTTCTTCCTCTCCTTTTCGTATTTCTAATTAGTTAACAAACAAGCCTTTTCGTCTTTTGGAGAACAAATCTGAGATGGGGGGAGGTTTTTTTTTTGAGATTTTGTGTTGGGGAAAGGTACCATTTAGGCGCATTGAATATACAACATTCGGGATGGACGTTCTCTTCTCCCAAGGGATATGGGTTATCTTTTCTTAGGCATTTAGGTTTGCAGAGTTTCCTTCGTGCTGCAGACGTTTTAACTTCCTGTTTTCTTTACTTTGGTTTGAATTAGGGTTTCATTTGGTTTTCATTTAGTTGACATTTAGGTGTCATTTCAGTTATGGTTTTTTAAGCTTCACTTGGGCCCTCTTCATGTAAGCAAGTGGAGGAAGGTTGGATATTTTGTATTTTATTAGTAGTTTTAATAATCAACTTAGGTCCATTTTGTTTCAAAAAAAATTTTATTCACTTGAACATTGTTTTAGGATTTTATTTGTATGAACCACATGATTAGGGTTATGCACTATAAAAGGTCCATTTTCGAAATTATTTACGAAAATGGGCCAAAGTGAAAAAAAAAGTACAAGAATAGGTCACTTTTGCAAAAATGTGCCTACATGGTGACATTTTCAAGGGGAATTCCAGAAAAACCTTCTATGTAGAAGCGCTTTTCCTTGTTTGAGACAAAAACGCCTTCACTTAAGAGCTTTTTTCAAATTAATTTCCACGTGGGCACGTTTTTCAGCATGTTTTTCAAAATCAAATAGGAGAAGTGCTTCCACGTCAGAGCTTTTTTGTAAAATGCTTCCACGTAAGAGCGTTTTTGTCTCAGTCAAGGAAAAGTGCTTCCACGTGGAAACGCTTTTCTGAAATTCCCCCTGAAAACGTCGGCACGTAGACGTGTTTTAGCAAAATTGGCCTATTCTTGTAAATTTTTTTTTCACTTTGACCCATTTCCGTAAATAATTTCGAAAATGAACCTTTTATGGTACATAACCCACATGGTTATGGTATGTTTGTTCAATTTATGCATTTGATAATTTTTATAATTATACTACAAATTTTATATATGTTACTTAAATTTTAATCAGTTATATTATTATAGAAAATATCATTTCAAATAAATGTTGCTTATGAATTAAATTAATTAATAATTAAATTTTGTTCTCTAGATTAATTATGAATTTTTTTTGTTAATATTGTATTTGTTTTACTGATTTCAGAAAAAAATTATCAAATAGTGAGAAGTATTTTTCATGAATTCATATAAATATTAAAAAATATATCATTTTTCTCATAAAATTAATATAATTTTTTAAAAATATTTTTTGTTTACATCGAACAAATAGACAATTAACTATTAATTTTATCTAAATTTATTTCAAAAAGTCAATATTGACTAATAAGAACATAACAAGTAGGATGTTGGACCATACCCTTATGAACTAAAATGAGACAAATTTTTAATTTTTAAAAACAAAAGCTTAGGTATCAAAATGAAAATAAAGGTATAATTTAAGGACTGATTTGCTTATTAAGCCTTTATAAAACTAAGGAGGACTTTCTCATGTTCCAATATTAAAGCCAGCAATGAGTTTTTTTCTCTCCAACAAACGAAAAAATGGACTCTTACACTTCATTACTCGAGAAAACCCGCCTCCCTCAACCTTCCCTCCAAAAATTCGCAGTAATCTCCATCTTCTCCAAGCTCCAAACCGCTCCGGTTCGCCTCGGACCTGATTCGGAGCCCGGAGCACAAGCTATCTCCCAATGCCTCCAGTCCTCTTCTTCCGCCGTAGTCGACCAATCAGTTCGCGAGGTTTGCCGCCTTGTTTTGAACTCCAACATGGACCTATCTCAGGCCTTGTTGGAGCTCCAATCAGCATTGGAAGGATCCGATCCCAAATTCGTTTCTCTCTTCGTGAAATCCTTGGGGTTTCTCGTTTGTGTTGGGTTCGAACGTAGTAACGGGTCTTGGAAACCCGAGTCCCATGAAGATCACCCGTTTGTCAAGGTTTGAATTAAGTTAAAATTGAGTTACTTGAATTTTAATTTTTAATTATTCATTCATTTGAAAATTTTCAGATTCTTTCCAGTCGGAGAGAGGTTGAACGGGAGCTTGTGAATCAAGTTTTGTTATTTATGGCGAAAAACAAGGGATTGGGAATGGTGGAAGTCTGCGAGTTCTTGAGACATTTTTTTTTTTTTTCGATTTTAAGAATGAATGCCTCGGATTCTTCATTATTTTTGTTTGCTAGACAGTTGATTTCGTCAATGGCATCGTTTTGCTGTTCAATTCCTAACCAGGCATTGCCTATTTTTAGAACACTTATACATTGCCTGAAATATTTCCCTCTCAAAAGCTTGGAGGTAAGTTTCTTCTAATTTTTTAACTTATTGTTCTTTTTTGTTTGGAACTTGTGGTATCTTTGAAGGTGCATTTTTATTAGGTATTTAGGTTCTATAATCTTGTGAACTTTCAGGAAACCAGGAACTTTTGCTATGTGGTTGAATGTTTGGTTGACTCGTTTACTGTGGTTTTGAGGCAATTGGTTGGAAAAGGAGTGGTACGTTCTAGAAACTTCAGTTTTCACTTAGACCATTTTGTTTTGACTTAGAATTTTTTCTTAGTCTGGACTTTCTTATGATGTTCACTCATGCCTTTGTTGCTTCTTATCATTCTATATTGTTTGTTTTTGGTCCATGTTAACAGTTGATTACTGAAGCTCAACTATGTGGGGTGGAACTAATAGAGATTGTGCTTTCACTCTATACGTCTCCTTGCAAGCAGTCTGATGAGATTGAGCCTATAGTTGAGTTATTAAAACACATGTTGGTGGCCCAGAAAGATCTTGCACTGCAATATATGCCAGAACTAGCATCAGTAATATTATCCTTATCTGTTTTGCTCATCGAATCCGATCTTGAACATCAACAGCTCTCAATATTAAAATTCCTTCACTTTCTTTTGAAGTGGAAAAGCGAAATCGGTATTTTCAGCATTTCTATGTAGATTCTGTTCTCTTGATGCCCTTTAAATTGTATCTTCAGAATTTTTATTTGCTATATACTGAATTTTTATTGTAGTCTAAATTATATTTCTAAGTTTCTGACTTAATTTTATTTTTTATGAATCCATGTTAAGAAGTGTGTAAAATATTAATACTTTTATATATACATGTTTAGTTTTCTAAACTATCTTGGAAGTCTCTATTTAATTTAGTCCATTGGTTTATAATAGTTTGCTATTTTTTGTTTATATTGACCATCAATTATATCCTGGTTTGTGCTGCTGTAAATCAACATGTAGGCCCTCTCTCTAATTTGTGCATGTGGACAATGTGAATATTGCTGGAATGGATGAATGATGATTGATTTTCCTTTATCATTATTTTGTTTGGGTTGAATTCCAAGACCCTATATTTCTTACAATGTTCTCTTGCGCTCATTTTTGTAGAGTATGCTGTTAATGGAGCTGAATATTTCCTTAGTGAAGAACTTTTAGTTATTTTTCCCGTCATCAGCCTCATATCGTCCCCCTCTAAATCAGTTAAAGGAGCTGCAAATGATTTGCTTGTCCTTTTAGAAAGGCTTTTAGTAAAATTATTGACAATGCCAAAGATTAAGCTAGCCAAGAAGGTCGACTATCCATCTATTAGCAGACCTGAACTGATAGCTTACAGGCTTTTGCAACATCTATGGTTTGAGGTGTGTTCTTGCTATCTAAAGTTTAAGGTTGTGTATTTTTCTTTTTTAGCAATCATGTTGGATATAAGAATTACTGTTTTTGTTTGGGTCTATTTTCTCGATTAAATATTAATATTTGCCACAGGTGTTGAAGATCTTAATCACCATTTACTGAAATCACTTATCTGTTTTTACGATTATTTTGAGAAGGAAGATACTTTATCAAAATAATATTGTTTGTATTTAAAGCAAAAAAATGGTGATCAAAGAGTCACACTGTTTATGTTTTGTTTTACAGGATCAAAATTCATTGTCCAGTTCTTTCTTTCTAAGTTTCTCTTCTGTTTGTGGAACTGATGTCCAAGAAATGCATGGCAGACCAAGATCTTGGGCTTATCAACTAAAAGAGCTTGCTCTATGGATTGTTGAGAGAAGAAAATCAGGTCTTCCTGTCCCACGATCTCTAGAAATTCTTCTAACTGGTAAGATGCTAATAAATAGTTATTGTCTTCGGTTTGTACCGATGAAAGTATGAAGTACCCAATGTATTTGTTTTAGAGGACAAAATCTTTACCTCATCTTTGTATCATTTTTCCCTGTAGAAATGCCCTTGCTATTTGGAGCAATTGCTGCTGTTTTGGTGATGCATCCATCAATTGGAAGTACTTCTATAGATGCTTTAGCTTCCATTGGCAATATGGATCCAAAACTAGGTGTTTCTTTGTTGCTAAGCATTCTATTTTATAATAACATATTCACCAGAAAAGATGTTGTCTACCAGAGTATGTTGGTGAGAGTTCCTATCACTTCCCCAAACATTGTCTCAACTCTTGTTTTGTGCTATTAAGCTTCTTCGTCTATGATTCCTTTCATCTGTTTCTCTTTTTCATGATAAAATTTTACAGCCTAAGCTTTTGGGAATGCTTCCATCACTTGCATCACAGACTGGGATGATTCCACTTGTAGTTCAAACTATCTTGCCAATGCTGCACAAGGATGCAAAACCGTATGTACTCCTTAGATAATTTTTTTCTCACTCTTTCATTTATCTTGTGTTGTTTTTATTGAAGTAAAGGGAGGCTTTTGAAATGGCTCCACTAGATTTGTTGATAGAAACCTCTATTTATAGAGGTAAAGATAGACAATCGCATTTAAAATAGAAATAAGATAAAACAATAATTTAAAACAATTCTAAACTAGGATAAAAGATAATAAGAACTTTATTTGAATATTTTAAATACTAAGATTACGTTATTATGCCCCGCAAGAATGATGGTCATGAGAGCAGCAATCTTGAATTGATGATGACAAAAAATACTAAGATTACGTTATTATGCTCTCGCAAGATTGATGGTCGGTAGAGCAACAATCTTGGATTGACAATGACGAAAATAACACGAACAGTTGATGATAACAAAAGGTGGTGTTTCCAACTGAGGACGTTGTAATGACGAACTACTCTTGTTGTGAGTTACGGTAGTGTAGAACTGAATTCAAGATGTGGTTTGACATCCATTAGGCAAGGCCCCTCAACCGACTACTAAAATAATCGGGCACGAATATTGCCACTTTGAACAGATAGATAGAAGCCGATGATTGGCTAGCAATAAAGAAAACCAATTGGTTGGCTATGGTTTATAAGAGTTGGCTTTGTTTCAGCTAAAAAGGTAAATAGTTGGAGCCATATGAAGATCCAAGAATATGCTTGTTTGAGCAATAATGTAAAAAAGGCATATAGGCTAAAGATCGAAACCATGTAGTTGGATAAAAGGCTCGGATACCATATTGAATTAAAGGGAGGCTTATGAAATAGCTCCACTTGATTTATTGATTGAAACTTCTATTTATAGAGATAAAGATGGACCATTACATTTAAAATAGAAATAAGATAAAACAATTAAAAAATAGGATAAAAAATAATAACTTTATTTGAATATTTCAAATACTAAGATTACATTATTAGATTTTTTTTTTGCAATGATTTGAGGGTCATATTAGTACGCCATTTTTAGAACACATTGTTACATGATATTATTAATTGCATGGAAACTGCATCCTCTTTCCAACTTTTTGTATTGTTATTAGTTGTCCTTAAGAGGTATCCTTAAGAGGTATTTGTTTGTATGCTTGAGAAGTTGTATCCTGGGAAGGATAAGATCCTCATTTTAATCAAGGACTTTCAAATACTCATTTGATTGCTTCCTGGAGAATTAAACTCTAATTTTGTGCTTCAATGCTGTTTTTTGATGAGACATAATGTTCTGCTGCTATGACCTATGAAGAATCTTCTTTTAACTTGTTCCAGTATATGCTTATTTCATATTCAGAGTAGTGTACGCAGCAGCTACTCGCTTGCTTTGTCAAACCTGGGAGATCAATGATCGTACCTTTAGTAGTTTGCAAGTAAGCACTATAGCATTTCTTCCCTTATTGGCTCTTGCTAGTTTGCCAACTTAAGACCTGAGTTAATTCAGTCCTTTAGTGTTTCTATGTATATTTTATTTTGGCATAATGATAAATGTAGTTCTCAATGTTTACGTTTTCTATCAATTTGGCCTTTTTTTTTAGCTAAATTTGGCCCTTAATCTTTCATAAAAGAGTCATATCGCATTTTTTAACGAAAATGATGGTTAAAACATTATTCTTTAATGTTGTTGGCGTGACAATTTGCATGGTAGTCCATGTGCACATCATGCTAACATAACATCATTTATCTTATATGTCACATCAACAAATAATTTAAAAATTATAAAACTAAATCAAAATTAAAAAATATGAAAAATAGCATGGAGTACATGTGGATTGTCATGCAAGTTTCCTTGTTTAAAATTTAACATTTAAGTTAGTATTCTCCTTAAAAAAACATCATTTCAACTCTTTTTCAAAAGGTTGGTCAAATTTGTCTCTTTTTTAAAAGGTTGATGGCCAAATTTAGCTAAAAAAAAGAATAATGGCCAAATTGACAAGGCTAAATTTGATATTATGCCTTTTATTTTCCCCATATGTCTATGTTTGTTTATATGTGTACATGTATATTAGCTTGTTTATTATTATTATGTTGTGAAAATAAGAGAAGACTTGGCTATAATTTACCGCATAGATTTTTAAGCTTCTCAAATTTCAAAATCAGCTCTAACTGGAGGACCCTGCTCATTTGTGTTTTTATTATTTGCAAACCAATCTTGGATGGTGATGTTGAAAGGAGAAATTATTAGGTAGGACCTTCCTACGAGATCAGCCATGATCCCTATCCTATAATATAATGCAACATAGAATATTCTTTTACAAGTCATTTCTTACTAAAAATTTAATCCAAAAAATATCCTTTTTACTATACAAAAGCATGAATTCCTTCCAACCATCCTTTTACTCGTTCCATGCCAAATTTGATGCAAAAACATGTTTTCTAGCTTTGTATTTTCATTATTTGTATAGTTGCAAAATTTGTATTTCACAGTTAGAGAAAAAAAAGAAATTGAGTTGACTGTGGAAGAAAAAATTATTGTTTTTTTCCCTCTATAATTAAAAATAAAATAAAATCAATCTAAAACAACTTTTTTATTAACCTTCTGCAGTTCATAAATTTTTTCAAAAGTAATGTTCGTTCATTCATAGAGCCTCAAGAGGGATAACATGGATAGGGAGTCCTGCACAGGGTGGTACTGAAACTAATGGAATCACCAGAACCCCCAATAAGAAAGCTGGACAGCTGTAAAACCTAAGATTCCAAGCATCATAAAAACGCAGTCATAACTTGGGAAGATCTATTAATCCCTGCCTTCACTAAATTATCTGCCTCAACATCTACTTCTGTGGGGATCTGAGACACGTTCCAGCACTTGTTAACACTGAGGCAGTCATCCATCTGTATTTTGTTTTTCAATTTGGATTTAAGTTGTCAAGCAATAACCTTTTTTTTGGGGTTTCGAAAATTGGAAAAAAGAATTACATTAGGGAAGGAGTGGATGGTTGGAAGAGAAAAGTGGCATAGGCGAAAACTGATGAAAGAATGAGGGGAAGGTGAGTTGGAATGGAGGCTAAGAGTGAGCTGGCAATTTTTAGTGACATGTAAAAAAATATTCTTATGTGGCATTATATTGTTGGACAGGGAACATGCTTGATGTGATAGGAAGGGCGTACCTAATAGCTTCTCAGTTGAAAGAGTCATGTATCACTTTTTTTTATGGAAGTCCTATATCACTTTTGATCTTATAGTTTGAGGTTGCACTTCTCCAAGTATTTATCAAACCAGGCCTTGTGTTGGGCACCAGTCCTCTTGCTTTTTGAGTAAGGTGGTTTCAAGTTGAATTAGTTCTGCCAGTATGATCTAGTATTTGAGCTTTATTATCATGTTTACATATATTCCAAAATTTAACCTCTTGTTTTAATTCTTGATTTTAAGAGAATCAATCCAAACTGATAATCTTAACTTAAGGCAAGCAAAACTTTTGCTGCTATGTTCAAATTTAACTACCGGAGATCAGAGGCTCTATTCTAGTCTTGATCTAGGGCTGTCTGGGCGTACACATCTTATATTTGTCATATTAGAAGACTTTTCAAATTCACTTCGTATAAGTTCAATTGAAAAATGTTTTAAGCATGTTTATCTGCCAAAATAGACTTCTTTACATGTTCATTTTTATGCTTTCTCTGTTAATCATTGAAAACCTCATTAGGATGATTGACTGTTGCTCTCTGATGTTTGCCTTTAGTTCATGTGGCTGGTTTTTATTTGTTTTAATTTTTATTTTCTGTTCCTCGACATAAGGGAGTATTAGCTCCAAAAGGTTTCACTGAAATGCGCGATCGAAATATCCGTATAAGTATGGCTGTTTCCATTCGGGATGTTTGCAGAAAGAACCCTGATAGGGGTGTGGACCTTATCTTGTCTGTCTCGGTATGAAGCACTCTCAGCTGTTTTCTGTTTTCTTATTCTTTTACTCATCTTTCTTTCAACCCCTCCAATTTTTCCCTCAAATAAACAGGCTTGCATTGAGACTCCAGATCCCACCATTCAAGCTCTTGGTTTTCAAAGTCTTGCGCACCTTTGTGAAGCTGATGTGATTGGTAATCTTAATTTTTAGACTTGAATTTTTTACTTTCCGGCATTTCTTAAAGGATTATAATTTTAGTTTCTTTATTTTGTGTTGAAAATTTCACACTAATGCTTATGTCCATTATATTATAATATATATCTGCATTTAGTCTTAACCAGGGATTTAAATTGCGGTTGCGGCCGCGTTTTTGGTCGCTTTACGTTTATCGCGGTTGCGGACATAATGGATGCTATTGCGGTCACTGCGGGTATCGCGGTCGTGAATTTTATATTAACTAAAATCATTAAATAGATAAAATCATATAATTTAAATTAAATTATTTTTTTAAAATTTATCGTAACGGAACAATAGCGGGAATAGCGGACCGCTATTGCCGCAATTGGCCGTTACCCATTAAATTGCGGCCGCAATCCACTGCTATTGGTGTGATTCCGCTTCACACCGCTATTTTCAGCAATAGCTGTTTCGGACGGTGCCGCTACCGCTATATAGCGGCCGCTATTCTGCTATTGGACCGCTATTTAAATCCCTGGTCTTAACCTCTCCCCATCCATGGCCTAAGTTACTGTCATAATATGCTAGAGCTAGAACTATTTGTAAGACTAATGAGAATATTGTAGCCTGAGTAATTTCTATTGAATGTCCTTCATTCAATGATGCTAGCAAACCATATTTCATAGTTTCTTGTTTTATTTCTTATCAGTCTGGCTCATTTGCAATGTTATGCTGTCCAATTAATTTCTTTATTTCTTTCTTTCAATCTTATGAATTAGTCTTGCTGACTTTAAATATGCAAGGTATTCTGATTCTATGTTCTATTTGTATTATCCATTCAGATTTTTATACTGCATGGGATGTTATTGCAAAATATATGCAAGGCTATAATGAGGACCCAGTTCTTGCCTATAGGTAAAAGTTTCTTTATATTTGCTGATTCCTGAACAATGGTACGAGTTGCAAGGCAGGGTTTAACTTACATGACAAGCAGAGCCTAGTCTTATGCTGTCTGCACTTTGTTTTCCAGCTGGGAATAGCGTAGGCTTAGTGTTTTTTACTTTCAACCACATTGCCAGTAATTTCACGGTGCAGCAGCATAAGTCTAGGGCTAAAGATTTCAAAAATGCGGTTCCAAGTGATGTCTGTTCATGTCAAATTTGTTAAAAAGGAAAAATCTATTTAGACCATTCCTGATTTGTTGTGATGACGATTTGCATAATGATGCCCATAATTCCGGATTTCTACCTTGGAAATATGAGACTCCTTTCCTGAAATGCTGAAGATGTTATCTTGGGTCCTAGGCTTCTAGAGCAATATGTTCTTTTGTTATATTTGAATGTGACACGTCACTTCTGATCAATATATTTTCTGCTTTATGGTATTCACTTTGTACAATACAAATGCTAGATTTACATACCCATTAGATAAATCATAATACCATCTTTCAAATTAAAATATTCTAGTCTACTCCACTAATCTCCGCTTATTGGCAGTGTCTGCTTTCTCCTAAGATGGGGTGCAATGGATGCTGATGCATATCCAGATGCCTCTAGGGAAGTAACGAAGATTATATGGGATGTTGGCTGCTCCTTACGTATGGGTCATGAATTACAATGGGCAAAGGCCAGGGCGTCTGCATTTGAGGCCTTAAATCAATATGAGGTTTGAGGAACCTGACATTTTTTTTCATTTTACATTTGTTTTTTTTCTACAAAAATTTTTTTTGCTATTTTTGTGTTGACTATTATACTTTCGGGATACAAACACAAGAGTTGCCCCTAATTTAATCAATGTCTTTCCAGATACCAAGTATTGTGAAGAATATTTCAAATTTCAAGCAAATGATCATGGATCTACTTCTTTCTGAGACAAATCCAGATGTACTTAAGGCCTTGGAAAGACTTCAAGTGAAAATTATAGGACATGAACATAGGTAGTGAAATATCTATAATTGAACATTCCCAAGTAGTATTGTTCTGTGTTCTCATAAGTTCTGTCAACTTTCTCTAGCAATCGGCGAAGATTTGTAAAGGAGAAAAAGGTCCCTGCAAGTAAGATTGAGAAGTTGCTGGATGTATTTCCGCAGGTGATCTTCTCATCAGGTATAATAAGATTATTTTTCTTTGCCTTCTTAAAAGAGTTTTGGTTCTTAGGAAAAGGATTGGATGCAAACTGAAATTTTACTATTTGCAACCTAACTCTTATGTCCTTAGGATAAGTTGGTGCATTAGAAGTTTACAAGTTACTTCATCTGCAGAACAGTTAAAAATATTTTGACTTTTGCTTAGAAATTTGATAAAATATTCTTTAAAACGGCATCAAGTATAGCTAGAAGTGATTTTTTTTTCATTCTATAATATTTAGCAGAGAAAAGAGGTAGGCATTATATATGGATAGTTTTTAGGTTCTTAATTGTAAGGTGCTTCTTATTCACTGAGCTAGCTGTTCTTATGGTCATTTCATTGGCAGGAAAAAGAAGTAAATCTGGAGAACTACCTGGTGCTGCCTTATTATGTGGTTCCTTTATTTCTAGCACTTCAAAAAACCAACGCACAACAAAAGTAGGATAATCTGAATTATCAACGTCTTTTCATTAGAATATACTATGCTCGCTAGGTCTAAAATTCTTAAGCCTTTAGGGGTTGCAAGATTCTCATTCTGGATATGAAGATATAATGGTGCAAATAGCTGCATCTCTTCAACTCTCAAGAAATATTTTTGTTGCACTTCTTTCACTTGAATCATGGAAAGCCTTTGTGCGACGTTGGCTGAGGGCTAATATCTTGTCTATTGATGCTAAAGCCTCGGCTATTGTTTCAGATAAAACTTCTAAAGCTGCTAATAGTATTCTGAAGGTTCGCCATTCTTTGCTGTATTCAAGTCATTTTATTGTACCTATTTCAATAGATTGTATTCAGTGAAAATGATACTCATCTTTCTCTAATTTTATCATACAGAGCATGATGCGAATTGCTGAAGAATCTATTCCTAGATCTGCTGAAAATCTTGCTTTGGCAATTGGTGCGCTTTGTGCGGTGAGATCTCAAATGATAATAACTTCATCTGGTTAACTTCATAATTCAATAGCTTCCTAAAATCTGCCTCTACTATGGAGATATATGGCAAGGTTTAAGGAGCTCCCTACAATTATTCTTCTTCCTGATCTTCATTTTTTCTTGCTGTTATTAGGTCTTGCCACCATCTGCCCATACCATTAAATCAACTGCTTCAAAGTTTCTTTTGGGTTGGTTGTTTCAGTATGAACATGAACATCGCCAGTGGTCAGCTGCCATGTCTCTTGGATTGATCTCAAGCTCCTTACATGTGACAGATCATGAGCAGAAATTTCAGAGCATTACTGGACTTCTTGAGGTAGTCTCTTTGATGCTGGTTTGGCCTTGGCTCCCTCTTCCCTAGGTCAGACATTGAAACTGCTACAGACATATTAAGAATTAAAAATCTTGTTCTTACCATATAGTGCACTCAAGTTATTCTAGAAAGTGAGGAAACAGTTGGAAGCCAAAATACAAGTTCTTTCTTTTTTGAATGTCGAAATTTTGTGTGAGCATAGTATTCTGGTGTTCTAATCCTAGTATTGAGGGTTTTTTTGTCTAAGCAAATTTGTAACTCACCTAGGTGCTGATTGCTAAATACAAGTTCAAAGTTTCTGGTACTTGCTAAAGGAGGGTAGGCACCGAAGAAAACTAGTCATTATTAGTTGGTTCAGTAACAACGGCCTCTTATCTGCTTCAATTATTAATAGTTGACTATGATCTTGGGAACTGGGATGTGGCCCTTTTATTACCTTTTTCCTTCCTTACAGAATCGTGTTTATTCACACATGATAAGAGAGATGTTTGTTTCACTCTAGTAGTTGCACGCACAGACACCTAGTCACCAACACATGCAAGAACATGAAAACCGCAATAAATAAAATTTTGGTATGTGGATTCCTCATTGGTCGAGTTTTTTTTTTCTATTGATCACGTTATTATGACTATTCCTTGTTTTAGAAAGAGTTCAGAGGAATAAGCTGTTCAATGAAGGAGTTATTAATTTCTTAGTGTATGCATTAGAGCAAGGAACTTCAGTATTATTTTTGTAACATTGGATAAGGGGATAACCTCTGTGTCTAGAAATATTTATAGATTTATAATAGTTTAATTTTTGGGGGGAATTGCTTGGTTCAGGTTTTGTGCTGTAGCAGAAGCTCCATTGTAAAAGGAGCCTGTGGAATTGGCTTAGGATTTTCCTGCCAAGATCTTCTTTCAAGAGTTGAAGCTCCAGATGACTCTAATGCTAATGAAGAAAGCCACAAGATGCTGGAAGAGAGATTGTTGGGAAGAATAGTTAGAACATTCTTTATGATATTACATCCAGTTGCTGCTTCTTCAGCCAATAATCTAGAAACTCTCTGTGCACATTTTCCAGCAAGCGCAGATGATATAGATACTAGCATAACTTCTGAGTTGTTAGATTATGATTGTGATTATTTGGAGGATGATATATGGGGCATAGCTGGCCTCGTTATTGGCTTAGGGAGCTCTATTGGTGCAATGTATAGAGCTGGTGCATATGATGCTGTGCTCAAGGTGAAAGACTTGATCATATCTTGGATTCCTCATATGAGTTCCTCGGTTCAAAGCTATGGTTCTAGCAGTGAAAGGTCTGAGATGCTTTTATCTGTGGGATCATGTCTTGCCCTTCCCCTCGTGGTGGCTTCTTGTCAAAGAGTGGAAATGATGGATGGTAATGAACTAGACCATCTAGTCAATGGCTACATGGAACTTATTTCTGACTTATTGTCAGTCAATAAAACCGGTGCTTTTCACAAGAGTTTGTTGATGGCATCAACTGCTGGAGCTGGAAGCCTATTATCATGCATATTATCTGAAGGCTTGCACTTTATTGAAGTGGAACGTGTGAAGTGTTTACTTGAACTGTTTAGAAAATGTTATTCTAGTCCTTACCCTCCTATCGTCCATTTAGGTGGGATGCTTGGCATTGTTAATGCTTTTGGGGCAGCTGCTGGAAATTTAGTTGATTTTCACTCTTTTAACTCCTCTGTGCAAACTGGTTATGATCAAAAGGTAGTTGTATTATTCTGTTTTATGTGATGTAAATTACTCTACTTTATGCTGGTTATTGTGTACTCAAATACTCACATACTTGGTCAACAGGAACATTCCCATATTTCAGGTCCAATACTTGTGAATCCTGTTTGTGAAGACCACTCAACATCATTGATGCAAGAGATTTTTCTTGTTGCACAAAATCCTGATGATAATCAATTGCAACAATATGCAGCGTGGGCAATTTCATTTCTTCGACAGCGACTGTGGTCTAGAGAAATTTCAAATAGTGCTGGTGGTACACAAACTGAGTCTGCTGGCTCAAAATCTATTTCGCAAGGTGTTCCCGAGGACAGTGCAGTCATGAAACTTGGTCTGTGGCTTAAATCTTTTAATCATTCCGGAGTAAGTTCCCTTATAATATTCGTATTGGCTGATGATAATTGAATTTTCTTTTTCTAGGCTAAGATGTGTATGGATGCCTCTGTCTTGCATTCTCTTACGCCATCATTCAATCATGTTTCAGGAAAAATGAAACTTATGATACTTTTGATGTTACATTAGACCAAATAGCTAGGAAAGCCATGCTATACCTTGTTTATGGTGAACTATTTATTTATTGCCCGATCTACATCTTCACTTCTAGTTTGTTAATTTATGTTTATAATTTTTTGCTCAAATGAGTTCAGACAGGTACCAATACACATGTATGCACAGTAACTGCTATTTTAAGGTGTCTATCACTATCTCCTAGGTTACCAACCTTGGATTGGAGTGCAATTGTTAGACGCTGTATGAAATATGCTCAAGTTACTCAGTTTCCGGCACCAAATATCGCTCTTAAGGAAGCAACCCTCAGGGAGGAGTGCTTGCAGTTTGCCTTAGTTCATGCAAAGAAATTTGATGCTCTCCTAACATTCCTAGATGAACTGTCTGACCTTTCCCGGTTCAGGACACTGGAGATAAGTCTCCAATCTTGTCTGCTCAATCATTTGGCAGACCTGATAAAACTATTTTCGGGTTCAAGGCTGGAGAAATTATTGGATGATGTGAGTAATTACTTCTCTTCACTTACAACAGACCAGGTGCTAAAGTCAGAGGAGAGAAGTTCATTACGGAGTTCTTGTTGGAAGGGTCTCAATCAGTGTCTGGATGAAGCATCTCTCGATTCTCTAGAATACATTAAAAATATCGAGAGGTGCATGGAAGTGCTTTTTTCTTTATTACCATTACCTCAAGCTCCTGTTATTGTGGAAGTGAATCAGTTGAACTCAGTTGAGTGGTCCGAGGCGGTTAGGTGCTTGGCAAAGGCTCGCCCGGGCTGGTTATTGGATTTTCTGCATGTATGAACTTTTTCCTTGCAAATTAGTTTCTAATATCTTCTCTAATATGCTCTTATTTGATCTGTTAAACATTTGTTCTTCACAGGTTTCACATCTGGACTCAGTAACAAGAGATGTCCAGTTTGTCGAAGTGCTGAAAAAGATTCAAGCTAAAGCCAAGCTAGTTCGGATTGGTTCCATCCCACTGACTGAACTGGGAAAATCAAAGTCTTATTTATTGAATTCAGAACCACTTGGTTAGTGTTCTTTCCTGTGAATATGAAATTCGGGAAAATGTGAACAAGTCACCATAAGAAAGTAGTAAATATTTGCTTGTGGCCACAAGATTTGCTTATTCTGACAAACTTACAACATTTTGTATTCAGGTACTTGGGGTGTGCTTCTTGAAGTTGTAGCAACTCTACAACATGTGGAGGGAAGTGTAAAAAGACAATGGTTGGTTGATGCAATTGAAATCAGCTGCGTTTCAAGTTATCCTTCCACGGTAGGCATTGATCTCCCAATAAAGTTAACCTGATTTTTCTCTTCCTCTACCATGCACATACACTCTCACTAAATCATACCTCTAATACTGTGAATTTGGCATACGAGTATTTGCATGGATTTTAAAACCGGACTAGACTGGATGGCTAAACCAGTTGAATCGGAATTGGTTAGTTCAGTGGTCAAAATCCTGGAAAACTGCAATTTTTTTTACATTTTAAATTTTGGATTTTCTTAACACGAAATTTGGGCTTTTTCATATACTCTTGATTCATTTTCATACTTATTTTTTAATATATATATATATATATATATATATATATATATATATATATATATTTCTATTTTTTGGAATTTTTATGAAATTTCTTTAATTATTATTAATTTGTGTTTTTAAATTATTCAAGATAGTTAAACCGGAAGTCCAAACGGTTTGACTTATGGTACGGCTTTTCTACCTTGCGTAGTTTGATTTAGGTGGCTTGCCATTTAGGCTAATGGGTAGAACTGAGGAACTGAAATTTTGATATCACCTATTCTTCATAGGCATAAGTCTTTAGCTCTTAACATTTACATTTTTTGTCAATTTGGCTCTTATTCTTTTTTTAAGCTAAATTTGGCCTTCAACCTTTTAAAAAGAGTCGAGTTTGACCATTAACCTTTTAAAAAGAGTCGAAATAATGTTTCTTTACCGAGAATACTAAAATTAAAATTTTAAATATGGTAGTCAGGATGACAATCAACGTGTTTTCCATGTTAATTTTTTTGAATTTTTATGAACTTTTTATATTTTTTATTTAGATTTTTTCTAATTTTTGAATTATTTGTTGAGTGACATATAATACAAATGATGTTATGTTAGCATGATGTGCACATGGATTGTCATGTAAAGTTATCACGTCAACAACATTGTCATAATTTTGGTTAAAAAAACCATTTGACTTTTTTTTTTTAAAAAGAATAAGGGTCAAATTGATAGAAAATGTAGACGTTGAGAGTTAAATTTATCATTATGCCGTGTTCATAATTGAACTAATTCAAGTCTACATCTATCGATCCACAGGCACTGCAGTTTATTGGTCTTCTATCTGGTTCTTGCTGCAAATATATGCCCCTCCTCATTGCGGATCGGTCAAATGTTCTGAAGGATTTACCAGTTACCCTTACATCTCTATTCTCGGATCCAAACTGGGAAGTGATTGCAGAAATTTGTAGTTCTTATCTTTTGTTGTCGACGGAAAGGATTTACAGTTGGGCTGGTGAGAATAGATCAACAAGTTCAGAAGGTATGGAGGAGAGTGAAAAGGGTATGGCTCAGGTTCTATTGCCTGTTATGCAGCATGCATGTGTTTGTTTGAAACATTATTTGCCTTTGGACAAGCAACTTAGACTTGCAAACATGATTGCAAGGTAAAATTGGAGGCTGAGGATATCCCATAAGATCAAACCTTAATTTGATGTTCTGTATAACTTCACTCTCCTCTTTTTTTTCAGTATGTATGTAGTATTTTTAGTTAATCTTTCACGTAGCCAAAATCTAGGATTCTGTGTAGTATTCCTAGGCTGACAGCAGGTTGAATACATGTAATTTATGAAAAAAAAAATCTATAATTAACATGTCCGATTTACCTTTGATGGTAATATTAAATATAATTTAATTTTTTTTGGATAAACGAGCATTTCAATTAATCATAAAAAAAAAATCTCAGAACTATGCATGAATTTTACCTTAATATGCAATTTTATACATGTATTTTGATTTTGTGTATTTTTATACGTGAAATTTTGATTTGATTCGATTTTCATAAATTAATAGAATTATTGATATAATATAATTTTATGTTTATATATTGCATATACATGTAATTATATTAATCTAATATAAAAATAAATTGATGTATTTATTTCTTTAGATGTGCATAATTGAATTAAAATTAAAGTTTCATGTATATATTTAAATCAGAATAAAAGTTTCAAGAGTATAACTGCTTCAAAATAAAATTCATATATTAAATTGCACATTAAATCAAAGTTCATGTATAATTTTGAGATTTATCCCAAAAAATGAATAAAGTTTGCTATAATAGGTAGAAAAGCAGCACACCGTTGGAGTGATTAAAGATGAAACACTAATAAAAGATTTAGAATGTGATGATGTGATTTAAAAAGAGTTGGAAGTTGCTTTGAGGATTTCGGTCCCACCAATCATAGAGTAAATGAAAACATTGTAAGAAACCTTGATAACAGTGTTCTCCATACTTCCAAGCCCTTCAACATATCAACCCATGATTCCCACACTCATCCTCAATGAATGTGACCTGTCTTCCTTGGACTATCAACCATGTGATGAATGCATGTTCTGAACATTGTAGGACTTCTCACACCACTCTATGCCAACAGCTTCTATCCTGCATTCAACATAAACTTGTAAAGCTTCTAACCATATTGAACTTGGATTTTGTTGTGCACTTTGGTACATCTGGCAACCTCATATCATGACATGTGTTAAGTATTATACAAAAATAAAAAAAAATAACTGTATAAAAAAATTATAGAATTATTAATGTCGAGATTGAATATGGACACAGGGCTGTCCAGATTCACTTTGGATGTACTATTTTAGTAATTTTATATATTTTTACTTTTTTTTTATAAAATATCATATTTTTAAACTAAATTTATAATTTTTTATTTTAATTCCAAACTAATAATAATATGAAAGACGAAATTTTATAAAAAAAAATTTAAAATGTATAAAAGTAGTAAAAATACACGTCCGAAATGATCTTTACAAACTATCATTCAAGTCATTTAAATCTAGGCAATCAATTGTTCGGGTGCATTTTTTAATTTTTATAATTTTTTATATTGTTATATATTTTTATATATCTTTTACTTCAAACTAATAATAATATAAAACCTGATATTACATATATATATTTACTAAAAGGCATGTGTAGAATGATTTTGAATGATTCTGGACAAGTTCTCATCTAAGTTCAATTGAAACTAAGTAACCATTTGCCTAGTGTCATGGTATGAGTCTCTCATATGTCGTATTATTGATTAATAGTGCCACATCACCACTTTCTAGCAGCATTACTATAGAGATATCAAAGTGTAACAAAAATCTAAGTTCAAATATTAATTAGGTTCAAAAAAACGTTTAAGTGTTAACATATCTAAAGATTTACGAGAATTTCTTAAGGATATATAAAAAAATTTTAAAGGTGTGTTTGGATGAAGAATTTGTAAAAGAGATTTCATTTGTATCGATATTTTTAAAATTCTAAAAATGAATTTACTTGTTTGGCAAAATATATTGTAGAATTTTAAAATTTGTGAGTAAATTCGAGAAGAAATTTTAATGGCTCAAATTCATTTTTCAAATTCCACCTAAATAGGTGGTTTTTCAAAATTTCTCATAATTTTATTTGATTTAATTCAAATGATCTCAATATAAAATGAAAATCTTAAACTTCAAAATTATTTTTATTTAATTGTAAAATATATTTTAAAATTTTATTTATTAAAACTATTTATAAACTTTTACAAATATAATGATATTCGTATTGAATATTTTCTTACATAATTTAATTTAAATGTAATTAGTCTTCTTTTATAATTATTTTTAATTTATAAAATTTCAATAGCCTAATTCATTTAAATCGATTATTTATCCAAACAAAACAATTACGAATCCTAATATTTTGAATTAATAAATTCTAAAATATTAACACTTTTAAAAACTCAAAAATTTAAATTTTTTTATTCAAACACACTCTAAATGTTTTTTTTCCCAAAAATTCTGAAGAATAAACTCAACATTTTGGTATTTGTCAACATTTCTAAGCCTTAACCAAATTTTCAATATTTCTAAGGAATTATAAAAATTTCTAAAATTATATCAATATTTTTAAAGATTTATCAAAATTTCTAAAGATTTTCCTAGTGTACAGACTTGATCAATACAACATTTTGTCCTACCAAAAAGTTAAAGGATTTATCAAAATTCTTACCAAAATTTCTAACCTAAAAAATTCGGGTAAGCCCATAGATATTTTGGTATAACCTTAGTAAATCCTTAGAAATACTAGTAAATTTTTAAAAAAAATTATATGCCAAAATGTTGGGTTGATATTTTCTAGACACAAATTTGTTTAAAAAATTTTAATAAATTATAAAATATTTTAGTAATACCTCAATAAATTTTAATAAATCTTTAAAATATTAGTGAATTATCCTTTCACTCTTTTTTCTTCCTAGCAGGAGCCCATGAGAAGATCTTTGTAAGTAACTCAACCGGTGAGAAGGCTTATTTGGATAACCGCTTCTCTAATTTTCCATCTCTTTCCACCTAGTTGCTTGACAATGCTATTCTCTTCATCATCCCTCACTTTTATTATTTTAATGTAATTCTGATACCAAATTCAGGGAGGATGGGAGATACTGGGATGATGTCAAACAAAAATCAAGGACCAAACATATATAACAGGTATCCTATGCCAAAACACAGGCCATTCCTCTTAACCATTCAAACAGGCACTGCCTTTTAGCTATATATGCTTAATCTAAGAAACTTCCTTCATCCTAACCAGTATCCACACCTCTTTCAAAGATTCAATATTTCTGTTGTGCAGGATCCATTGTTATGGCAAGCACAGATCATACATATCAAAACTCATTGATAAGCCATTAACTTCTAAGAAGCCAAGAAGATAACCCAGAAAGAGAGGAAGGGAGTTTAGAAAGCCATTAGGGAAACACTAGTATTTTATTTCTCCAACCCGTTCTGCCTTACAAGCACACACTAACTCTCTTTTTATAGCCAAAGAGAGATACAAACCAACATTTTTTCAAACAGTATCTTACATAAAGTAGATTTGAAATAAAGTGAAAGTACACAGTGAAGATTCTTCTTTATTTAAGCAAATAGTGAAGATTCTTCTTCAATCATAATTAGTAGACTCGTCTGAGGTGAGATTTAGCTCAAGAATTTTATCTTGCTTTTCTTGCTTCCTCTGATAGACGTCCACTTGGAGTGCATCATGATATGTATCTGGATCAAAGCTTTCATCCTCATCTACTTGTTGACACTGTGGATCTTAGATTCTGATCTTTTCAATATTTATCTGGCTACACAACCAAGGATAATCTTGGGACCATTCTGTCGGATTTGGGATGCTTTCATGATATTTTTGAATCTCTTGTAAGATTTGAGCATGATAGGTTTTGTGTTGAACTTGAACCGGCCAAGTGTCTCATGGAGCAGTTACATATGGAGAAGGTCATATCTCAAATGGAACAACTTTGTTAAGTTGACAAAGAAACTTTTGAAAATCTCAATAATGGAAGGATAGGTTCCTAACATCATCAGGATAAGTTCGGTGAATCCACGCAGTAGGAAATGATCCTAATTGAGTTTATCTTCCACATTGAACAAAGTACTGAGGTTTATAGAAAAATTATAATCATATAATGTCCAGAGTCTTTGTGGAAATGGTTATTAACAAGATCTAACCATTGTGGTAAAGGATGAAACCAACTCAAGAAAGTGAAGAAATTCTGATGTTCTAGTTGAACATTTTCTCTGACTGCTTTTGTCAAATGTTATCGGAGATCAAAAACAAAGAACTGAATGGCTATATGGTAAAGATAAGTGAGATACCATAAAAACCATTTTAATTCTTTTGGCTATTCAAGAAACTCAAAATAAATAGGATGTATAAATGGATATTCAGGATGCACACCCTATGGTTTAAGGATTAATCCTCCAAAATTCCTAAAGACTTGAGATTGATATTCAAACATCATTTGTTGGGTTTTTTATGAAAGATCTTTTTATGGATGTGTTCCATGACCTCTGGTGGGAATTTTGGATTGAGGTTTGGGGAAACTGGATAGGCTTGATATGAGGTAGAAGATGGTCTATACATTATAATGGGACTGGGCCAAAAAGTTCTTTTAAAGGCAAAAATTTCAGCTTTGGGCCTAGAAAGAAAATCTGCAAGGATATTATCTTTTTCTTTGATGTGTTTGGTTTCAAAAGAGAATTTTGAAAATCACTCAGTCCACCGAAGCAATTGTGGATGTGGGACTGCTTTCTGTTTAAACTTGAGCATTTGGGGGAAAGAGGACATATTCATTTCAACAAAGAAATGATATCCAGCAAGATGAAATTCAAACTTAAAAATACCTTTTTTAACTTCAAGGATTTCTTTGAAGGTGGAATGATAATGTTTTTCAGCTTCAGAGAATCTCCCACTTTTGAATCCACAAAGATGTCTCTTTCCTTCTTTTTCTTCAAAGAGAATTGCACCCTAATATTTATCACTTGCATCTGTTTGCAAAATCCTTTTTCCATCAGAGGGAATCTGAAGAGGAGGCAAATGCTGTAACACCTTTTTCAACTGTTGAATTGCCCTTGTTTGAGATGAAGACCAATCAGGTGGTTTCTTCTTGAGCATTTTTCTCAAGGGGTTAATGTATTTAGAGGCTTTGGGAATAAAGTCTCTAAGATAATTAACAATCCCTAAAAACTGTTGGATCTATTTTTGAGACAGATATTCATCAGGAAACTTGAAAAGTTCTTGAGTAATGTGGGGTCCTGGAGAATATTGTCCATTTTTTAGATTCATTCCCAAAAACTCAATCTCTGACTTATTAATCTGCATCTTTCTTTCTGAGAGCATGATCTTATATTTTAAAACAAGGGACTTGAAGTCATCAAGGAGTTGGGCATGAGATTCTTCATTTGGGCTATAAAGCAAGATATCATCAATATAAATTAAGGCATTTTCCATAAGAGGCTGGAAAATCCTTATCATTGCCTTCTGAAATAAGGACGGAGCAATTTTCAATCCAAATGGTATGATTTTCAACTGAAAGTGTTTATTTGAAATACAGAACCCTGTTTTTACTCTGTCATCAAGGTGAATTCCCAGTTTCCAAAAACTCGCTTTAAGATCAAACTTAGAGAAAATCCTTGCTTTCGCCAAACTATAAAAAAGGGAATTTCTGTTGGGTAGTGGGAACTTATCATCCTGGAGGAACTGATTCAGAGGTTGGTAATTTATGACCAGTCTTTATTTTCCTTTAATTTGCTCTGACTTTTTGTTAACATAAATAGCTTCACAAGCCCATTGAGAATTTGATGGCTTTATAAGGTCTTGTTGTTGAAGCTCTTGACATTCTTGTTCCGCCATTAACAAGTGATCAGGATTATACCCATGTGATTGGCTTTTGTAGAATTGATATCTTCATTCTTTTTGAAGGGAAGGTTAATGAAGAAATCAAAAATTTTCCATAAGGGATTTGAACACTTAAGTAAAAATTCTGAATGGGAATTGGCATAGGTTTTTTCTTTTAGTTCTTGCACAATTCCATGGATTTTTTCTGCTTGGATAAAGAGTTTGGGAATAGGAACAAAGGGTTTGAAAAAGGATTTGAAACGAATTTCATCAAGAAGGATTCTGAGGTGTTAGGCTTTGATGTAAAGATCAAATCTTACCACAATATCTTTTCTTGGAAGTTTTGAACCCAAAACTGTAGTCCTAACACAACAGCCTGGAAAGAATTGAATAGTAATGTGCTTACTAATCAAATGAGTTGCAAAAGGATGGTCTGCCACTGAGTTGAAATATCTAACATGTGGTTTCCACCAATGGACTAGCAAAACATCTGGATTCATGATTGTTTCTGCTGCTCCCATATCAATAAAAGCTATTATTTCAATGGGTCTACTGTATTTGTCCAAAAAGACCTTAACAGGAACTTGTGGCACTGGAACTGGTCTTGGGATTTGGATGTTCTGAATCTCTTGAACTTGGGCCTGCATCATTTGGATGTCTGAATAGTCTGAATCTGTAAAAGATTCATAGTCTTCAATGGCTCCAATTGTCTTGTCTGATGGCTCATCATCTATGGAGCAGATTGATTCTACATCATCAGTCTTTTTGATCCTTAATCTAGCTTTCTGTATCATCTGGATAATCATCTTTGCTCCCTTTTTGTTCCTTGGACAATTTTTTGCAAAATGTCCTCTTTTTTTTACACAGATAACACCGATCAGATTTACTAGATCCAGGGCTTTTTTTTAAGGTACCTCCATTGAGAATTTTGATGCCTTGTGCTCTTGGTTTTCAACTTTGAAGATTTATCTCTTAGGGAGAAATACTTCTTATAATGCCTTTTTTTCTTTGGTCGGCAGTTATAGAATTTGTCTTTGGGACATTTTATCTTCAAATATGAATCATCACAGGCACGATCTAATCTTTTTATCACCATGGAGATAATCTTTGAAAATCTTCCTTCTATTACAGATGTCTTCTAGAGCAACAAAGACCTCTTGTTGGATTTCTCCAATAGTTAGGTTTAGAATGTCTTTGTTTTGCATCTGGAGTGCTTGATTGACTGCAACTTGTAATGGATCAAGAAGAGATGAAATGATAACTGGCTTTAGATTAATATTAACACCCAAAGCACAAAATAATTTGGTCATTATTTTGAAGTGCTTTGCCAGATCCTTTTTGTTATATGAACAACACTTTCTCTTGTAAAATTTTCTTCTTTTTAAGATCAAGAGATCTTTTAGATTTCCAACAAAATGATGATGGATAATCCTTATTGGCTGAGCAAGATCTTGTAAGACCAAAAATTGCATTTGGTCTGGCTAACTTATGGAGTTCCACTAATCTCGGAGCATTCCAGTAAACCTAGATACAAATTCCATGAGGATGTCATAATTGCTTTCTTCAGTAATCTTGCGAGTTTCAAGCCATGAATGGAACTCTTGAATTCTGTTTGGCCATTTTTTTTGTGGGATATCATCAAGCGTAAAGGTAGCTCTTCTAATAGAAGATCTTTTTGGAGAATGAGATTGTGATTAGGATGAAGAAGTTTGTGGTATTCCTGACATTTCTTCATCATCATCATCATCAAATTGTTCTACCTTAGGTTCAAAATGTAGAACCTTGGAAAAATCTTCTTCTTAAGAACTATCTGTGGAAGATGCTTTTGATGATTCTGGGTCTGAATATGATTCAGAATCTTCTGTTTCTGAGGGTTGATCTGTGATCTGCATGGTCGTGGTCTTTGGAATCATTGATTCTTTACAATCCTTTAAAAAAGTAGTTAAAGGATTTTTATCTCCATTTTGCTGAATCATCAATGACTTTGAAGCTTGCTTTTGTGGAGAAGATGCTGGAGGAGACTTGTCTTCCATAGGCCTTTTACCTATACTTTTTTCTTGTCTTTATGCTTCCTCTTTTGCCTATTTTGCTGCTTCTTTTTTCTTTTTCTCAACTTCTTTTTGTTTTTTGATTTCCAAGTATATTTCATATGTACTTGGCTTTGTTCTTGTTGGAAATTCAAGAAATGTTAGCCGAACACCTTCAGCTGGAAGAGAACTTTGCTGTTGGCGTATAGAGGGGAAAAGTTCAACTATTTTTTATTTTGAAGATGGCGATGGAATCTTTCTAGTTTCTTTCAAAATTCTAATCTGATCTTTAAGATTTTGTATCTCTTTTTCTCTTTGGGTCAAATGAGAAAAGAAATCTTGTCCTGGAGTAGCTGGTTCTCTTGCAATTGCTTCTAATTTTTTCTGCAAAAGATTGGTCAAGTCTTTCACCATCTTTGTATTGTTGTCCACTTTGGCTTCAATTGTTGTTATCTTTGAATCAACTTGAGTCACCTTTGAAGCAATTCGCTTTAAAGCTTGAATCTGAGCCAAAGCATTTTTAGACTGCTAGTTAAGAGTGGCCTCAGCAGCACTTGGTTTTATAAGAGTTTCGGATGCATCAGTTTGAAGTTTTGAAGGAATTTTAGGTGTATGGATGTAATTTTTTTCTGTGAATTCCTCAAGGGGAGGAAATTCATTGTCATATGACATAGATGAAGAAGGCTACATCATAGAAACAGTGGTAATTGGTTTTGGTGGAGGTAAAGGGTTTTTCTGGACTCATTTACTGATTTTCTTATAACAAGGTTGTGGGAAAAAGATTTGATTTCTCTTGTGGAGAAATTTTTTGAGAGGGAGGCTCTTGCGGAGGAGGTGATTTTGATGGTGATGGATTGTACTAAAGGGAAATGGGTTTACTTACTGATGTTGATTTTCCTGAGTAATCAACTAAGTAAATAAATTTACCATTATCCTCTCCAAGTAGTCTAATATTTGGATCTCCTACCATCCATCTTTTGTAAAACTCTGACTGGGTAGAGTTTTTCTTCTTTCCTGGCCTTGATGGATTGTATGCTGATCTATCAAGACTGTCAATCCAAGCATCAAATCTATCATCAGCACATAACTCACATGAGCATTCCATATCCCACGGGCAATGTCCAGTAATGTCATCTTTGAATAAAAGC
Organism: Kokia cookei; assembly: GCA_039519145.1. Lineage (NCBI taxonomy): Eukaryota > Viridiplantae > Streptophyta > Magnoliopsida > Malvales > Malvaceae > Kokia > Kokia cookei. The sequence continues at coordinate 3,984,292 of CM076906.1, read as the reverse complement.
AAAGGTTTTCCTTCAGATGAAAAACTTTGTATCATCTTTCTCTCTGGTCCTGGTTCATAGAGTTCACAGCAACAATCCAGATCTTCTTTATCATGACCCAATGTAGGATTGTTGATGGGCTACATCATTAGCTGAGTAGGAAAAATAAAAGGACCTTTAGGACCATAAAGATGACTGTGATCAAACTTGATTTCAGTAGATCCATCACCTTTAAAGGTGATATGGCTTTTTGTAGATTGGATGGGCTCGCTATGTTCATGTATCTGTTCATAGTTTGTAACCCATGTTTCAAGAAGAAGTATGATCAACTCTTTCTTTTAAATCTATTTGAGAACATGCACACAGTGTGGTAGATCATGAGTATTAACAGAAATCATGAGAGAATCTCCTGTGCCATGTCTGGACAAATTGAAAGCATGATCTTATATCTAGTAAACAATCTGATAGTGTAACGTAGCAGTGATGGCCGATAGAACTTGAGGTGCTCCAACAAACTGGATAAACTTTAAGTGCCGTAAGTAGATTTGGATCTGCTAGTGCCATTGTGAAATTTGGAAACAAAGTAACCATGATCAATCCAGAGTTGAGTCTTGCTTCAATGGTAGCAATACAGGCATCTTGATACTTTAAGTATCTGGAGTCCAAAAGAGCAATTCTTGCCACCACAGGCTTGCCTTCTGTGCTATGATAATTAAGTACAAGACGTATAACTCCAAAATAGATATGAGAATACCTTGCCTATATTCATTCCCTTGGAAATTCTGAGGGAATCTCAAGTGTCACAAACTGTTCCGAGGAGGAGGCTGTGATTGGATAACTATCAAACTTGGAGGCTTGAACATATTCCTTAACTTTTTTGGGAGTATTGTGAATCAAGGTTTTTATAGATCTGATGGGAGAGAAGGGGGCTTTTCTATATGTAACATAAGGATTTACAGTGGGAAGGTTCGTTGGTTGGACTTTATCTTTTTCACTAAATAATCTATCTCATATAAAGAAGATATTTTTTTGCAGAATAAGATTTAAAAGGTAAACTAGGTAAAGAAAAGAAAGTGGAAGAAGTTGAAGGATGTGAAAGGGTATTGTCTGCCATGAAATTTGAAGCTTCTTTCTAAGTTAATCATTCAAGGCTTGTATAAATAATGGCTCTGATATCAAATTCCGGGAAGATGGGAGATATTGGGATGCAGACAAAAATCAAGGACCAAACATATATAGCAGGTATGCTATGCCAAAACACAGGCCATTCCTCTCAGCCATTCAAATAGTTACTGCCTTTTAGCTATATATGCTTAATCTAAGAAACTCCTTCATCCTAACCAGTATCCATACCTCTTTCAGAGATTCAATATTTCTGTTGTGCAGGATCCATTGTTATGGCAAGCATAGAGCATACATATCAAACTCATTGATAAGCCATTAACATCTAACAAGCCAAGAAGATAACCAAGAAAGAGAGGGAGGGAGTTTAGAAAGCCATTAGGGAAATACACTAGTATTTTATTTCTCCAACTCGTTTTGCCTTACAAGCACACACTAACTCTCTTTTTATAGCCAAAGAGAGATACAAACCGACATTTTTTCAAACAGTATCTTACATAAAGTAGATTTGAAATAAAGTAAAAGTACACAGTGAATATTCTTCTTTATTTAAACAAACAGTGAAGAATCTTCTTTAGTCATAATCAGTTGACTCATCTGAGGTGAGATTTAGCTTAATAATTCTATCTTGCTTTTCTTGCTTCCTCTGATAAACGTCCACTTGGAGTGCATCATGATATGTATCTGGATCAAAGCTTTCATACTCATCTACTTGTTGACATTGTGGATCTTAGATTATGATCTTTTAAATATTTATCTGGCTACATAACCAAGGATAATCTTTAGGACCATTCTGTCGGATCTGGGATGCTTTCATGATATTTTTGAATCTCTTGTAAGATTTGATCATGATAGGCTTTGTGTTGAACTTGAACCGGCCAGGTGTCTTATGGAGTAGTTACATCTGGAAAAGGCCATATCTCAAATGGAACAATTTTGTTGAGTTGACAAATAAACTTTTGAAGATCTCGATAATGGAAGGATAGGTTCCTAACATCATCAAGATAAGTCCGGTGAATCCACGCAGAAGGAAATGATCCTAATTGAGTTGATCTTCCACATTGAACAAAGTACCAAGGTTTATAGAAAATTATAATCATATAAAGTCCAGAGTCTTTGTGAAAATGGATATTAACAAGATCTAACCATTGTGGTAAAGACTGAAACTAACTCAAGAAAGTGAAGAAATTCTAATGTTCTAGTTGAACATTTCCTCTGACTGCTTTTGTCAAATGATATATGAGATCAGAAACAAAGAACTGAATGGTTATATGGTAAAGATGAGTAAGATACCATAAAAATCATTTTAATTCTTCTGGCTGTTCAAGAAACTCAAAATGAATAGAATGTATAAATGGATATTCAGGATGCACATCCCATGGCTTAAAGATTAATCCTTCAAAATTCCTAAAGACCTGAGATTGATATTCAAAAATCATCTATTGGGTTTTTTGATGAAAAATCTTTTTATGGACGTGTTCCATGACCTCTGGTGAGAATTCTGGATTGAAGTTTTGAGAAACTGGATAAGCTTGATATGAGGTAGAAGATGACGAGGTTGAAGATGATTTACACATCATAATGGGTCTACGTCACAAGCTTCAATGCCCTTAAACCCTAAACAAAAACATAATTCATATTTTATTATCTAATTTAAATATATATTCAACATATATTTTAATTTACTTTCTTTAATGTTCATTTTCAATTTTGATTTCACCACTTAATCTCATCAGAAATAATTTCACTGCAGATCCAAAGGGAATCTTAGTTTAATTTGTTAATTAAGAAATATTTATACAAAAATTATAATATTAATAAATTTCTAGAATTAAATCAAAATCGCCAAAAAATAGTAGAAGCTATAATAATTGTTGAAGTAAAACTGAAATGGGAATGAATTTTCATTCAAAATTGAAGTGTTATAGAGGGCCTTTCATCCTACATTAACTAATCTAAAAACACCATACAATTTGACATCCCAAGTAACTGTTAAACCTTACCATGGCAAATTAATGATTTAGAATATTCCATTTTTTTTTACATATATCCCAACCATGAAACAAAGATAAAACAGCAAAAATTAAAAAAAAAATTGAAATTTCAGTTGTTGAGAATAAAGGACTCATGAAAATTGGAGTTTCAAATTGGAAGAATTTATTTACCTCACTGTACATATCCGTAAAACAAGCCCCCATCCTCAACTCGTGTCGCCTTTTAGTGACTCTTTCATGCTAGATGTCGGGGATGGACTCTGCTCTGAAACTTCAGTCATTTCCATATGCTCAACGAAACTCTCTCTATCTGAATTCTCAGAACCAACGACTTCTTGGGCAACGCTGTGTGCTGTTTTTTCTTCTTTTGTGACATCGGCTTCTAAAGGCTCCTTTGGCACGGAAGATGAAGTTCTACTAGGGTTAGTGTTATATATCAACCATTTGAACTGCAAATTGTTGCCTTGCCAGCATTTACCATTTACATAAGCCCTTTCTGCCGATTGGCGTGTGCTGTATGTTATAAGAGCTGAGCATTTCTTCAATGCCTCAGACCCCATATCATCATTATCTTCATTTTCCACATCTTGTAGCTCCACAGAGAAAAGATCTCCATATTGTAAGAAGTGCTCCTTCAAAACATCAACCTGATTGACAATCAAATCAGCTACCTCTCATTGCCAACAACAAAAAGCATAAAAGCTTGGATGCAGATATGAGTCTGACACAGGCATGTTCAGTTTCTTCTAAGTCTTCCATGTACATCTAGAAGGTTCTTGATAGGATTTATTCCTATACCCATGTCTGAATGTGTCTGACATGGATATTTCAAGAAAAATGAAAAATTGAAGCAAGATGGCTACAATATGCCCAAGGCATCAAAATATCAAGAGATTTTTAAAACAGCACAAAGATTATACTCATATTGTGTTGTGCAAGACCATAAAGCTCTCTATTCATTATCAAAGGCCAGTTGTTCATGAAATGTGCTTCTTTCCTCATAAATGATGAATTAAATACAATTTTCTCAGATGAGGAAAAGGAGAGAGGATGACTTACATCTGCAAAACCAAAAGGCAATGGCGGAATAACTCTAAAAGCAGTAGGTCGGTTGTCCAATCTGTATTTATTCATCAGGAATGGAAGCCTCATGGGTGCAGACTGACGAGGCTTACAGTACTGCTGCTTTGAGCCCATAGTTTCCTGCAATGCCATGGTGATACTTGATTTTGGACTTCGAGAAACAACATTTTCCATTGATTTGTTTTTATCTGTCATCTCTTTAGTGCATGGTTTTGCTGCAGAAGCACTGGGTTCAGAGGAACAAGGAATTAAAGCTTTTGCAGGATCAGCTGCAATTCCTACCTTTTGCCTCTTAGCCGCTGGCTCTGACAGTGGATCACCCTTGACAGTACTTGACTGCAAAAGGTTGAAATAGAATCAAATGTTAAACCTGCCTAAAATATGGGGATAATAACCACGTTCACACTTTAAAACCCTCATTTTCTGTTTCATCATTCTCTCAACTCATATCAGCATGTGCATGTAATCAAACTATTGGAAAACAAAAGGCATTCATGTTTGAAAACGTGCAATAGCAAAGAGCCAACAGTGAGGTTATCACATCACATTCTATATCATTCAAAAATATCATGAAAACATGTAACTTCCAAACCTGATTGCTACAAATAACAGTCTTTTTGACATGTAAAATTACACAAGTGCATATTTAGGAAAGTAAAGAAAGTTCACAGTACTTGTTTCTCAAGTTTGTTCAACTGGCGCCGGAAGTCATTCCGCTTCTGCTCCAGCATTTCCTGCTTCTTGCGTAGTTCCTCTTTCATTTGCTCCAGAGTTTCTAACTTTTTCTGCAACAGAGGTGGAGCCTGGGAACCATTCATACTAACAGATTTAGGGGATTTCAAAGACGGCACATCAGTGCCATGGACAACATTACTCTTCTGAGCAATATGTTGAAGATTATCCTTTCCTTTATTAGCAATGGGTTGAGGTGGAACACCAGAAGCTGTTACACCACTTGGAGTTACTGGCATGCCACTGTTCACCCCATCATCAGGTATGCTATCCCTATTAGCCCACCAGAGCTTAATAAAGCGGTTACCCATTACAGCATCAGGTGCTTTAACAGCAGCTTCTGCCTCTTCCCTCCTTGAAAATTGGATGAATGCCCGTTCACTATTTTGTGGAATATAAATGTCAATAACCTCTCCAAACTTATGAAAATGAGACAGAAGAGCATCTCTTTTGTTACATTTCTGGGGAATCCCACTGACAAACAGTGTACGAAGTGCCTTTTGAGTTGGTTTTCTGCGACTATGCAAATCAATCTGTGACTTCAAGGATGAATCCATGACTTTGGAGCCATCATCCTCACTGCTAATCCGCTTAACTTGACAGGAAGTGTCTTGTGAGCTAGGAAATGGTTCTTTTTCTTTCTTGGTTTCATTCTCAAGATGGTCCGAGGGTAAATGATCAATTTTATCTTTTACTTCTATTCTACTTCTGGAGCTACCGATTCTACCCCAAACTGATAAATTCATGCCCTGTGACCTGCTGCTTCTAATTGGCAATTCATTATCAGCACTCTCACATAACATGCCATGATGAACATCAGATATATCATCATTTCGCAATGGCTCCGTTTCATTAATCTTGGGTGAACACTGTCCTGTGAGTGTTGCCGATGCTTCTGGGCCGTTGTTATTCCACAAGGGTTGATCAGGATCATACAAATCACCACCTGCACTAGTGGTAGCAGTATATGCACAATTCAAACCTGAAGCATCCTCAGTCATTCCAGACTTGCTACTTTTGCTATGTATACCCTTGCCGTTCACCAATGTGGTTGTAGGAGGAAAAACAGAAGGTAGCGGCCCAGGTCCAGCTGATGTTGCCAATATTTGCGCACTTGGAACTGAAACAGGAAGGTTAAACTGTGACAGACTCTGCAAATAAGAAAAGAAATTAGCGTTGAGTCAAATACACAGACTGCAAAATACTTCAAGGTGATAATAAATAATTATGGCCGAGGAAGGAACTTTACTACCAAGGTAATTTAGATTTCAGAATAGTGTAAACATGACAATATTTTGCAGAATTAGAATATATAGATAAACCGTAACAGCAAGGCTCAGGTTACAGCGCTGCCTCTGGTGGTAATGCAGCATTTAATGCAAGGACATTGCCAACAAGCATTTAAAAGGTGTTAAAAAAGGAAACATTTAACATAAAGGACATGTTTAACACATGGTCCCTGGCTGGTCCTTGGGAAATCACATTTCCACATGACATTCTTTTATAAAAAAAAAAAAATTATATCAATTTTGTAAAGGCTCAGGGAGGACTGCTAAGACACCACATCTCAAAATCAAAGTAGACATTAGCAAGATGCAAACCTGAACATCTTCAACAACAATACGATTGACACCATGCTCCATTGGACACATGTCTCCTCTTAGACAAAATCCCCGCTCCTCAAAGTCTCTACAGCGTTGGCGAGGAATGCCCATATTTAATGAAGAATTCATTGGTGGCCTAAGCACCCCTTGCAAACCAATAGAGTGGAGTGTATCAAGGCTGCCATTTGGTATTCTTGGCATAAGGCCAAAGGCACTCCATGATGGGGCTTGTGTGTTTGAAAGATTAGGCAATCCCCTTCCGGCAAAGAGACTTGGAGCAACAGATCCTGGCTGAACCAATTGATAAGCAATATCAACAGAGTTGAACCTTGAATCACGGTTATTCCAAGAAGAGTTATCCCTTCCTCTTCCCCGACCAGGACCAGAATCTCCGCTGAATGTTTGGTTTGACCTAATTCTCTGGTTCAGATCCAAATGTCCTCGAGGAAGTGATGCTAATCCAGGGTATCTTCTGTCAAACTTAGATGTCAAATCTTTTTCTAGAAGCAAACTGTTAGAATTTTTGCAGGTTTCACCTGCTTGAGATTCATTCTGCCCATTTTCAAAAGGTTTATTGCGCTTTCTGTATGGCCTTGTAAATACAGGATCTGTAGAATCTCTCTCTAATGATTGAGAACATGTATCCCGCCTACGATGCTTATGGTTGCGATCATCATCTTCCTCATCACTGACTTCTTTCTCCTCCGGATCACTTATGCAATCAGGAGCAGAAGTATCACCAGGCTTAGGCGATGAGACTTTCAGCTCCATGGATTCTTTTGAAATAAATAATAAATCTGTGTATTTTTACAGCATGCAAAGCTCTAAACAACCAAATGCAGCAGTCAAACACCTTGAGAAGAAATTTGAAGTAAAACCTTAAAATAAGGGAAAGCATTAGAGTACATACTATGGTACTGGCAACAACAAACAGTATAGAAGAAAACACTCTAGCAAATTAAGTTGCGTATTTTTAGGACATTTACATCAACAGAATGCCAGTGGCAAAAGATAACATTCAGGACAAATAAAATGTAGTGATCCATAGCATCACGGACAACAGAACATTAAGTAAAATACAACTATTAGAACCATAGATATCCATAGCAAGAGATTATGTTGTAAAGCTAAAGAGCCTATGTAAGCAACCAAACATGCATTGCACCAAATGCAGGTTCAATATGAGGACAGTTAGGTACAGATATTATATCCATAAACAAAACTCCATCAACTTATTAATCTATTGCTTTGCTTGATATTGCATTTGTTCCTTAAGCAGACTAATCTATTTTTAGCACATAAAGTGCGCCTTTGCGCCCTTGATATTCCTACAATATTTTGTACCCCAAGAGACCATTAAGTAATATTAAGTTCAAAGCAAGAAAAACTATATCTCTGTAGCTTTATCCATAGGTTCATATCCAACATTAGAAGTCACCAATTCTAATCCATCTACAAAAATTAGACACAAATCAAACAGATACACAGCTTTGTCACCATAATTAAAATCAGTACGTCTAAAACGAAGACCATATGCTCAATAAAACCTTCATTGAAAGGCCAAAAACCCATTCTAACATAAATACCAAAGAAAATACAGACAAAACCAAATGCCTTTGATAAAACACTATAGGACGTTCATATGGTTTTCATGATCCTTAAAATTCATACAATAACTAAAGGTTACAGGAAATAATTGAATACCTCAAAGGAACACTTTTTCACTCCAAAATGCTTCAAACTTATCGAATTTACGCAAAATTTTTAGATAACTCGTTCTTTGATCATAAATTCTGATTTCTCGTGATTAAACTACCGAAAACAAGTTCAATAACAACAATTTTTTTTTTTCACGTAAACTACATTAAAGCAGAAAAAGACGAAAACCTTATGACAATTTTAGTCGAAAACCAAGGAAAAAATAGAGGGAAAAACCCTAATCCGAAAACTATTACAAATATATTAAAAATTGAGCTCAAATTAAAGAAATTCCGTGTAAATCCAATCAGCAAAACGAAATTCGCATAATTAAAGAAAACAAAATTAATCACCTATGTTTTGCAGGCAAAAAAAAAAAGATATAAAAGAACTTACAGAATATTCTAGAAGGATGGAAGGAACAATGCGTTCCGAGCTATCATTTAATTCTGGATTCAATCCGACCCGACTTGCAAATGAGAGAAGATAAATTAGAATACGATGGAGGGATATTTCGGGAAGAAAGAAAAAATACTAAGTAGGAGAGAAATGACGGCAGGGACGGGCATGATCGTAATAAAGCTATAATCGAGGGGGTAATTTTAATTCGGAGGTTGTCCCGAGGAAGGGAGATTATGAGGAAGAAGATATGGGAGAAAACTTATTGGAGGACGAAGTCAAGAAAGGGGTATTTTCGTTTTATGCCCCCATAGTTTTATGTATATTTGCACTTTGCCCCATTTGTTTTATTTTTCTGTAGGGTTAGCATACGATCGAATCAAGTTGAATCGCGTGAAAAAATTGAGTAAATGAGTTCTATTTTATCATCCTAATTTAATTTGACATTTTTCGAAGTAAGTGAAATGAACTTCAAATCGAGTCGAATTGAATGAATTGTTTAAGTTAAATTAAAAAACTACATAGTTCAAATTAAAATATTATTACAATATAACTCATCTTATGTTTGAGCACATAAATTTGAAACTATATATATTTGAAATTTTTTTTCAAAGCAAAATAAGAAAAAAAAATACTTTAATATATAAACTTGAATCATTAATTAACTTATTTAGTCCCAAAATTATTATTTTAAAAAAAATAACTTTCTTTATATATTTTTTAGAATTTTTAAAATTTTTTTTAAAAGTATAAATTTTTGGAATTTTTATATATTTTTTGAATTTTGAAAACTATTTTAACATTATTTTGTAATTTTTGTTGAAAGAACAATTTGCTCATTTTCAAAATTGGCAAAGACCAAATGGCTAATTACACTAATCTGTTATTCGATTATTCGAGTTATTGGAATTGTAAAATTTAACTCGACTTTAACTCAAAACTCGAATTACTTATTAGAGTTGACTTGAAAAAATCGAATAACTCGAAATTTGATTTTTTTTCGATTTTTTTTCAATTTTTTAAAATCAAAATCGAATTTTACTCACTCCTATCTTTTTTGAATGCATAGCAATTGTCGAAATCGATTTAAAACGATGTTTCGAAAAATTATTTTAAATGTTGGGAAATGGGAGTCGCCACCAATCCTTTATTCGGTGTGATTGGATCACCACAAAACGTTTTAAAAGTTGTTTTGAAAACATGTAGGTCTTCAAAATCCAGAAACATAGGTTCGGGAGTCGGTTACGCACGAGGAAGGATTAGCACCCTCATGCACCCAAATTGATACCGTATTGATTATTTTTGGGTCTTAATTTATGCCATTTAAAAGTTTAAATAAAGCTTAAAACACGATCCTTGAATGCATGAGTTAAGTTTTTAAAAGAAATCGAGTTTGTCTGAAAATCCCGCAATTTCAAAGTGATCGAGGAAGAAAAGCTACGTCCAGTGAGTTAGGACACGACATTTCAAGATCCAGAAATAATGAGCTTTCCTTTGTAAAACCTTTTGAAACTTTTGCGATGAGGACATTTGATTATCTCGATTTGAAGAAAGGTTGCACCTAGTAAGTTAAGGCGCAACATTTCGGGATCGAAGATAAGGAAACATTGCCTCGATTAAGGGTATTCGATTATTTCGATTCGAAGAAAATTTGCACCTAGTGAGTTAAGGCGCAAATTTTCGAAATCTGAAATAAAAGAATATTGCCTCGATTTTAAAGTTTTTATGAAAAAAAATAATTTCGAAAACGAGCATGCGAATTTAACAAGAATAAGCAGTCAAAGATGGATATTAAATAACGCGAAGCAAAATAAATGAGAGGACGAGTTATTCACGAAAGAAAACAAGGATGCAAAATGCAAGCGCAAAAAAAAAGTTAATGAGAGAGAAGAATGATGTAATCTGAGTTCAAAACGAGACTTTTTGGATGCACGGGGTGCAAAATGGTAGTTTTGGAAGGTTCGAAAAAAAGGGATTTTTGGAAGTTTGAGGGTAAAATGGTAATTTTCGAAAGGTTCGGGGTAAAAAATGGGGTTTTTGGAAGTTTGGGGGTAAAATGGTAATTTTTAGAAGGTTTGGGGTTAAAATTGGGATTTTTGGAAGTTTAGGGGTAAAATGGTAATTTTTGGAAAGTTTGGGGTCAAAAATGGGATTTTTGGAAATTCGGGGGTAAAATGGTAATTTTGGAAAGTTTGGGGTCAAAATGGGATTTTTGGAAGTTTAGGGGTAAAATGTAATTTTTAGAAGGTTCGAGGTTAAAAATGGGATTTTTGGAAGTTTAGGGGTAAAATGGTAATTTTTAGAAAGTTTAGGGTCAAAATGGGATTTTTTGAAATTTAGGGGTAAAATGATAATTTTTAGAAGGTTTGGGGTCAAAAATGGGATTTTTGGAAGTTTAGGGGTAAAATGGTAATTTTTAGAAAGTTTAGGGTCAAAAATGGTATTTTTGGAAATTCGAGGGTAAAATGGTAATTTTGGGGAGTTTAAGGACCTCCGGCGTAATAAAACCAAAGACAGATGACACGTGGCAGCTCTTCAGGCATTCTGAAGTCAGAGGACTATTTTGAAAACCATGGAAAATTTATGGGCAATTTTGAAATTAAAGCGAACCTGATTTAAGGATCAAATTATAACACATTAGAAATAAAGGGGACCATTTGCGAAAATAAGCCACAATCATGACACGTGGCAGCTCCTGGTGCTTTTGAAAGGTCGAGGGACTAAATTAAAAAAAATGAACATCATTAGGCCAATTTAAAAGTAATTAAAAGTACGAGAAGGACCTGAATAAAAATTTGGAAAAAAGCGGAATGACCAAATGCATAAATATACCATTAATCAAAAACACGCGGATCCTAAGTTGGGTCGAATCAGATCCAGGCCAGTTTTAGGGAAACTACGTTGTTTTCATGCTGAATACCCTCACCAAAACGCTGCCGTTTCAGTGAGGGTATTTAAGGCCTAAACCCTTTAAAAACAAAGACTTTTCTTTCATTTTCTCAAATTTTAGAAAAAAAAAACTGAAACCCCCCCTATTTTCTCTCAAATCCCCTCCGCGGTCGGCCAAATTCAGGCTAGTCGAGCTGGTCGGCGTCCGTCGCACGTAGGGCCACACGCGCACCGCCGATCCCCTCACGTGGTCTTTACACGTCATAGCGGGGATCCTTCGGTGCTCGCGAAGTTGTTTTCCACGCGCCTCCGTCGAAGGTGAACAGTCTCCTTTGCCCTGCCTTTTTCTTTTATATTATTTTTTAAATGGAGACCGGGTTTAGATCCGGTGAGATCCAGTCGGGATCCTTTTTAACAGATTTAAAAAATCTTCCCCCTTTTTTAAAAACGTGTTTATTATCAAACGTTTTGATTTTTTCCTTTTTTGTTCTTTTGCAGATCTGAGCGCAACGAAGCAACGGGGAGATTCGGGGTTTCGACGGAGGCTCCGGCAACGTAGATCAGGGAAGTTTTCTTTGACCGTTTGCCTCCCCTTTTTTTATTATTAATTATTAAATAAATATTATTATTAATATCATTAATGTTATCAGCATCATGTTTATTATTATTAATGTGATTATTAATTAAAAGTTTGAAATTAATGGGGGCATTAAAACTGACAGAATATACATTAATATGCACTAATGTATATCGGAAACTGATGGATTTAAAGTTCAAATAATAACTAAGTTCATTGAATGTACCTGTATGCTTTGAATGATTCTAACTTTGGCTTGTATTCCTGATTTCGGTATGATTATTCGAACCCCTTGATTACTAACAATTCTTTGCCTTTTGATAAAACGACTATTGCTTTCCCTAATCTTTTAGTTCGTGACCGTTACAAGATTCTTGCTCTGGCTTTTATAGCCAGAGTTTACAATCATACTATTTTGTTTTTATAACATAAATACATGTCTTGTTTTTCCTTTTGCAGGTCGGCCATGGCAGCGGCGGTTGAAGCAGCTGGTGGTAGTGCAAGTTGGGGCTGAAGATGGTGACAAGCTGCTGATGACGTGGCGGCCTCTGGTTTGCTGAAAGGGAGGCAATAGCAGCAGCACTTAGCGAATTCGGGCCAAAACTGTAGTCTGGGTTTTGGATGTAATCGGTTTTAGGCATTTGGGCCTTTGGTTTACTAGGGTCGGGTCCTTTTTGGTTTAGTTTTTGGGTTTTTTGAGTCTGAGCCTCAATTGGGCTTTGTAACTTTGGACAATTAAAATAAACTTTAAATTTAGATTTATAATAAACTTAAATTTCAAGCAAATTTAAATTTAAAATAAAAATAAATTTAAGTTTACTGGGCCCAGACAAAATTGGGCTTCAACAGCAATTAATAAGTGTATTTTTTTTTGTAACAAATACATGTTCGGTATTTATTATTTAAATTTTTGATGTTTTTAATAAGTTTGTGTTGTATTTATAATTTTTTGATATGATCATTAAAGTAAGGTTGTTATTTGCATGTAAAATTTTTTCGTACAACATTTCCATTGGTTTACGGTGTTTGTTTGGTGAAAATTTAATTACCAAAAGAAATCATTCTCCAAAAAAAAGGGTAAAATAAAGACCTTTTTAAGAAAAATGTCTTACCAAATTTTTTCTCGTAAGATATTTTTCAAATTGATAAAGGCTCTGTTCACTATCTTCATTGTTGAAGAAACAAAAATGGGAAGCTTTTAGAGTAACAAAGTGGAAGCTCTCTTCACTATCGAAGAAAACAGTCCATTATATTCTAATTTTATTTTTTTTACGATTTAATCCCTAAAATTCAAATTTTTATTATTTTACAATTTAATTCCTCAAAAGTAAATTATTCAATTGTTACATTTTAGTCATTGGTTTTTTTAACTTTCGTTACCCTTAACCAACTTTAACTTTTATTACCCTTAACCAAATAATGATGAACGATTAATAATTAATTTGTCCTTGCACTGTAGCTAATTATTTTAATCCTAGATTCTTTCTTAACAATATTTTTATGAAATTCTAAAAAAATGAAACTTTATAAATTTTTTAATTATAATTCCAATTCTAAATGAAAGCATTTTGGTAAAGCGATTATCACCTTGGGCATGATAAGTTTCAAGCAATTAACGAATACTTTTGAACATGTCTTGTATACGACATTGCAAAGGTTAATAGACCGATAATCATTGAAGAATCGTTGTTGTTGACCTTTAGGGCTTAGTTTTGTCTTCTTTCTCAAAAGTGTTTTTAGGGTCATAAGCAATACTAAATAAACAATTTTTAAATTTAGAAGTGCTTTTGAAAAACGTTTTTGAACCCAAACGCTGAGGAATGCTTGGATAGTTAGGGGACCTCTAATCTCAGTACTGTTGGTAGAAAAATATGGGTTTTCCATCAACTCCAAGGGCTTTAGATGGGTGAATTTGAAATACATCTTTCGTAATTTCGTCTTTTGCGAAGTGTTTACAATGCAGATGGAATGGAGGGTAGAGATAGTGACGGAAGGAAGTGACAAAGTTCATCAGGTGAAGAGAGAAGTGGTTGGTCGTAGATGCTAGAAAAGCATCTGAATGCCAAGCACCGTAATTCATTTTGGTCCTCAATCCATTGTTGATGTTCTTTGAATAGCCTCAAGATATGGTTGATGGATCTACGCTTTATTTGTTGGAAAATATGGACATCACATATTTAATTAGGGTAATTATATGTTATTATTTACTATCATAATAGGTTAGTCCAAATTAAAAGTGATCTAATTTGGTTAAGGTTTATTGAATTTTAATTATTAAATAAAGTATCGCTCAAATATGTGTAGATACTCTAGTAACTAATTTCTAATTGATATGGGCTGATTAGAAATTAGGGTTAATGTGGCAAAATTATATATATAGGGTTATGATTTCCAAATTACACACAAGGTAACTTTTCTAATATCCCATTTTTAGAAAAGAGAGAGTCACCGTCTCAAGATTACTTATGTGCTAATTTGGAAAACTAGAACCTTAAGATCCGTAAATTTCAAGAAATCAATAAATTCAGGTACGTTTCTGCATCTAGTTTTGTTCTAGATTTATTCTTGATGATTTGACATGATAGATCTTGATTTACAGTTTTAAGTTTATATCATATTTTGTTTTATGGTTCTATTGAATATGCCTTATATTCCAATCAAATAATATATTGCTTTCAAGTTAAGTTAAACAAAATAAATTTTATTTCTAGAAGATTTAATATTTATTAGTGTAATATATTTAGCATTTATTAGCATAATTTATTTGACTTACAAATTTAGCCTATAAATAAGCTATTTTACAACCTTAGAAAAATACACCTATTAGATATTAGAACTCAGAACTCAAAACACTTTTGGAGAATTCTATGTTTACGTTTTAAGGGTTCTTTTTTTTCAGGTTTTCAAGGTTTAGTTTTTATCTATATCTTTTGTATTCTTCGTTCTTTTGCCATTATAGTAAAATTATCTTTGCCTATGGTTTTTATCTTCTTCAGAGAGGTTTTTTCATGTTAAACTTGTGTGTTTAATTTTTCAATTTCTTCCGCTATTTTACTTGTTCGTTGCTTAATCGGGTTAATCCCCAACAGGTGGTATCAAAGCTAGTTCAATTTTCGTAGATTAGCCCGTTCAAAGATGGCAACAACAAAGTTTGACATTGAGAAATTCGATGGTGTCACAAATTTCAATTTGTGTATTTGTGACAAGTTTGAATGACGACAATTCTAGTTTAGATTGGCCTGAAAAAGGTATTTATAGAAAAAAAGCTCGAGAATCTAGATCAATACGAATGAGAAGAGCTTGATGAAAATGTCCTATCTGCAATCCAATTATGCCTCGCGAGTAGGGTATTGCAGGAGATATTAATGGAGAAGACCTCATCCGCCTTGTGGAGAAGGTTAGAAGCTCTTTATTCGATTAAGTCTCTGACTAACCACTTAGTGTTAAAACAACGTCTATTTACGTTTTGTATGAACGAAGGTGAGTTTCTTAGAGATTACATTAGTCAATCCATTACCCTTTTAAATGATTTAAATAGCGTTGAGGTTCAGATTGACGATAAAAATCAGGCTATGCTATTATTTTATTCTTTATCCCATTCATACAAATCTTTTAGGTAGACCCTAATTTATTGCAAAGATAAACTCTCGTTCGAGGATGTGAAGGATCATTTATTGAGTAAAGATAAACTCCACAATGAGTTTGGTTTGGATAGCAAGGCAAATAGGCAAGCTTTCATTTTGGTAGCATCAAAGAAGTGAGGGAAAATGTGTTGCTATTGTAAGAAGTTAGGTCACATTAAAGCAAATTGTTATAAACTAAGAGCTGCTGAGAGTAACGAGGAAGATGCAGCTGATGGTAATTTGATCGATAAAAGCGGTGATGATTTATTGTTAGTGTCAATGAGCGATAGCTCCGAGTTTACGTCCGAGTTGATACTAGACTCGAGATGTTCTTTCCACATGTGTCCTAAAATAGAATGGTTCTCCACATACAATATAGTTGAATGTGGAGTTGTGCGCATGGGAAACGATTCATCCAGTAAGGTAACCGTATTGGTACTGTTAAAATTAGGATGCATGATAGGACGATTAAGACACTCGTAGATGTCAGGTATCTACCTAATTTACGAAAGAATCATCTCCTTGAGTATTTTATACTCGAAAGGTTGTAGAATCAACATTGAGTCGAGTGATATTAAGGTGTCTCATGGAGCTTTCGTTTTGTTAAAAGGTAAAAGGGCCGACAATCTTTATATTCTAGAAGGTTCTATAGTGACCGGTGAAATCGGACGTCCCTCGTCTGTTATAGAGTCGAAGTCAACTCGTTTGGAGCAGAGACAACTTGGTCATAGGAGGGAAAAATGTATGATCGTTTCGTTGAAGAGAGGTTTTGTTTTGGATGCAGGTTTTGAAAAGTTAGGACACTATGTTTGTGAAAATCAGATCCGGGTTAGTTTTGATTTGATAGTGCACAAGTCGAAGGCTAGAAGTCTTCCAACTTCTAAGCATAAATTCGACTCAGTTAATTTTTTGCATAGTTCAAGATAGGCCCGTGGCAGGCTTTGGAAAAGATGACGTTGTGGAAATACGAGTTAAGGTGGAGATTTGTTGAGTATGCCTCATATTTCAGTCAAATTAGAGATTGCTTGCAAGTCAAGTTAAATAAAAATATTTTATTTTTAGAAGATTTAATATTTATTAATATAATATATTTAACATTTATTAGTATAATTTATTTGACCTACAAATTTAACCTATAAATAGGCTCTTTTACAACCTTATAAAAGTACACCATTAGATATTAGAACTCAACACTTTTGAAGAATTTTGTATTTACGTTTTGAGGATTCTTTATTTTTCGGGTTTAGTTTTTATTTCATATTATGTACTTTTCATTCTTTTTCCATTATAGTAAAATTATTCTTGTCCGTGGTTTTTTATCCTATTCGAAGAGGTTTTTTCACGTTAAATTTGTGTGTTTAATTTCTCAATTTCTTCTACTATTTTACTTGTTCGTTGCTTAATCGGACCGATTTCCAATAAGTTCTAACATTGTTGTCATTGCTTGGAAGAACTTTGTATTGTGGTCTCCAGAGTTAGTTCTCGTTTTCTGTGCCCAATGAAGCTCTGATTTGATTTGTTTCTGCCGCTAGAGCTGGTGCAATGTGTTTGGGTTGTCTTGTAATTGATGTAGTTCCATTTCCAACTGAGCTAGTTTAGTACGTAGATTGCCAAAAACTGATTTATTCCATCGTCATAGTTGAAATTGAGTAAGTTTAGTTTTTGTATTAATGTGAAGGCCGGAGAGCCATTGATTCTGGAGTTCCACGCTTGCTGAATAACCGTTCAACATTGGGGATGGGTATCCACATAATTTCGAATCTATATGGTCGTCGACCAAACGACAACTTAAATTTAGATAAGAATATCATTAGGTCGTGGTCAGAGATTGTGATAAGCAAGTTTAACAAGGCTAAATTCTCTAGATGACATATAGCTTCATACATTCGAAGAATGTTCGAGCTTGACTCATGTCATGGATATTCCAACAAAGTGCTTTCATTCATCTTTGGCAGGTTGTTGTGGGCTAGCTTACCCGAGCCCTTGAGTAGAGGTGGATAGTGGCTGATCGTCGTTATTGTTGACATAAAGCTTACAATATATAGTGTATGTCATATTTGTTAGCTGGATGTTCTACTGGAAATTGGACAAAGAGGGTACATCAGGATGAGGGATTGAACGGGCATCATGCATGCTTAGAGAGGGTACATCAGGATGAGGGATTGAACGGGCATCATGCATGCTTAGGTTTGGGATGTGAGGATGAATCGCTGCACGGGTGGCTCGCTCATCAATATCATCTTGCGGTACACGTTTCCTCTTAGAGTTAGAAGAACATGAATCAAAATTGGATTGGGATATAATTTGCTTGCCTTTTCCTTTTGTTGTCGTGCACAGTTGTGTGCGATGGTTAGTTAGTGAATTCTAAATGCCTGATCATGATGTGGCTTTGCTTGAACATGTTCATCAATAGGTTATACCATCTCTATGGTGTGATTTAGGGGCGAAGCCAAAAAAGTTTTTTTGGGAGTCGAAATTTAATTGTAATTTTTACGATAGTAAAAATATAATTTTTAAAAGATTAAATAAAAAACTTATTATTTTTTGGGACCCAAAATACAATTTTACCTTTATTAATTTAAAATTTTAAAATTTTTAAAAGGCTTCAATGAAGAGTTTTCCATTTTGAAAAGATTGAGACCTTGTCAACCCTTTAAATTCACTCTTGGCTTGATTTCATACGATAAAATGATAATTATCATTTACTTAATTTTCTTAAAAAACTCATTCATTCAATAACAATTTCTTTTTTCTGTTAAACCCCAAAAGTTTTTTATTTTACTTTTCTCCTTAAAAAATTATAAAAAAAACATATTAATAATTATAATGAAAAAGAATAGACACAACTCAATAAAAAATTTAAATATAAGTATAGATTAAAGTAAAATAATTTTGCATAATTTTATAAATTTTATGAGTAATATTTTAATAATTCCACCATTTTATGTAATTTTCTATTTACATAAATTTATATTTTAAATAAATAAAAAATATCTAACTATTTATTTATTAAAAAAATTTAAATTATTAAATATATTAATAAATATGATATTTTCCATCTATATATTAAAAATATATATCGCCCCTTAAACACTAGTCACTTGTCGGAGTTAAAAATTTCTACCATTAATATATCAAATAAATTTAACATATATATCTTTCAGAAATAGTATCAAGCGTTTTCTCTATAATTCAGGGTGAATTATTCATATATGTTGATTTTTAACTCAAATTATTGGATTAAGCCGATTGTTTTGAAATTTACCAAAATAGATCGATTTTTGAGAGAGTATGTAAAAATGCACACAGTTAGACGTGTTTTCAGTGGATTTTGTAGGAAAACGCTTTCAATTAGACGCACTTTCCTGTCGAGTCAACAAAGCATGTTCAACTCGACGAAATTTCTAATCCCAAACTCTCCCATTGTCAACCCCCCTCAAAATTGTCCCTCCCTGAAATTGGTCAGATATCTCAAGATTCCCAAGATAATATTTTCAAAAATATGCATTTTTTAGCATATTTACTCGTTCCTCTAGGAGTGAGAAAAATTCGATTTGATTGAAAAAAAATAAAAAAAAAATCTAATTTTGAGTGAACTCGAATAAGTAATTCGAGTTTCGAGTTGAATTTTATAATTAAAATAACAAATTGATGTAAATAACTTTTTTGTCCTTATCAATTTTGAAAATGAACAAATTAATCAATCTCTTAACAAAAATTAAAAAAAATTACATGGGTAATTTTAAAAATTTTAAAATTAATTTTTTTTATTTTTTAACAAATATAAAAATTATAAAAAATACTAAAGAATATATTAAAAAGTTAAAAATTAAAAATCTAAAAAAACACCAAAACAAAACCCCTAAAAACCTTAAAACTAAAAATCCTAAAAAAAACCGTAAAATCCTTAAATCGATCGGGAAGAAAAAATTGGAAAAACACGTCCAGCTAAACCGTTTTTCTGATTGAATAGGAAAAAACATCCCACTGAAAGCATTTTACTGCAAACTCTCTCTAAAATCCACTTATTCCAATAAATTTCAAAAAAATCCGACCTTATTTTTTATTAAAATCAGCATTTATGAGTATTCCACCCGGTAATTCATGAACATCTGTATTAATCCATTGGAAATTGAGCACAAATGGGGTTAAAGTAGAGTGAAATGTATATAATAAGTTGGTTCCTTCTTCCCATTTCCTCAAAGGACTCAGGTTTAGAGCTAAAATGTGGGGTTCAGGTCCCAAATCATTCTTCACATGGCTTTCTGCAGTAATTGAAATAATTTTGTTTCTTCGGGACCTTTATTCTAAAACCCAGAAATGAAGAGCAATTTGATCAATCTTTGCTGTAGCTATATATGATTATGAAAGAAATATCTGTGGATTCTTATGGTTCAAGTAAATTAGCTTTGGGTTCTTAATCTCATCGCAAAATGTCTGAAGCAGTTTTGTTTGAATCTTGTATTCTGATTTGCATGACTACGATTTTATCATTCCTTAAATATAATATATTCGATTCTTGAATCATGAAAACTTACATTTCAGCAATTATATTCATATAACTTAAAACTGATATTCTATGGCAGATAAACCTGAAGGACTAACCCAAGGAACTTGAACACTGACCATTTGTTCTTCATGCAAAAACCCAACATCATTTCCATTAATATTGCAAGCTTGTGGTTCCTCTGAGGCAAACACTCTCATTTCACCACTTCCTTTCACTTCCATCCTCACTGACCTCTTTAATTCATCACATGTTAATGTAAGTATTGCACCACCAGCATTCAGCATATTCACTAGCCCAATAGGAGCAAAATGGACTGATTTTCCAGCCAAGACAGTCACTGGCGAGACGATCACGAGCTCGAATTCGAATGGTTGCAATGAGATTTCAATGTTTTCATCTGGTTTTTTGAGGACTAGTTTCTTGGATTGAGACAAGTAGAGTGCAAAAACTTGAACGTGTTCAATACAGAATGGGTTTTTGCCATTGTTCCGTTCAATGTCTTTGGGGTTGGTTTTAGCTGTTACCATGCGAGAAAACTGAGATGCACATTGGTTTCTTCTGATTTCAGGGCGCCATCCACCACCTTGGCAATTGAATGCCCCAATCACACCATTAAACTGTTTAAATCCAAAATAAAAAATGTCAGATATTTCAAGAATAACTGGAAAAAAAAAACATTTATAAAATGAACCTTGTATAATGACTACCTTGTTTAAGTTCCAGATTTTGAGCATGGTCTTGCCATCATGGAGAGGATCTTCAAAGAGGCAATCCTTGGTTGGAAGTGCATAGTATTGGCATCGGAGGATTGAACCGTCGGGCAATACAAATTGTTTGAGCAAAGGGAAGTTGTGGTTTCCGACAGTATCACTGATGTAAATCGGACCACCAGAGATTGCCCGAGAGGCGGCATGGAACTCAGCACAAGGGTGAGTTGATTGGAACATGTCCCAATCAGGGTGGATAAAGTTGCCCATCCAAAAACTGTTGTAGGCACAATGAACCATGTGACAGCCTTGGAGTCAAAATGTGCCATTAGGGTCACCAGATGGATCAGTACACCAAAAATCATCACCTATTAGATCGGGCCAAAACCATAATTGAAAGTGTATTTCACATCATCATCATCATCATATATATATACTTTTAATAGAAAAAATAACATACCAACACGGAGGCAAATGGCTTCTGTTCCAAGAAACATGAAATCATTGCAGTGTTCCATGCTAGCAATAACACCATTGCCATTGAAATGCTTCCTTATTGAATCTGTTAGTGCTCTGTAATAAGCTTTGGCAAGATCAACTCTTCCACCATAGTTTTCACACAACATTTCCAGCAACTGTTACCAAAAAGAACCCAATGAGCATTCAAGTTTATATCCTAAAACTCGAAAAGAAAAAAAGAAAGCATAGGGATTAATGACTTACATTGATAACATCCACTTTGACTCCATCAATACCAACATTTTTCAAGTGCGAATGAATTCCTTCATAAAGTTTATCAGCCTTTTCCGTTGGTACCAATCCGATGCCGGTGTTAACAATCTTATCAACAGCAAGATCTTCCATCATATTATTCAATCCAGGCGACAGTTCTGGCTTGATAACCTCGGATTCTGGTAATCCGGGTACATTAGGCCTCAAACCACCCCAATATCCACATAAAGCATGCCATACATAAACAAACTCCAAAGTGTTGAATTCATCCTTAAGATCTTTAATGAAGGCAACCATGCCCTTATTAGGTTCACCAGTGGTTAAAGTTTTAGGACTTTCATAGTCTCTAAACTTGTAGTTCTCTTGAAACTTCAATAATCTGCACGGCATTTGCTCACCGGCAACAGTACAATTCATGCCTTCTTTAGTGATGGGATCCTCATCATGGCTGATGGATTGCCATCCATCATCGATCAACACCATCCCCGGTGGGCACCCTCCGTCGACTAGGCCCTTGACACCTTCCCAAACACCTTGAGGGTGCACAGTAAGGTAAAATGCATCCCAAGTGCACCATCCAAATTTGTCTAAGATCCCTGGTGGGGTCTTTTCATCTAACAGCTTGAAGGTTCCAAGGTGAACCCTCATCACTTCCATGGCTTCCTTGACCAAGTTGAATGGATCTTCACCTACATGAACATATAGAAACGCTCTGGAATCTGGCCGAGGTGACCTTCGTTGACCCGCTTTCGACACAAAATATCGATGTTGTCGTTGGTTCCAGGCTGAAGGGAGGCCCTGAAAGGGCCTTCGAGGAGGGGAAGGAGAAGAATATAAGGCCTCCCAGAAGCTGATTTCTCAAGAATAACCATTTGAGTTTCGTTTTCAAGGTCTTTTCCATTGGAACCAACCCAATGGGTCGTCCACCAAACTTTGAATCTGAAAATACTCATGAACCTGATGTTACTGAGCTTTCTAATGGGGACAACATGGCGACTGTTGGATTCAACAGCTTCGAATCCGACAAAGGATCCAACACTACTTGATATTGTTTCATCAGTGGATGAACCATAAGGGGAAGGAGTTACCATGATGTTTTCCGGGGCATCTGAGAGAAAAACATGACCTTTGGCCATGAAGTTTGAACCTTCAAGGGAAACTAGAGACTGATTATGGCCATCACCAAGGCCTGAAACACTAACTTTGCTTAAGCTTGGAGCCATTGATAATGAAGGAAAAGGGTGCTGTTTTTGCATAGTAAGAGAGAAAACAAAGGTTGATTATAGAGACAATAACAGGATCTTTGGAAAGGAAATCTAATCAATAAAAATCAGTTTGATTTGATTCTGTCTTCTTAATGAGAGCTTCAAACTTGGATTGCTTAAAATAAATGGGAAGGCCCCTAATTTATAGGCAAAGGCCTCCCATGAAAGGAATAGAATCTTTGAGAGGAATGGTGATGTGATGATTTTCTTTAATGGAAAGAAAATAATATAATTGCAAAGTTAAATGTGTGTGTATGTATATTTATATATTTACTTTCTAACTTTAATTTCTTTTCCATATATATTCCATCCCAACTTTTATATTTCTTCAATCTTCTTTTTCTACAAAGTCATTGATGAATGAAGATATTGTATTTAAAAGATGCATTTAAAATTATTGATCAGAACTATGAATAACATGTTAATTTAAAATTAGCTTAATATAACATTTGGTACTTGAATTTGATATTTTTTTTCTAATTTAGTACTTAATCTTTTTTTACCCAATTTTGTACCTAAACTTGACATTTTTTCCTAATTTGATACCTAAACTTTTTTTTATCCAATTTGGTACATAAACTTGACATTTTTTCTTAATTTGATACCTAAGCTTTTTTTAAGATTCAATTTGGTACCTAAATTTATTAAATATTATAAAAATTACGCAAAACAATAACGATGTTAATTTTTTTTTTTGTTATGCTACAAAAATATTTTCAATTTTAGAGAAAATTCATGTTAAAAACAGGTATTGGGTTATGCTTAACAAGTTAATATTAAAAAAAATTAGGTACCAAAATAGGAAAAAAAGTCAAGTTCAGGTACCAAATTGGATCCCAAAAAGTTTAAGTACTAACTTAAAAAAAAGTGTCAAGTTTACGTACCAAATTAGGGAAAAAATGTTAAGTTTGAGTACCAAATATAATATTAAGCCTTTAAAATTTGTATTTATTTATAAAATTATCATAAATTTAATTTTTATAATGAATAAAGGTGGAATTTTTTAAAAGAAATAATTTTAATAAAAGATATAAACATGCTTATAATAATATATATTATTTTATGATTGTGATTTATAGTAATTTAATTGGTCGAATTGATGTTTGATTAATTTCAGAGATCAAATTCAGTCATTTAGTAAATACATTTCAAAAGATTTCTGATTTCATTAATCTATATAATCTATGATATAAATAAATACAAATTTAGAAAAAAATTAAATTGACAAAAATACCCTTTATTACATATTATATTACTAAATTAGCATTAAAAATAATTTATTAGTATATTAATAATTTCTATGTGATTATATAAAAAATAAAACAAATATGATAAAAATTAACAAACAAGAACCAATTTTGATTGATGAGGCAAAAGAATATTAAGATTGAAAATACTTGAATTTTTTTAAATAATATTATAGTATTTATTTTTAAATTAAATTAAATTTTAGTTATTTGTAGGGAGTTAAGTTATTAATTTATCTAAAGTTTAATAGTTAAAAAGGTACTTAATAAAAAAATCAATTAAACCCTTAAAATTCACTTTATTGAGCCCTCAATGATGAGAATTCTGATCAACAATTAATTATGTCTTTCGTTAACACAAATTATTAGTTCAATTATTTGACCGTTAATTGCGTTGATCATGTCACATCAACAAATTTTAAAAAAAATTAAAATCATAAAAATATTTTAAAATTAATATATATATATAATGAACTTGGTTTGAATATAGACCAATGATTATCTTAATTCATTCAAAATGAGTACAAAAGTTTAATAATTATAAAAAAAATTAAATTTGTAAAAAATTCAAAAAAATATTAATAATTTATAAAAAAAAATTATAAAATTTAAGGAAACAACCTAATCAACTTTTCTAGAATACTTTACACCATGTTTGGTTGGGGGAATGAAATAGCATTCCCCTTATTCATTGAATGGTAAACATTCATTTGTTTGGTTGAACGTAATACTCATTCAATGGAATGACTATTACTTCTCTATTACTTACTCTCCCGTAATAGTTATTCTTTGGTGATACCAAAGAATAGCTATTCCATGCAACTTTGAATAATAAAACAAAATTAATTTCTAGATTAATCCTTTAAAATTTGAACTCATAAAATATAAAAAATAAAATATTTGAAATATTTTAATATAATTTAATATAAAAATAATTATATTAAGAATGTTATTAAATTATATTTTATTATTTTTATTAAATTATATTTAATAATAATCCTATTATATTTAATAACAATAACAATAATCATCTACCTAACAAAATTCTACTAAGAGTACTTTGATAATTTTAGCTTTTTTCTTATACTATTATAACATCTATTATATTCAACCAAACACAAGAATACTATTACAATTTTATTCAATTACATATAATCAAATAATTGAATTATTGATTACAATTTTATTTCATTACAGACTTATTCCATTACAATTATATTCAATTCTAATAAATCAAACGTGCCATTAGAATTGATTCGAGGTTTTAGCTCCACGAGATATCCCACAAGCAACCCATAACATTGGCCATCTTTGTATGAAGGCATAAACAGTGAGTCCTGATCCCACTTATGATCATAATATTCTGGTGGTCTCCATGCTAGAGGTTAAGCATCAATGATAATCTCATGAGTTTCATTTTAGGCTTAATTTCAAGGCTTTCTTCAACTTTTTTCCATCTTCTTATTAGATTGTTTTTAGCCTCAATGTTGGAGAATAAATCATTTGTTGGAGGTCAATAAAAAAATTAGTTTTCAAATAATTATTTCCATATGCTTCCAATCCAACTTCAGATTCTTGAGACTTTTCTAATATTCGAGTCAAGGAGGAACATATAAATCTAAGTTTTGGAAATTTTCAAATTTGTTTCCATTATTTTCGAGTTCTGGTTTAACTGTTTTTATTAATGTATTATTATTTTGCTTAGTATTGATACACAGTCCGATTAGTCATGGGTAAAGCGTGTTAAGAACAAAGTATCCCTGTAGGCAGTTTTAGTAATCCAAAAATTCTGATAGTAGAACCCACTGTAGGAAATACGAAAACGAAGAGATGTTTCTTTTCTTAGGAGAACCAATTTTTCTTTAAGTTTTACTTCCAATCAATCCCAAAAGTCTTATCAAACCTCAAAAAAATACTATTAATGAACAAGAAGAACATTATGAAATTGTTCCCCAAATATTTGATAATTGGACTTTTCTGAGAGTTCCAACAAACCAAATTCAAAAGAAACAACTTTTGAAACTTTAAATGCCTTTTGTAGTTATGTTATAAAAACAAAAGCAAAAAGTTTACCTATCCAAAAGAATATGAAACTATCCAATTATTAGATAGAGTCGTTGTTAATAAGTTTAAAGAACAAAATTATAAAAACATTCATTTTGGATTAATTCAAGTCTGTGTCAAACACTTAGTGATGAAGTCACAAAAAATACCTCAATTTTAATTCAATTTTAATTGTCTTCAGACACCAAAGGAACATTATGTTTAATGACTCCTTACTAGGAACAATAGAAACAAGCTTTTATATTGGCCCAATACATTTTAATTGTTGTCTGATTAATGATATCATTAACTAATAAAAACATTTTAAAATCATTAACCCTTCAAATACATACTCACAATTACAAAATGCACCTTGGATATGAAGTACTAACTTTAGTCTATTGGCTTCATTTCAAAAATATGTATTCTGTAGTCAACACCAAGGCTTTACTCTAAAGCCCAAAAGGAGAAACCTCTTTTAATAAAAACAGATGCCTCAAGATCTCATACCATAATCTCAAGAATAATACAATGGCATGAAATCAATCTCCTTGCTAAATGTAAACTGGAAGGTGCAATAGATCCTATTGCACCAACCTCAACTAGAAACACTTCTTTAAGTGAATTTCTCCACACCAAGATGGTTTAGTTGAATTAATATTCAATAGGCCACCCAGAATTCCCCCAAAACATTCTTTTGAAATAGGGAGTATCAATACAACCTTTAGAAGGTTAAATTTAGAAGAAGAATCAAATCCTGAAACACAGAAGACAAACTTTAGGACTGTTGAGCCAACAATAATGCAGTAGCATTTCTTTTTGGTTTTTGGCTTGAGCTAACAATGTGCTGGCATTTGATATGGCTTGAAGGAATTTTGTAGTAGTTTAATCCAAGGTAATGGACTTACATAATCTTGGATTTTTGTTGAAAAAAATCACCCACATACTTGGAATCATATTTTTCATCATTAAATTTGTCCCACCATTTTGTTCTGAAATTTTGAACTAACAATGGGATTCCCATATATGGATCCTTTGAATCTGTGTAATGTTAGAACAATATTAATTCAATTTGAACAAGTATGTTTTATAATATTGTTGGGTCTTTTTAGGAATCTAATGGTATAATGTCATTCTTTGAAAAGTTATTTGATAACAATATGAGGAGGTTTTTCAAAAAAATTCTTCTTCCATAATACTTTTTTCAAAACATTTGCTTGAAAAATATTGTGAGGATTTTTGTGTAGCAGTCTATGAAGATGCTACATCTTTTGGAAAAAAAAAAGGATTCTTCTATTTTCCTTCTCCTTTATCTTTGAGTTTGGGGGACATTTTTGAAGGAATTCTCTGGTGAGGAAATCAAGCAAAGAATTAGTTTCTCCTTTGATATATTCAATTTCAAAAGCAAATATACTTAAAATTGCTTGCCATCTCGCAAAAATTTGTTTTAGAGCAATACTTTGAACATCTTTTTATAAAACTTCTTTTGTTGATTTGCGATCAATTCGTAAAAGAAAATTTTAATTTAATAAATCACTTTGAAATTTTGTAATTGATAAAATATCTTTTTTTATTGTACTATGATTTTGTTGAGTTCGATTCCAGTGTCTAGATGTAAACTGGACTATTTGTTCATTTTGTCATTTGATTATTTTCAAAATCCCACTATACCCTATCTTAGAAGCATTTTGGGGAAACTAGATCAACTAAGGGTAAACAAGGAAGTTAGGTGATTTGTTTCTTGATTTGGGTAACAATACTGGTGTGAACATTTGTCCAAGGTTGTGGATTATTCTTGAGCCTCTCATAGAAGGGCTTACATAATTTGCTAAGATCAAGATAAAAATCTATAACATAATTGAGGCTACCTAATAACCTTTATAGTTGGACATTATCAAGGATTTGATTTGGGAATTTTTTGGCAAATTAATTATTGAATTTTTGTGATATTTTGAATAGTAAAAAAAATAGAGTTTTTAGTGCTCAACCTAATCTAAAATTCCTATAAGTAGATAGACATATCAAAGACCACTTGAAGAGTATCAGTTTATATGTGGCATCTACGAGGACAAAGTTTATTATAATATCGGAGTTGCTTTTCTCCTTATTAGAAAGATGGAGGCCGGAAAAACATACATATCATTTTCCACATAAAGAAGCGGTTATAATACTTTAATAACTAGCATTCCAATTAATGGAGAGACAATAATTGAAGCTGGTAAAGTTGACATAAAATACATGTGCCATCAATTGTTAGGTGCCATGCCATCTAAGGATAAGGAAAAGAACAAATTAGATGAGAATCAAGTGAAATGCATATGGTTGGAAAGGTTTGTCAAATAAGCCCCTCCACCATATGCAACTGTGTAGGAGATAGATCAATATGCTAGACCTTGGATGTTTTAGATGGTATAAGGATGGTTGTTGTTAGAGTTTGACAGTAATGTTTGTAACATCTTGTACCCGACCCGAATTACTAGATTAGGATATTGGATGTTACAACTTAAATACTTAGCAAAATTTTTATGATAGGCGTAAAGCCATTCTAAAACATACTTTTTATTTCTTTATTTACTATACTTAAAACAAAATATTAATAAAAGAGAATGTTTAATAATTACATTAGATTTTCAAAAACAACATATGACATTTCAAGTGAAAACTATTTTAAAGATAGGCTTTATCATGACGTAGAGTACAATGCGTTGTATTCCTACGGTGTCCTTTGTATGCACAATATCGCAACTCAAACTATCACTTTGGCGCATCCCTAGCTTGGTCCCTCCCGACGTACCAACTCTTTAATCATAACCTACATCACAAACAGACGCTTGTAAGCTCAAACGAATTTAGTGAATTTCAATCCAGGTTACCTTTGAACTTTTATTGTTAAATTCCTCAACTTGAAGATTCTGGGTTTCTTTTTAGTCTTTAGCGGATACTTTTCTAATATCAAGCGCATACATATACCAACTTCCATACTTGATCACCACATACACAATTCACTCATTAGGCAGTTTATAGATTTCACCACTCAATACGAATCTCATTTCCTTTTTAGAAACTAATGCATTCCCAGAAGGATATTCATACAAAATCTACTTTCGATGTATTCTCACACAGAAAGATGTTGAACACATCACCCAAGATGGTGTACTCTTCGATATTGTTCTTGTTAGATACTTATACTAATTAATCTTTTAAGGTGAACTTCATGCGGGTCCTATCTTTGGCGAATTCTCATAATGAATTTGGCAGTTATTAGGATACTAGTAAGTTTATATCTTAGATCATACCCGATCACAACTCATTTTGATGGATCAAACATTATAAGTCATCCAAGGAAATCCCAAACAACCATGTTACATATCAGGGGAATGCCCAGGTTTGGCAAACAATTCAGTCTCCAGATAACCTTATACATAGCATGAAAATACTTAGATTTGGCAGATACCATAGAATTTAGATAACTCTCATACATAGCATAAACAAACTCAAGTATGGCGAGCACTTAGACCACCCATATGTTCGCATACGTCAAGTTCTTTGTATTGACGAGCTACTATGACGGATCCACTCTTCAGAAACACTACTGAGAACTCTTTCAGGAAGTACCCCTAGGTCAAAATCAAAATTCGCTACAAGGCTATCCAAATACGCCTTGCGTAGCGCCTTATATAAGCATGCCAAAACAACAAACCCCCTAACTGTATGTACCAACAATTTCAAATTTTGATAACAATTGGAGATACATGGTATGAACTAAATTGCTAGACTTTTCTGGCATCAACATATCTCCAATCAACCGAAGAATGTATGATTTAGCATGATCATCAATACCCTCAAGTGTAGGATTCTACGGGAATGCTCGAAGTGGGCCTTCAACCATTTTAACTTAATCTGAAGCCCCTGAAAATCAGAAAAAGGTCGGTACCTATTCTAAATGCTCGATTAAGAACTTGCTTTAAATTGTGCTCAAAACTCCCCATTACAGGGCATCCGTCCATAGAAGCCCCATCAGCAACACTACATCTTCGAACATTATTGTTACCTCATTACATGGAAGATGAAACATATTGGTCCTGAGTCTTCATTGTTCAATTAGAGTGGATATAATTGACGACATGAAAGTAACTTTCTCAATTTGACTAACATGATAGAAATCGACTTGCATTAACTAACGAATGATTTTGTCATCAAGCATATTTATTCCCATATTATCACAAACTCAAGCCACTAGAGAATATTCCAATGTTGATGCATTCTCAACATGTCCTTGTTCGGTTCTCAATAAGCGGGCAACCATTGCGATATGCTTGAACATTAGAATTATAAATACTTTAGTAGGCAGGATAGTACAAAATGTAAAAAGAGGATTTGTTTTGGTTTTCTGTGAAAAGACTAAGAAGTTGGATTGTCTATTATAGATTTTAAAATAAGGGTTTTTAATAAAACATCAACACCCATAGATGGAGAGGTCAATTTAAATTTTTTTAAAATTTATTCAGATAATATACTTTTTTTCCTAAAATTTTGAAAAAGAACTCGACATATAACAATGTTGAGTTTTGTTTAAATCTCATCTTCATCCATTAGATAATTAAATTACATAGTTACAATTTAAAATTTTATATAGTTTTACAATAACTCTACACCAAAGAGAGTGTTAGTGTGTTGGAATCATTTCAAAATAATTATCCTAATCCCAACGATGCATGAGAAACTATGGCACAATAAACCTCCTTGAACTCGACTCCTAAATGTGTCAAGGTAACTCTAAAAAACATATTTTGAGAAATAAATTTTCAAAATACATATTATAATAAAGGATAAACTGCAAAAATAGTCAATTTTGTTTGTCTCAAATTACATTTTAGTAATTTATATTTGAAATGTTACGTTTTAGTCACTTACGTTATCATTTTGTTACGAAGTAGTCACTCTGCCGTTAAGCTCCGTTACCTCCCTAACGATAATCCTATGTGGCAGTCTAAATAGGTTTTAAATGTCAACTTGAATGAGAATAGTTTTTTAGTCAAAATGGAAAAGAAAACTAAAAGAAAAAAGAGACGAATAATTTTTCTTTTCTAATTCAATGTGTAATTGATTTAAAATTTTCAATTAATTAAATTTATTTAATTAAAAACCTATTTTCGTCCCAGTTGGCATTTAAAACCCATTTGGACTGCCACATAGGATTGCTATAAGGGAGGTAACGAAGCTTAACGGTAAAGTAATTAGTTTGTAACAAAATGATAACGTAAGTGACTAAAACGTAATATTTCAAACATATGTGACTAATATGTAATCTGAGACAAACAAAAAAGACTATTTTTATAGTTTACTCTATAATAAATAATATAAAAACAACAATATCTAAGTAAAAAAACATTTAAATATATCCTATTGCATTGTTTTTATAGCTTATGTAACAATTTGGCCCTTCAACTATCTACAATTTTCCACTTTAATATGACGAATACCAAAAAAGAATGATTAGACAATCCCCCTTATAATTGTAGAACAAGCATAAAGCATAGATACGAGTTTATTTTATCTATATAATACAAAAAAAAGTTAATTACAAAAATGGGATAGATTGTATATTAATTACGAAAATGATATGTTTTTTTTATAGTAAAATTAGGTGCCACCAATGTTCTACGCGGTACCAACTATAAAAATAATTTTTTAATAAAAATTAATAAATTAAAATAATAATATTTAAATGTAAAAAAGGTGAAGTCATATTGCCAGGCAATGCCCATTTTTTCCCTTCTTACTTTTAGCTTTTTTTAAAAAAAATTTAAGGTGATTGTGGTATTATCTTAAATTTCATACCTCTATTTCATGGAAATTAGAAGTTAGAGGTATAAAAGGACTAATTTCTAATTTCCATAAAATAGAGGTTTGAAAATCAAAATTATACCATAACCCATAATTGTACCTTAAAATTATAATATTTAGTGAATACATTTATATAAAATTAAAATAAAGAATGCTCAAAAACATCAATAAACAAACAAAAATAAATATTCAAAGACAATCACTAAGATTGTGTTTGAAAAACCATTCAATAATTGGATTTGAATATAATTGTTTGTAATTATACATGTGTGGTATATTTGAGTAATTATTATAAGAGAAATTAAAATTATTTTATGAACCCTTCCCATCACATTATTCATGGTCTCTTTCCAATTATTTAATGATATGTCAGCAATATTTTCTATGTCATTGACACATAATTACGATAATTTTTTTACCCTGAACCCGAACTCGAAATCGAAACCTCAAATCTCGAGCCCTGAACCATAAACACAAATCCTAAACCTAAATACTAAACCCTAATCTCAAACCTCAAATCTTAAATCCTAAATCCAAACAAACCCCAACCTCAAATCTTAAACCTTGAATCCCAAACTTCAAATCTTGAACCCTGAACCTAATGTAGTTTTAAATTAACTAAAATTTTGACTAAGGCAAGTGTACCTATCAATTAATAGTATAGTTACAATGAGTAAATATATCGTTCCCACGAGGATTAAAAGTACTAGTAATTACCATCTTTTTATTATTTAACCGAATAATTGGAGTGATGAATTAAAAACTAAAATCAACTAATTAATTAACTACAAACAAGATAAAAAAAATCAGGAGAGCAAATGATCAACAACCAAGAAGCAAAACAATACTCAGGAAAGAATCCACCTAGATTTCATCTGTCATTATCAATCTGAATTAAACAATTTCTTCACGTAGTATCTTGATCCGTAGAAATTTTTAAATTATGCTAATATCTCTTTCGAGAGTAAGAGCAATTGACTCTAGGTTGATTAATTGAAATTTATTTCTAATTAAAATCCCTATTATCACATTAACTCGATCCATAGATCCTCCTATTAAATTTGCCTCTAATCCGGTAGATTTATGTTGTCCTATTTCTAGGATTGCATGTATCTCCACTCAATTATGCTAGATTTACTCTTAAATAGAGATTTTTCCTCCTCTAATTTAAGCACATCAAACATAGATTAATAGTCTAGAAATATTAAACCAAGAATTAAGCACACATAATTGACAACAAGATCCATGTATTTATTGCGTAAAATATAAATCAAAAGACAAAATTCATCATAGGGTTCATCTCCCCTAGATATTTAGAAAATTAGCTCATGCTAGCAAATAAAAACATCTCAAAGACAGTATAACCACAAGAAATAAAGAAACTCATAATAAACTTCAAAGAAATCAAAAGATCTTCAATCTCAATGAAATTCTGCTTTAGAGTCAGCTTCAATGGTGTTTTCTGAGTTGTTTTCTTGAGTATTTTCTGACAATTCACTCCCCACTTATGATATTTGGTATATATAGGTCTTGGAATGCCCAAAAAATCTAAAAATTGCATTTTTTTTCGTGTGTTTGGAGTACAAATCGCGAAATTTACATGATCTGGCACATGGTCGTGTGACTCACGCAACCGTATGCCCAGCCCGTGTGGCCCTTATGTCTTACTTCGATTTTTTGGTTTTCGCTCATTTTTCTCTCCTTTTGCTCCCAAATGCTCTTCTAAGTATAGAAGCATGAATTTAAAGTATTTAAGAGCATAAAATTCACCATTTTACATCAAATAATCACTCAAAAACGCATTAAGAATAGGATTAAAACTTGTTAATTTTAGCACTTATCAGAACCTTGAACGATTTTGAATTTAGGGTTTAGGTTTCAAAATTTAGAGTTTGAGTTTGAGATTCGAGATTTGGATTTGAGTTTGAGTTTGGGGGTTCGAGATTCAGGATAAAAAAGTACCAAAATTTTGGGTCAATATCATAAAAAATTACTGAAATGTCAAAAAATAATTGAAAAATGACCAAACATGATGTAGTGGGAAAGATTCATAAAATATTATATCCCACTAAATTGAGTATAACAAAATTACTCTCATTACTTGCTCAGATTCTTATGAAGATTGAGAATTAGAGGAATTACAAGTAGCAATCAACCCTATAGTTTTTTAATTAAACAGATTCAACAGACCGATTCGATCCAATTTCAACTTTGCGAAAGATATATTTTACATGCACCTCCCATGGGTTATTGCACTAATTTCTAACAGTTCAAACCAATGCTAGCTGCTACAATATCTCTTCACCTGTTGGCAACATATTAACAATAGTGAAATTATGGAATTCAATTTATATCTTCTTCAAACCTTCGTCCCATGCTATTGCCAACCCATCTCGCATTGTCCATAGCTTCGCTTCTATTGAAGCCAAATCGTCTATTGCTACTCCAACTGAAGACATGCCTGCATTGCCTTTGTTTGAAGTTTTGACTTTCAAATTATATTAACAATCTTGACTTACAATATTTTAAATAGTATGTTTAAATGATAGGGAGCAAATGTAGGTGCTTGTAGAGCTGAAAAAATAGTCTCCAGGCTGAAAGTCCGTTCATGTCGATCCTAATTCGTCACGATCTGAGTTTGAAAAAATTCAAGCTCGTAACAGATTTAAGTTCAAAATAGCTCGAGATCGAGAAAATTCGAGTCTGACTGTACTCAAGTCTGAGAAAATTTGAGACTATGAATATTGAGATCAATTTGGCCCGAGCCTGAGATAAATTTGAGCTGAAGCTTGAAAAAGTCTGAATTTTTAGCTAAACAATCATAATAGACATTAATAATTAACATAATGAACATAAACCTACGAAACTTAGGTGAAATGATAATGATCTCTCTTACTTGAACTAATGATCGAGGGTTCGATCTTTATCTTGAGTATGAAGTAACTTTAAAAATTGTGATTTGTGTTTACCTCTTAATAGGCTTATAAAATGAAAAAGATTAATTATTGGGCTTGCTCTAATAGATACCTTAGAAAACCAAAAAAAAAAAAAATACCTAAAATAAAAACAAATGATAATTATTTATTTTATGAAAATGTGTTCATAATAATTACATGTTCATATTAAAATTTTATTAATAAAAAAGTAATTAATAATAAATTTATTTTTATGTTAATTTATAAAGTGAAATAAATTTTTAAAAAATATTAATGGAATATAAAATATTTTTAATATTATAATTATATAAATATGCAAAGTTAATAATTATTAAAAACTATAAAATTTAAATTTAATGATAATATAAAAGTGAAATAAATTTTTAAAAAATATTAATGGAATATAAAATATTTTTAATATTATAATTATATAAATATACAAAGTTAATAATTATTAAAAACTATAAAATTTAAATTTAATGATAATATAAAATATATAATGTCATAATATATTTATTTAATAATACGATAACTAATTTTATATTTAACACAAATGATTAAATATTAATTAAACATTAATTATTATGTAATACTGATTTTTCACATATTTTGTACCAAGTGACTCCAGTAAAAAAGAAAATGTTCATTCTAATAGACTCAAGTTCTAAAAATGTTCATTCTAATAGACTCAAGTTCTAACATCTTATATATATATAGACGTGTACCTTATAAAAAAATAAACATATATTACTATATAATCACATATTTTGTACCAACAAGTGACTCCAATAAAAAAGAAGATGTTCATTCTAATAGACTCAAATTACGTGTACCTTATAAAAAAATAAACATATATTACTATACAATCACATAAATATATTAAAAAATTATTACTATTATGCAATAATAATAAAAATTTAAATTTTAATTATGGTTTTTTTTTTTTATGATTTGAGAATTTAGGTTTCAGTTTTAGATTTTTAATGATTAATTTTTAATGTTTTTATTAGTATTAATTTTTATTTTAATATTGTTATCTTTATATTAAATTTTTAATTAGAAATGGGTTTATTTTTATTTAAATTGGGTTTTGAAAAAAGTTTAAATTGGGCTTAGGTTTGGGTTTGGATTTGGTATTTATTGGTTTTGGGTTTAAATATATATTGCATTTAAAAGGTTGGTTAATTTGGTTTAAACGATTTTGAATTTCAAAACCGACACTAAACCAATAACTTCTAATCAACTGATTATCTAATCCAACTTTAATGCATATTTCACAAATTTTATGTTTTTATTATTATTATTGGCCCACTCGAATGCCCCACCATTTCTCAGTCTTGGAACCTAAAAAAGAAGACACCGAAAACCTCACGATTTGGGCTTTGGTTTTCAGCCCGAAAGCCTCACAATTTTGATACGAAGCTATCTTTATTCCGGAATCCTTTCTTACTCATATAGGGTTTAAAAACAAAAGCATATAAATTCAATACAACATATACCACAAATCTAAGATATTAGTATATTACCCATTATTTTGCAAGTAGAGGAAAAAAAGAAGATAAAATCAACATGCACGAACATTGCGAAGACAAAAAGACCTTTCGAAAATGAAACACACTTGACTACATTTTACAAGCAGGCAAAGTAACCTTCCATGGTTCATATTCATGTCCTACCACCCTCATTAGCCTTGTTTTCCATAGTCTGCCCACCTTCCTTAGTCTTTTGTCCAACATACCCCACCATATCTTGCATGCCCCTCTTGGCTCGGTCCGCGTCCATCTGCTCCGTGCCAGTCGCCTGTCTGAAGAGGTTCAATACGTAGGAGAGCGAGGACAGCCCCGTCAACACGAATGCCCCGGACGACAAGAAACCGGCCACAGCCATGAAAACCGCGATGGCAGCTGGGACCAGAATCGGACTGAAGATGACGAAGAGTGGCGTTGCCATGCATAGGCCGATGACGGTGCCGGTGAGGATTAACCCGGCTAATGCAAGGAGAGTGCCGCCGATGGGAAGGAGGGTGAGGACGGTTAGAACTTGGGTTGTTGATGGTCCGGTTTGGTAGTTCGTTCTATCACCACGAACAACCTGGTCAAACCGGTAAGGGCGGTCACGATCGGCCATTGATGAAAACAGCTTACGAGTTTGCTTAATTAAGTTAAGTGTGTGGAAAGTGAGAAACAGAGATGGAGAAAGCTGGGGAAGATGTTGGGGAGAATGTGGGATTTTTATAAAGGGGGAGAGGGGTGTTATATGGAGACACGTAGGGGATGACTTGGTGAGCTGAGGTTTTGCATGAGGAGCAAGTTTCACTGCCGCTTTCCAATTTCAAAAGATTATTTTTTATGAACAGGAAAATAGGTGTAACGTATATCTTCATTCAAGGAAAAAAATTATATTTTTTCATCCTTAGATTATATTTAGTGGCGGAGTCAGAAAATTTTGTTGAGAGTCAGAATTAAATTATACATTTTTACGATAGTACAAATATAATTTTATTATTTTAATAATATATATCTTTATTATTTTAAAGAGTTAAATTAAATTTTTATCATTTTTAGGAACTAAAATGTAATTTTACCAATACTAATGTAATTTCATCATTTTAATAGTTATATCTTTATTATCTTTAAAGAGTTAAATTAAATTTTACCCATTTAAAGGAAGCTATAATATATATACAAAGTGGATAACTGGAAAAATCTTAAACTTTGGGCGTACTTATATTTTTTTTGGGGGAGCATAGTGTAAATTTACAAATAATTAAATTGAAAAAAAATTAAACTTTTGGGAGGCCATGCCTCAACGTGGCTTCGCCACTGATTATACTCAAATTAAAATTTTAATTTGTATGTTACACTCAATTTGGAGATTTCATCTTTATATGCTTTAGTTTGATACAATCTAGTCGATTGAGTTTTAGTTTGATCATTATGAATATTATTGTCGACGTGAATTCGAGTGTGCTGAAATGTATTATTCTCTTATTTATGAGTTGACATGAATTTCTTTTTGAAGTTTCTTATATCTTAGCTTAATATTTAAAAGAAAGTTAGTATGTTGATGTGGAATTAAAGAAAAAATTAAAATCATGAGGTTGAGTTTAATTTTCTTTTTAATGGAAAATTAGTGAAACAATAAATTTAAAGATAACAAAATTTGAATCTCTTAATATATTCCAAATAGATATAATTCGAATGGAGTGAATTTTTTTCTTTTGAAAAATAACGTGAGATGAAGTGATTGGATAGTGGGTATGAAACTGTTATGATAATTGTTTGTTACACCTCAACTTGTTTCAGTATGGAAATTACCATTTTATTATTATATATATAAACTATTAAAGGGATAAAAATGTAATAATGCAATATAGAAAAAAATTCATATATTTTATTTTTTTGAACAATTACGATTAAATATTTAGTTATCTTTTAAAAAGATTAAAAATATAAAAAAAAAAAGTAACAAAAACTAAATTGAAGTAAAGTAGGGTAGGATGAGGCAAGGATGGATGTATCCAACATTTATAGAAGTGAGTGGTTTTTAAGATTTTACATTCATAATAGAGTGGGACGGGTGGTGAAGCAAAATGTGTCAATTATGGAATGATGGTGGATTTAATAATATTAATATCCTTATTTTAAATATGAACAAACTTAAAATTGATTTAAATTAATTATTTACAAATATAAATCGAAATCACCCAAATATAAAATATATTAATATAATACATAAATCTAATTTAAACTACATTAAACTCATCAATACTTTTAATTTTTTTTTTGAATATATTGGTGTGATTACATGGTAATATCTGTTAATATTTTCTTAACCTTTTGACAATGCAAACACACTTTCCACACACAGGTGCTCGAACCCGAGACTTTTAGGATGAATAACATCCTCTTTTCCACTTTAACTACTTGTTAGATTCAAAAACTTTACTTTTAATTTTAAAACAAATTTACCATCTCAACCAAAATTCGATTTAGTAAATATTATTTTCTACATAAGCTAAATATTTTAAATAAGTGATGATGGGAACAAAAAAATAGGATATGAAATTGCCATCTTTCTTGTGTTTGGCGGTTTCATTGCGGGGTGAAGAATAAATGAATTTTTCACTAAAAGACATTCTTTCTTCATTTATTTATGTCACTCATTGCTCTCAAGGTGTGTCAAAGTATTTTACAAGTCTCCAATGTATTTTGTTTTTTTCTTAAATCATTGCATATTAAAAATCGAGTAAAATGTTTTTAATTAGATAATTAGAAAGAGATCATAAATAATATAATGAAAAGAATACATAAAATATTTTTTTCTGAATTAGGGCTTTATTAAATATTTTTTTTGTTAATTATAAGAGGAGGGTACAGTCCTAACAGCAACGCGACTAACGCGACTCGAACTCAAGCCACACCTGGGGCGATGAAAACCTTAACCATCAGGTCAAATACATGGGGTTCTAAGGTTCTATTCAAGGGCAAAATCAGAAAAAAATTTTAGGGGCCAAAATTAAATTATAATTTTTACGATAGTAAAAATACAATTTCACCATTTGAATAGCCTATAATTTTACATTTTTAAAGGATTAAATCAAATTTTTATCATTTTTAGGTGGCTAAAGTGTAATTTTATTTTTATTAATTTAAAATTTTAAAGAGCCTAAATGGAAAAGTTTTCATTTTAAGAGGGTCGAGGCTCCTGCTAGCCCCTTAAATATGCCCTGATTCGATTAAATATTTTTTTTAGTAAATTACAAGGGGAAGGTAAAGCCCTAACAACAACGCGCCAGCACGACTAGAATCCATGCCACACCTGAGGCAATGAAACCCTTAACCATCAGGCCAATACATTAAATATTTTAATATTTCTTTTAACATCATTAATAGTTGATACATTGAAATTGTAACACATCATCACATAATTTATAAAAAATAAAAAATTAAGAAAAAAATAACTTTAAAATTTATAAAATTTTAATAAATTATCTATAAATATATGAAATAATTTTTTTAAAGTATAAAACCCTATAAAGGAAATTGAAGCGTCGAAGGAGAAAATAGGGATTGGAAAAGGTTGCATAACAGATAAAATGGACTGGTTTTCTTCATTTATAAATTTGGCTTTAACCCTCAAAAAAATTTATTTGGCTTTAAATAGAATTTAATTTTGGAAGGATAAAAGTAATGCCAAAATGGGCCGAAGAAAAATCAGGTTGTTGGATAGTAATAACGTATTATTTTTTTTTTATAGGTAGTTTTAAAAAATTGATATGTATTTTTTTAAAATATTTTATTATACATTCATAAGAAACTTGTCAATAGGAGTAAGCAGAGTTCATTTCGATTCGAAAAATAAAAAATATTTCAAATTTCAAGTTAATTGAATTGAGTTATTTGAGTTAACTTAAATAAGTAATTCAAATTTCGAGTTCAGGTTGAATTTTACAATTTGAATAAGAAATTGGTGTAAATACCCATTGATTCCTGTCAATTTTGAAAATGATTAAATTAGTCTTTCTCAACAAAATTAAAAAAAATTAAAAATAATTTTTAAAATTCAAAATATTTATAAAAATTACAAAATTTAATTTTTTTTAAAAAAGATTTTAAGAATATATAAAGAAAGTTAAAATTATAAATTTTTCTAAAATAATAATTTTGAGGACCTAAATAAGTTAATTAATGATTCAAGTTTATCATACTAAAGTATTTTTTTTTCTTTGAAATAGTTATGGTTTCAAATTTATGTACTCTAACATGGAATGAGTTATACCGTAACAAGATTTTAATTTGACATGTTTAATTTTTTAATTTAGCTCGAACAATTTTAATCGATTTGACTCAACATGAATTTCATTTCACTAGACTTGATTCGAAAAAAAATTCAAATCAAATTAGACTGATAAAAAGACCCCATCTTTAACCTATCAAGTTTATTTTGAATCTTAGGACAAATTTGCTCAATGAAGCTCCTCATTTCATCTTTTTGCTTATGAACTCTTCTCATTAACTTTGAATTATTACATCAAGCATTGTAAGAATCAACTTGTCCCTAATAATCTCTAAAGCTTTTACTTTATTATATCTCTTCATTTTAAGGTTAATACGAATTTTTTAGATGTGAATTCGTCTTTATGATAGTGCGAACTCATATCCTGCGATCTCATAAAAGGATGCGAACACCATGCGAACTCAATGTATGAATAATGTAAGCTACAGTTAAGACCCAATTAAGTAGCGAGTGAGTAATGAAGAGTACCATAATGGTAATAATTTTTTATAAAAAATGTATTAATACAAAATTATATAACAATTTTTATTTAATAAAATGTTAATATATCTTTATATAATGACATATACATCAAAATTCAATAAAAGGTATTATATCATATAGTTAAGGTAAACTATTTGAATAACTTTTACTATTTGAAAAAGTTTATTGCTATTTTTTTTCTATTAGCAATTAGATTTGAAGTAATTCTACTACTTTATTCATTTTATAATATTAAACATTACTTAATTATGAAATAAATTAAATTAGTATCTTGGTTTAAATATATCTTACAAGTATGTTTAATGGTAATCATAGATTTTACTTTATTTTATATTATTCCAAATATATTGAACAATGTGAAATTAAAATTAATATTTCGACAATAAGAAAGAAATTAAGAAAATAATACATTTTAATATTGTAAATATATATATATATATATATATTATTACAAGGTCTCAAGCTTCGGCGGACTAATGTGCACAACTTAAGAAATTTTGATCTATTAATCTTTCTCTAACTGAATTGATATCACTTACTTTCTAATATCAAAAGGATTTTCTAATAATATATATATCCCAATTCACTCAAATTCCAAAATAAATAGTCAATTTTAGTTAAAAAATAAATAGTCAATTGAATGACTAATGAAGTAATTAAAAGTCTAAATATTTAAGGATCTATTTGTTTAGAACAGAGTAATTTGAAGAAAATGTAATTATTAGGGTAGTAATTATATTTTCTTGGAATTACAAAGCATTATCATTTCTTATACGTATTTAGTTGACAAAATGTAATTACATCATAATTCTCTATTGTAACATCCGCGATTTTAACCCGGAGTTTGAAACAATAAAAGATCGGGTCAAGAATTAGTGCACGTGGTTGAAATCGAATAAATGAGAATTTTGAGTATTAAATTAGGAAGTATTTAGTACTAAGATGGAAAGTAGAAAAAAATAAAAGTGATAGAAGATAATTAGTAGTAGTGAAAAGAAAGGAAGGATTAAGAGGGAAATTAGCCAAAGTAAAGCATGTGTCATCATGGGAATTATGAAAATTAAAGAAGGAGAAAAGGGTAAATAGTGAGTAGATATTTTAGGTGTAACAATTAGGGGTAAAAATATAAAGATGGATGATTAAGGGACTTTTAAGCAATTTTACCATTTTCAATAAAAATAGGTGAGATATTTATAATGAGTGGTGTAGAAAATTTAAGTAGAAAAGAAAGAAAAAAATGAATAATCTTACATCGAGTTTATACAGATGAACTGAGTATAAGGGTGTTACATTTATTGGTATCAGAGTATAGGTTTTTGATGTTTGGGGTCAGGAATGAGGCCACATGTACATACCATTTTATATAATGATATGACGAGAGAATGTTTAGTTATTTAATTATTTAATTTATGAATATTGTAAAGAGTAGTAGGGAGTAGGGCTCCAAATCCTGTTAGGGAAAGAAATCAACCTAAGGTCCAAGCTCAATGAGAATCGGTAGACTCTCGGAATAGTATGGATTCGAAATTCTAAGAGGGGACTCAGCCTACTACCAAGTCTATACCGATTAGAGAAAAAATTTTGATCGCAGCTCTTTTACAAACGATGAATTAGTTATTACAACAAGTTGTGAGAACTAGTAATGTTCCATCCATTCCACCACCCTCTGCTAGTGCTTCACAACCA
Organism: Kokia cookei; assembly: GCA_039519145.1. Taxonomy (NCBI): domain Eukaryota; kingdom Viridiplantae; phylum Streptophyta; class Magnoliopsida; order Malvales; family Malvaceae; genus Kokia; species Kokia cookei. The sequence continues at coordinate 3,941,337 of CM076906.1, read as the reverse complement.
CAACCTTCTGCCTCTAGTCATCGATCTCTTTTGGAGAAATTGAGAAAACGTGGAGCTGAAAAATTTAGAGGTAAGAAAGATGATGATCCAGCTGAGGCTGAGGAATGGTTAGAAAATAGTCAGAGGGTATTTGAAGAATTATAGTGTACTGGGGAGGAAAAGTTGAAATGTGCAGTATCTTTGTTTAAGGATGAGGCATACCAATGGTGGACCACTGTGTTGAATATCCATTTTGTAGAAAAGATTAACTGGAATTTTTTCGTGTTTGAGTTTAAAAAGAAATATATTAGTCAACTCTATCTTGAGAAGAAGAAAAGATAATTTCTAGATTTGAAGTAGAATAATATGTCGGTTGTCGAGTACAAACGTGAATTCCTTAGACTGAGTAGATATGCTAAAGAGTTGGTAGCTAATGAAGCAGATATGTGTAAAAGATTTGAATACGGATTGAATGATGAAATATATGTACCTCTTCTACCGCTACATCTACAAGAATTTCCTATTTTGGTTAATAGAGCTCAATGATTAGAAGAAGGGTTAATTCGTTCGAAAGAAAAGAGTGTTGGGAAGAGAGTAGCAACTAGTTTTGCACCACCACCATCTTCAAAAAGAATGAGGAATTTTAGAGATTCTAGATTCACTTCTTCGATTGTTGGGCAGAGATCTAGAACTTCTATGGTTAGTATTGGGGGTACAAGAAGAACACCATCACAACTGCCATGTGAGCATTATGGAAGATTTCATTGGGTAGAATGTCGGCTAAATACTAGAGCCTATTTCAGATGTGGGTCAAAAGACCATTTGATCAGAGATTGTCCAAGGATGACAAAAAATACTACTGAACAGTTTGCGAGGGGTAGTTAGACTCCACAAAGAGGTTAATTGCCTGGAAATTCTGATGGTACAGGTATGAGACCAGTGAGAGATGTAGCTGATAGATCAGAATCTTAGAGACCTCGAACTTATGCTATCAAAATAAGAGAAGAGGAAGATGCCCCTGATGTGATTACCGGTAAATTCTCTTTATTTGACTTTTCTATAATTGCATTAATTGATCCTAGCTCTACGTATTCTTACATATGCATTACATTAGTGAAAGAGAGAGAGTTATCAGTAGAACCCTGATGGTATTACAAATGACATATATTTTCTCCATAAATTAGTGTTTTAATTGTCTCTTTTATATCTTATTTTGCATGCATCAGAAGCATTTCATACTCAGTTTTTATATTTTCTAACTCATTGCTAGTTGGTTTAAATTCTTATTATTTTTACCTCTTTTTGTACTAATGTCGCTGCAATCAGCTGATATATTACGCCTTAGAATTATCAGCGTAGGAATCAGCCTAGGAGCTCAATTATGGAAGAAGAATGCAGCCACAAGTATAGCTTGAAATTTCGACCAAAGATGTTGATGCATTGAAAGCTTTACTTTATTTGAGTGAATTCAAGCCACAAGCACATCTGGAAGCACCAGCACAGGAATTTCACATGTTGTCGCCGCAAGTAAAGATTTCAGATCGCGACTAGAAATGCGGAGACAATCTGCAGAGTTTTAAAGATCACATAAGATCTGCGTGAGTGCACAGCTAGAATTTAACTAACTGACAGTTGTAATTAGATCTAGATCTGAGAAGAGATGTCCAGAAATGCGACGACATTCTGCTGACAAATTATCGGTGTAATTTATAAATTACGCTGACATTCTGCAACAGTCTAGTAAACAAATCAGATATGCATAGCTGTCAATAACAAACTTTTACAGCTGTACAAAGTTGTTGGATCTGAGAATGGAGAAAATCTGCAATTTCTTGAGCTTATAAATAGAGGAAAGAAAAATGAGATAAATATCAATGAGTGAAGAATTTAAATAAAAAAATCCATGGAAGCTTGACGTCGGAGGAGGGGTGAGCTGATGGATCAAGTGTGCGGCAACTTCTGACGAGGAGTGCTTGATGAAAAGAGCAAGAGGAACAATTAGGGAGTAGGCCTAGTAGTCTAGAGATAGTAAGATTCATTATACTCTTTAATTCTTCTTAAATGATGATGGATTCTATTGATATTGAATGAATACGAGAGTATCTTTTAATGTTAGATTATTTTGATTCTTACTTTACACTACTTATCCGTTTATTCTTGGATCTAACCGCTCTAAGGATGAGAGTGACATTGCAGTATGCTGACATCGAGAGATGTGGTGACAAGTTAGGTTAACGAGTGGGTTAGGCGAGAGCTGCTCGGGACTGGGATAAAAACCAGGTACTTGTTCTTGGATACACATTGTTGCTCACATCGAGAGGTGGAGTGATTGTATTTGAGTCGAGAATAAGTAGGGAGCTGTTGTTGGTAAGAATTCAAAGGGACTTCACTACAGCGACATTCCATACAATACCTTGTCGGTGCATCCAGCGTTGCTACTTAGCGAAATCAGTGATCCTCTCCAATTCTTTACACTTGATCACACCTTTACTTTTTTGCATTTACATATTCAACACTCGACACTCAACATAATTGAATTTATTTTCAGTACACTAACATTTAACATTTGAAGTTTAACTCTAATTACGTTGACATTAATTGACTATCTTAGTGTGCAGATTTGACATATTGCACTGACACCAATACTCACATTACACTTAATTTCAGTATTGATTGCTCTGACATCTAGACATTAAGAATCCATTCCTCGTGGGATCGATATTCGTTAGATTTATCTATCAACTATCACAATCATTGTGTCGTAAAAACATCGATCAAGTTTTGGCGTCGTTACCGGGGAATGATGTTTGTTTAATGTTTTTTTTTGTCGTTGCATTTAACCTTCATTATCTAAATTTTATTTGTCACTAACTTGTTTCCTTTTTGTTGTTTACTTTTACATTTTTTAGCGAAATATGGCTAGAAACGAGGTATATAGAACCTCAAGATGTTGGATGAGTAATGCTATAGAAATGGAGCTCGATGCCATAAACGTCGAGGTATCTTCTTTGACTAATATGAGTAAGTCAATGCAGAATGCTACAGGAATTGCAGAATGAAAATTTACTGCGACAAGTTGTAATTACTGTGGGGGCAACCATGAGTTTGAACAATGCCTATCGAATCCAGCAAATGTGTACCACATGGTGAATTTTTATCAAAATGAAAATGCATATTCCAACACCTACACACCAGAAGGAGCAACATCCAAATTTTTCTTGGAATAATGAAGACCTTGGAAATATAGAAAATGATGTTAGATCTGAGTGGACATCGCCCAATTATGATCAACCTTTGTCAAGACAAAATATCCAGCAAGATGAAGCATCAGAGTTTTCATCAATTAAAAATTTGCTGAGACAATATATTTCCAAGACTAAATCTGTACTTCAGAGTGAAACTGAATCCATACAAGCTCTAGAATATCAATTTGGCCAGATTGTGGGCACAATAAATTTGTGACCACAAGAAAATTTGTCGATTGATATTGAGAATTTGATATCACAAGTGCAAGAGCATGATGAGGAAATCGTTCCTAGAAGTGAAACTCAACTAAATGAAGTTCTTAGAGATGCTACAGCAAAAGAAGATAATTCATATCTCAACAATGGAGAGATGTCAGCGCAATCTAAAAAGAAAACTACAGCTAAAGAGGTTAAACAGAATATTGCGGTGACAGAATTTGATCACTTTATCATCAGAAATGCTATAACAAAACAGCCTCAAAAACTTGAAGACACATTGTCAAAGAAGAGAAGATTGAGAGATGTCGAAGCAATCGCACTTATTGAAGGGTGCATTGTCATGACAATTAAATTGCTCTAAGAATTTAAGGATCCCAAGAGCTTCTCAATACCCTATTCCATTAGTGATTGGTATATTGGAAAGGCATTATGTGATTTCAATGAAAACAAAGTTTTGATGCTTATATCCGTAATTAAGAAGTTACGAAATTGGAAAAAATGCAAGAAAGAGTGGAAATTTTTGGGATCGTGTGATGAACAAAAGTGTACGAAGCACCTGAGGAATAAGTAAACACCATTGTCGACGCATTAGGATTCCATTGTCAACACATTTTACATTTCCTTTTACCTTTTCACTTTTACTTGTTATCTTTTCAATTTTACGCAGGAATAAAAAATCATCTTTTTGTAGATGCATCACAAGCACAACTTGTCGATGCATTATATAATGACTCAGCAAAGCTTTTTCAGTAAGAGTTGCGCCGGTTGATTTTCTTCTATCCCATCTGTTGGATTAGACAAAAAGGTTATAAACCCTTCTCTGCTGACTTCATGCTTCCCACTCACAATCGCCATTGCTGTTACATTCATCCTCTCAGTATTCTTAAAGTTTTTCTGTAGTTTTCTTTTTACCTTCTACAAATAGCACCTATGGCGACATTAGATCGCATGTGCCTCATGCATTCAATCTTCAAAAGTCTCTACATCGATGCCGGTGTAATTCTCCACGATAGATTGCTGAAGCTACTTCTAAGCAAACAGAGATGGTGAGGAGGTGGTAAAGAATAAGAGCCCCCTCAACGACATCTCAATAAAGAGAATGACGAGAGGGAAAGAGACACCGATAGTGAAAGAAGCACCCAAGAAGAAGGAGAAGGGAAAGAAGAAGGACAAACAGGAGAATGCACCCACAGACCTTCAGTTGGGGAAGAGGTTGGCTGCAATGAAACTAAACATTGATCGCATCGACATGCACAAGATTTATATTGTCAGGGCATTAGAAGACATGGACTACAGACAAAATCAATTTTATGCGTACACAAGAATATGAAACAAATCTATTGTCAATGCATTGTGAAGTCTGAGCCCAAATCCCATACCAGAGTTCCATGTCTTCCCACCTATTATTAAGGAAGCTACGTCATCCTCCGACCAGCTTACTCTTCATGATAGGCTGAAACATGTTCCCTCTTCAACAAGAATCCACATTTCAGATGACGAGGAGCACGAGGGGCATTCTAATGCTATGGAGCATTACTATAGAACTGTAGCCAACTTGTTTGTAGAAGAGTTTTCGAACAGCCTTGGGGCTAATATGGCAGAGCAGGCAGCTATGGTTGAGGAGGTGCATACTCCAATTGTATCCATGGGTGTGGACGTAGAGGAAGGCACTGACAAAGACACCACTAAGCAGGAACAACCTGAAGAAGGAGAAGCAGAACAAGAAAAAAGCCAAGAGAAGGAGAAGCAAAGAGAGGAAGAATTTGAGAAGAAGGACCTTGCAAAGAAGCAAGAGGAAAAGCAAGAGGAAAAGCAAGACAATGCCCCGACAGCTATCTTTAAGGATATTGTCGAAGAACCTGTAAATGTGAGGGCATCCAATGCAAACGTGACTCTACCTAAAGCAAGCTAGGCTGAGGCAGTTACTAGTAATGCTGAAGATTGTAATCATTTGGCCATAATGCCTTATATAGCACCACTTGCAGAAGTTCACCCATCAGATGTAACTATCGATGAGGCCGCCACCTAACCAACTGAAGAGGAGCAATCCACAAATTCTGCCAAGCCAAAGGAACAAAGAAGGAAGTGCACTAAAGACAAGAAGTAACATAAGGAGGAACAGAAGCGTAAGAAGAAGAAGACCAATGCAGCCATGTAACACCCAAAAACCCAAAACCATCTTCGATCTAAGGTCTCAGGGTTTGTAAAACTTTTCGAGTCTTTCTTTTTTTTTTTTACTTACAATTCAATCAAAACTTTTACAATTATAATTTGTAGCTCAGAATACTAACTACATTTAATTTTTACACATTCATTTACAACCTTTCAATCAATAAATAATCAAATTCAATCACGCAAGAACTTAGGAATCACGTACAAATATTTTTCATCAGGGATCTCATGGTCTTGCATCTCAAACACACAGTTCTCACCATTAGCTATCCAAACTATAACCAAACATACTTATCATTATATAGTAGAAGGAAAAAATATTCATTTCACAAATCATGACATCCATTTTTCATGTCTGTAATACCCAAAACCCGAAAATCGTCGCTAGTTAGGGTCTTGGTGTCTTTCTATTCATTTATCACTGTTCATCTTTTAATATCATGTCATACATAATCATTTAAATATAATTATAACTTAACAAGGGCAAAAAGGTCATTTCCATGATTTTTGGATTATTTTACCAGTACTTGTTAGACAAGTATCGGTAGTTGTCAAGTTAATAAACAGTTCAAGAATAGTGTAAGCTTCTACCGGTACTTGAGACAATACTACTGATACAAGTATGACTTCTACCGAAACATGTCATGCTTCTACCGATACTAAAAACTCTAGAGACCTAAGAAGTTTTACCCTACAACTTCTACCGATACAAGTATTCAGACTACCGATACTACTATGAACAAAACTTTCGATACTTCGTATGCTACCTACCGATACAATGTAAGTCAGTAACCAACTTCTCCCCTACTTTGAACTTCTAATGATACATGCTAGAATTATACCGAAACAAGTATACATAATTCGATTATTCAAACAAGTCCTCAAGTTTATCAACCATCATTCAATACAAGATTCTTATTCAAATCCTCATCCTGCAAAATCTATACAAGACAATACTTTTTTCGTCATATTCATTACAAGTATTCTTAAATTCACATGCTAATTCATTACCAAACATATTTGCTTAATTACAACATCAAGCAAGCAAACAAGTTTAGTTCAACAAAGAGACGCAATCCAAAATCAAACATTTCAAGGGTAACATCTTCCTAGTACATGCCATATAACCAAGTAATGTAAATACTACCAATTGAGCTCCTGAGATAGTGTGATTTCTTCGAGATGATCCGATCTTCAAACAGCAAACAATCTACAAAACAATAATAACATCCTTGGTAAGCTTTAAAGCTTAGTAAGTTCGAAGAGTTTAAAGAGTTACCAATCATATGCATAAAGCAATTATATCTCAATCGAGCTAGGATGAACGGTTGCTTCCTCAAGCCATATTTGGTGTTCCAACTTTCCTGTCTATAACTTTTCTGTTACCAGTACTCGATGCTGCTCACGTGAGTTGTCAAGAACTCGCAACATATGTGGTACCCCAGTCATTGGTACGATGCCTATCTGTACTATAAACTGTTACCTAATGATGATGCTCACACAAGTTGTCAAGAGTATGCAATAAGCATAGTCCCAGCCATCGTAAGGCATGTAATCCATTTAGAATCCATATCTCTTTCCTGAGTCACGATGCTGCTCACACGAGCTATCGAGGACTCGTAACATATGCGGTACCTTAGCCATCGATACGGTATCTGTGCATATAACTATTCCCTAATGATGCTGTTCACACGAGCTGTCGAGAATGTGCACTTATGCATAAATCTTAACGATCGTAGGGCTTGTAATCCATTTAGGATCCATATTTCTTTTCTCATTTCTCAACTCATGATGCACTCGCACGAGCTATCGAGGACTCGCAACATATGCCGTACCTCAGCCATCATGTCGGTTTCAAATCATCGGCTCAAAGCTTGATATTTCTTTCATTTATTTCTTTTTCATCTTTCTCAATTTCACGTACCATAACTTGTTCTGTAACAACTATAAAGAATAAAAATAATATACTATTTAAATGTAAATTTAACGTTACGAACTTAGCGGACAAAAGTGTAGTTAAATTGAACTTCAAGGGTAAATCCGTAATTTTCCCTTTTCCACGATCGGGACACGATCTTGATCTATTATAATAATTTCATTCAATTATTTAAATCAACATAAATTTTTAATCATTTTGTGCAAATAAGCCTTTTGGTATTTTTTTAAAAAATTGCCCTTAACTTTTCACTTTTATTCAATTTAGTCCTTTAGCTCAAATCTTGCAAATTAACCATTTTTCCTTAAAAACAAGTTCAGTTGAATATTATAGCAATATGATACTTCCCATATTTTTTTTATTTAACAACAAGTCCTTGTACTTTTACTATTTCTATATTTTTATCCTTTAACATGAAAATTACTAAAAATTACTTTACAAAATAGTCTCATTTAACAACCAAGCTTACTATTTTATCATTAAACTTCAAAAACACACTAAACTCATCAATGGAATAAACCAAAATGTTTAACAATTTTACAAATTAGTACCCGAGTTATCTAAATTAAGCTAAAACGAGTTCAAAAACATAAAAATTACCAAAAACGGACGAGGTTTACCTACCCAATCGAAACAACAAGCTAGGCCGAATGCTTCTTTCCTTCTCCTTAGGTTTTTCAATTCTCTTATGGAAGAAGATGAAGAAAAATCAATTAAAGTTTTCTTTTATTTTCACTCAAACTTATTTAATTAAAAATTACAAGTTTACCCTTAATGAATTCAGCCAAATTTTCACCAATTAAAGACCCAAAACCGTCCACTACAATACCCCATGGGCTAATTACCACTCCAATCCTTCAATTTTCATTTAATTAATAGAATTCAAATTTTGCAACTTTTTCAATTTAATCTTTTTTACTTAATTAACTATCTATTCAACAAAATTTCGTAAACAAAATTGAATGTCATACTAATGACTTATTTAATATTTATGATCTAACATAGTGAATTTATGGCCTCGAAACCACCTTTCTCGATCATATTAAAAATAGACTAATCAGTAAATTCTTATTTAATTAGGATTTAAATGAAATTTATCAAAATCTAAAGAGTTTCACATTATTTCTATTATTAGGCCATTTTAAAGAGGGTCCAATTTCATCATTGGTTCTTCAATTATATTAAATTTTAATTAAACAAACTTGTTTTTCCAATTTAGTCCTAAATAATTTGGACTTAATGAATAAATAATCCAAAAGTTAGTGGCTGATAATCATATCCACCACCGCTTGGACTTTTTGACCATGGTGTAATTACCACTTGGTCCCTTTTATTTTTAATCAATAGCAATTAACTTTTACCTCTTTTACAATTTACTCCTTTTTCCTTAATTAAGTAATTAATCATCAATTACCCAACCGAACTTCAATTCAAATATAATAAGACTCTGTAAATATTTAATAAAAATATTTACGACACTTAATTTCAAAAACGAGATCCCGATACCTCATTTCCTAAAACCACTTGACTTTTGAACCAAACCACTTATACTAAATTTTAATTCAATAATTAAAATTCTTTAATTCAAAATTCCATATAAAATTATTATTGACTTATTTAATTTAAACACTCATTATAAAATTTTATTATCGGGTTTATGGTCCCAAAATCACTATTTCTGACACCGAGCTGTTATAAGCCACATCTTCGATTGTAGCACACTGAGTTAGTTTTTATTTTTTTATTTTTTTTTTATTTTTTAGCACTCAGTTTAGTTTTCATGCATATTATGTAGCTGTAATATAATTATCCCTACATTATTAATGTCATTGCATTTTTATTATCGCTGCATCTACATTGTTATTGCATTTTCATATATATATTTATTAATGTCAGTGCATTGGGACAATGCATACTTTAAGTCTGGAGGGAATTTGTGTGAAATGAAAATGCAATTGCACTCACATCTTTGAATTTTACATGTTTCTTTAGTTAATGAAAATATGCGAAATTTCAACAAAAATGTGACCACAAGTTTTATGCCTAAATCTTGATTTGCTTGGAATGCTGATGTGTAAATTGGATGAATGTGAATGGATAGTGAGTCTTCTATTTTTTAATGAATGATTGGAATTGCTTCAGTAATGAATGGATAGTGTGAATGTTTTAATCTTGAACTAACTGACTAGTTGTAGCAACATTGTATAAATAAAAGACACTCCAATGTGAGTGCATTGTGTCTTTTCAAGGGAGAACACTCCGCTGCAGGTATAGAAAAATCATCTAGCCAAAGGCTGTAACTGGAATAGTGTGTGTCAGCGCAATTACATACCTCTTGGGGGTTTGTTGCACCTCATCGTTACTACCTAGGAACAAAGGTAGAGTAATGCAATGACATCTCTCAGTCACTTGAAAAAGAAAATTGAGAAAAAAGGAAAAAATGAAAAAAGAAAAAAAAATTATGATAAATGCTATATTAGTTCAAGGAAGAATAGGATTCAATGCATGATACTAACATTTATGAAGTTGCAGGTTTTAATTGTTCATGCTTATAAATTGTTGGCGCATTATTCTATCATATAAATACAATTTGTGCATTAGGATTTCAGAAAATTCAAGTTGTGAGAATAATGACATATATTTTCTTGAGGACAAGTAAAAAACTCAAGTTTGGGGGTGTGATGGTATTACAAATGACATATATTTTCTTGTGACTTTGTTAATTTTTGTTTTCTTGAGGACAAGTAAAAAACTCAAGTTTGGGGGTGTGATGGTATTACAAATGACATATATTTTCTCCCTAAATTAGTGTTTTAATTGTCTCTTTTATATCTTATTTTGCATGCATCATAAGCATTTCATAGTTATTTTTTATATTTTCTAACTCATTACTAGTTGGTTTAAATTATTGTTATTTTTACCTCTTTTTGTACTAATGTCGTCATAATCAGTTGATATATTACGCCTTAGAATTGTCAGCATAGGAATCAGCCTAGGAGCTCAATTATGGAAGAAGAATGCAGCCACATTTATAGCTTGGAATTGCGACTAGAGATGTCAACGCATTGAAAGCTTTACTTTGTTAGAGTGAATTCAAGCCATAAGCACATCTGGAAGCATCAGCGCAGGAATTTCACACGTTGTCGCCACAATTAAAGATTTCAGATCGCAACCAAAAATGTGACGACAATTTACAGAGTTATAAAGATCACACAAGATCTGCGTGAGTGCACAGTTGGAATTTAACTAACTAACAGTTGTAATTAGATCTTGATCTGAGAATAGATGTCTAGAAATGCAGTGACATTCTGCTGACAAATTATCGGCGTAATTTATAAATTATGCCGACATTCTGCAACAGTCCAATAAACAAATCATATCTGCATAGCTGTCAATAACAAACTTTTACAGTTGTACAAAGTTGTTGGGTCTGAGAATAAAGAAAATCTGTAATTTCTTGAGCTTATAAATAGAGGAAAGAAGGATATAAATATCAATGAGTGAAGAATTTAAATCCAAAAATCTCTCAAATATTCAAGCAAGCTACCATGTAAGCTTGACGTCGGAGGAGGGTGAGCTGATGGATCAAGTGTGCAACAACTTCTGATGAGGAGTGCTTGATGCAGAGCAAGAGGAACAATTAGCGAGTAGGTTTTTACACTTGATCACACTTTTACTTTTCTTCATTTAAATATTCAGCACTCAACACTCAACACAATTGAATTTATTTTTAGTACACTAAAATTTAACATCTGAAGTTTAACTCTAATTGCGTTGACATTAATTGACTATCTTAGTTTGCAGATCTGGCATATTGCACTGACATCAGTACTCACATTACACTTAATTTCAGTATTGATTGCTCCGACATCTAGAAATCAAGAATCCATTCCTCGTGGAATCGATACTTGATATATTTATCTATCAACTATACTTGCATCGATGTGTGTACGCTACCACAATCGTTGAGTCATAAAAACACCGATCAAACCCACTGAGTATGAAGTAGTAGTTACTAACCCTTTTGGGTAGAGTGAAAAAGTTAATAAAGTGTATAAGAGATGTCCCTTAAAAATTCAAGATTGTGAATTTCTAGCAGATCTTATGGCCATTACATTTCATGAATTTGATGTGATATTGGGAATGGATCGGTTGTCAGAACACGGGGTTATGGTTGATTGTAGAAGAAAGAGAATTTTTTTGAGAACCTCGGATGAAAAAGAAGTGATTGTGATTGGTGAGAAATACAGTGCATTGTCGAGTGTGGTTTCTGCAATAAAGGCTTCTAAGATGATAAAAAAGTGATACACTACTTTTCTTGCTTATATTCTAGATACTCGGGTAGAAGGTTATGAAATTGAAAAGATACCAGTAGTACGAGATTTTCCCAATGTGTTTTCAGAGGAATTACCGATTTTGCCTCCTGAAAGGGAAGTTAAAGTTGGAATTGAGTTAGTTCCGGGCATTGCACCGATTTCTGTAACACCTTATTGGATGACACCTATAGAGTTAAAAGAATTGAAAACTCAGTTACAATAGTTGTTGGATAAAGGATTTGTACGTCATAGTGTGTCACCTTGGGGAGCACTAATATTATTTGTGAAGAAGAAAGATGGATCTTTGAGGCTTTGCATAGACTACCTTCAGTTGAATAAAGTGACAATAAATAACAAATATCTGTTGCCCAGAATTGACAATTTGTTTGATCAGTTAAAGGGAGCCAGTTTATTTTCCAAGATTGATCTCAAATCAGAAAATTATCAGTTGCAGGTAAAGGAATCCAATGTGTCGAAGACTACTTTTAGGACTCGATATGGTCATTACGAGTTCTTAGTTATGTCGTTTGGGTTAAATAATGCTCCGACCGCTTTCATGGAAGAGCATGACAAACACTTTTGGATTGTGGTGTTATTTATATATGATATTCTAGTGTACTCGAAAGGAGAAGAAGAGCGTGACAAACACTTTCGGATTGTGTTACAGATTCTGAGAGAGAAACAGTTATTTGCTAAGTTGAGCAAGTGCGAATTTTGGCTTAAAGAAGTCACTTTTCTAGGACACATTGTATTGGCAAATGGTATACGAGTAGATTTGAAAAGGTAAAAGCTATACTTGAATGGAAACCACCAAAGAATGTAACAGAGGTAACAAGTTTTCTTAGTTTGGCTAGTCATTATAGAAGGTTCGTTGAGGGATTTTCCATGATTACGTCACCATTGACGAAGTTGTTGCAGAACGATGTGAAATTCGATTAGAATGAAAAGTGTCAGCAAAGCTTTGAAATATTAAAAGCAGCGTTGACCGAAGCTCCGGTGTTGATTCAACTAGAGTCTAGTAAAGAGTTTTTGATTTTTAGTGATGCCTCGTATAGTGGTTTGGGATGTGTGCTAATGCAAGGAGGAAAGGTAGTAGCATATGCATCTAGGCAATTGAAGTCACACGAGAAAAGCTACCTGACGCATGATCTTGAATTATCTGCAGTGGTGTTTGCGTTAAAAATATGAAGACTTTATTTATATGGGGAAAAGTGTTATATCTACACCGATCATAAAAACTTAAAATACTTGCTAACCCAAAAAGAGTTGAGCTTGAGACAAAGAAGATGAATTGAATTGTTAAAGGACTACGATTGCATCATTGATTATCATCCCAAGAAAGCAAATGTAGTGGCAGATGCTTTAATTAGAAAATCAGTGGCAACTTTGGAAGAAATGAATGCATATTTAGAGATACAACAAAATGGTGAGTTATTGGTGGAGTTAAAGGTAAAACCAACCTTGTTGCAAGAGGTGAAATATGCTCAAAAAAAGGATGAGGAATTATCGGTGATTAGGAAGCAACTTGAGTAAAGGAAAAATAGTAAATTTGAGATTGATAGTGAAGGGAGTATGAGATTTCATGGTCAGTTATGTGCGCCTAATCAAGAAGACTTGAGGCAGAGGATTTTGAATGAAGCTCATCATAGTTCATTTGCTTTACATTCGGGAGTAATAAGATGTATCATGACTTGAAACCATTTTATTGGTGGAAAAGAATGAAGAGAGACATAGTTGAATATGTTTCCAAGTGTTTGACATGTCAACAAGTGAAGGCAGAGCATCAAGTTCCGTCGGGATTGCTTCAATCAATGACCACACCGGAGTGGAAATGAGAAAGGATTACTATGGATTTTGTAACAGGACTGTCACTATCACCGAAGAAAAAGGATGCTATATGGGTAATAGTCGATTGATTGATGAAATCTGTTCAATTTCTTCCAGTACAGACTGATTTCTCCATGGATAGTTATGCACAGTTGTATATAGATGAAATAGTAAGGCTTCATGGTGTGCCGTATCTATTATTTCTGATCGGGATCCTAAATTTACATCAAAGTTTTAGGGGAAATTACATGAAACATTGGGTACTCGATTAAACTTTAGTACGACATATCATCCTCAGATGAATGGGCAGTTAGAATGGGTAATTTAGATTTTGGAAGACATGTTGAGAAGTTGCGTTATTAAATTTGAGGGCGGTTGGGAAAAATATTTTCCATTGGTTGAATTCACCTATAAAAACAGTTATTAGTCTAGCATTCAGATGGCGTCGTATGAAGCAGTTTATGGAAGAAATGTAGAACTCTGGTGTGTTGGACAGAATTGGGTGAAAACAAGTTGGTGGGCCTTGATTTGATTCAAGAAACAGAAGAGAAAGTGAATTCGATCAAAGATCGTTAAAATACAGCTTCGGATAGACAGAAGTCTTACGCTAATCTAAAAAGGAAGGATATCGAGTTTAATATGGGTGAGAAGGTATTTTTAAAAGTGTCACCATGGAAGAAGGTTCTCCGATTTGGGAAAAAGGAGAAGTTGAGTCCAAGGTTCATTGGGCCGTATGAGATTTTGGAACGAGTTGGTCTAGTTGCATATCGATTAGCTCTCCCTTCAAAGTTGGATAAGATTCACAATGCCTTCCATGTATCCATGTTATTACTCTCGAAGTTATAGAAGTGCAGCTGGCTTTGACTTATGAAGAAGAGCCAATTAAGATTCTTACTCGAGAAGTAAAGGAATTGAGAAACAAACAGGTTCAATTGATAAAGGTCTTGTGGAGACATCATGATTCAGAAGAAGCAACATGAGAAAATGAGAAATCTATGAGATAACAGTATCCACAGTTGTTTATAGTAGGTAAATTTTGAGGACGAAATTTATTTAAGGTGGAGAATTGTAACATACGAAGTTAGAAACAGTAAAGGATCGAGTCAAGAATTAGTTCATGTGGTTGAAATCGAATAAATGAGAATTTTGAGTATTAAATTAGGAAGTATTTAGTACTAAGATGGAAAGTAGTAAAAAAATAAAAGTGATAGATGATAATTAGCAGTAGTGAAAAGAAAGGAAGGATTAAGAGGGAAATTAGCCAAAGTAAAGTATGTGTCATCATGGGAATTATGAAAATTAAAGAAGGAGAAAAGGGTAAATGGTGAGTAGATATTTTAGGTGTAATGATTAGGGGTAAAAGTATAAAGATGGATGGCTAAGGGACTTTTAAGCAATTTTACCTTTTAATAAAAATGGGTAAGATATTTATAATGAGTGGTGTAGAAATTTTGAGTAGAAAAGAAAGAAAAGAATGAAATTATATCATTTTATTTCTCACCAAAAACGTCACTTACCCATTTGTTATTACCCAACTTTCCTTTTTATTCCCTTTGTATTCTTCCACCATTATTAAACCCTTCAAGCTCCAAAACCACCATTTTTCTTTGAGATTTCTTAGAGATTTCTTTAAGAAAAAACATAATAGAAAGCTAGTAGTTACCTTTATCTCTTGAGAAAACCCAATTTGAAGTGTTAAAGAGAGTAAAGCATAAGCTAGGGTTTTGGGTGTTCAAGTGTTAAGGTAAGAAATGAAGAAACTCTCATGGCAAACATGTTTATTTTCATAATCTAGCATAGAAAATAATTTGATTTTAGTTTTAACTTATGTATGGTATATGCTTTATGTTAAATTGAAGAGAAAGAAAAGAAGGGGAAGAATCAAGAAGAAGGAAAGGGGAAAGAAAAGATCAAAGAGTGAGAAGAGAAGAAATTTCAATCTTTTTGTTGTAAGTATTACAAGAATTTAAGCTTAAAAATATTACTTTTAAATGTTTATAATATTTAGTATAGAAAATTGTTTATAATAGGAATGTAGTATATAGTATGTATATATATATATTGAATAAATGGTTGAAGTTGTGGCTTTGGTAGAGAAAGTATAGGTGGAAAATGTGTGATGATCTATATGTGAAGAAATAATGTGTGTTTTACATTAATTTGTGAGGATCTATACTTGATTAGATTTTATTGCCCAAGTAGACGAGTTAGAACTATTGCGATATTGGTGGCATGCCATTAAGGGACCCTAACGCACTCTCCGTTTAGCACCTTTGTGCTCTCCGTTCATTAGTGCATAGTAATGCACCTCCATACTTGTTCTGTATATCTGATAGGTTCTACGATAGTCTACTATGGACCAAAAGATGTGACTTGAATATGAAAGCATTACATCCTAGTATTATGTTAAGTATAACCACTATTAAGGTAAGTAAATTATTTAAGGTGTATTTAGTTGTGAAGAATTATGTTTGAAAGTATGTATATAGATATGCATATTTGTTTCTTGAATTAAATAGAGTGGTATAAACAAATTGCTTAACTGTTCTTGTAATGCTTACTAAGCCCTCACCGGCTTAACGCATTTATTTCAATGCGTAGGTACAGTTAGTCTTGAGGATCTACGATCGGGATAAGAGACCTCTAATCACATCACTTTTGAAGAGCCACAAGTTTAGCTATTTCTTTTTGTGTTAAAATGGCGTGTACATAAGTTGCTCAAATGTGCTTCTAAGTTACAAGGCTTAGATGTTATTTAAAAACTCCATTTGTTGGTAATTTGTAATGAAATGTTTTGGTTCAATATATGATTAGTAATTGCTATTATAAGTGTTTTATTAATATGGTTATTATGATTGAAATTGAAGTTGTTTAAGTTGTTAGGATGGGTCTTGTTTTGGTCTACGAAGTTGGAAATGGTTTTAAGCTTTTTCAGGGGGTTTTTACTAAGTTTTTACCTGATTTTAATGAAGTTTAAGCAGAGATATTGATACCAATGATGGAGATATTTGTAACACCCAAAAAACTAAAATCGTGCCAGTTAGGGTCCCGGTGTCTTACTATTCATCTATTACTATTCATCTTTTATTTTCATCTCATTCAATCATATTTTAATAAATATGTGTACCCAACACGTCATAAATCATCATATAATTATAATTGCAATTCAACAAGGGTAAAAAGGTCATTTCCAAAATTGTGGAGACTTTTACTGATACCTGATGGATAAGTATTGATAGTTATCAAGTCAGTAAACAATTCCTAAAATAGTGCAGACTTCTACCGATACCCTTGACAGTTTTACCGATATAAGTGAGGCAACTAACGATACAAGTCATACCACTATCGATACTAAAACTCCAAAGAGTTGAGAAATCCTACCCTACAACTTCTACCGATACAAGCACACAATCTGCCGATACTTCCACATACAGAACTATAGATACTTACTATTCAACTACCGATACAACCCAAGTTAGTGAGCAACCTCTCTCCTACCTTGCACTTCTATCGAAACATGCATGGGTTCTACCGAAACAAATATGCAGAACCACAAGAATCATACCAAAACACAAATTTAATAACTCAAATCATCCACAACTCCAATTATGCATTAAGCTGACATAAAATACATGGTTTCCAAGACATTACATAGTACTTTTGAGTCTATATTCTACCTTGCATAATCATACATTTCTACTTTCAACATTTCATAACAAGGTTTTCACAATCTCAAGTACATAAAGCAAAAGATAATATCATCCTAGTACATGCCATATAATCAAGTGATGTGATAAGTACCGAATCAATCCGAGATAGTGTGATGCTCCAAGATGATCCGATCTCCGAACAACAAAATTGAATCTACAAAATAGTAACAATTTCACACGTAAGCATTTTAAAGCGTAGTAAGTTCATATAGTTAAATAGATTTTCCAACTTCAAGAGTTGTAAAAATCTAATCAACTGAATTGAATAAACTGTATACATTCGAGGTAGGTTTATTGCATATTTAATACTCACGATGACACATAGTCATCGGACCTCTTGTTCCGTAAAGGAATCATCCACTCACGATGACACGTAGTCATCTGACCTTATAATCCGTAAAGATTCATATACTCACGATGACACGTAGTCATCGGACCTCATAATCCGTAAAGGAATCATACACTCACGATGACACGTAGTCATCGGACCTTATAATCCGTAAAAGATTCATATACTCACGATGACACGTAGTCATCGGACCTCATAATCCGTAAAAGATTCATATACTCACAATGACACGTAGTCATTGGACCTTGTAATCCGTAAAGGATTCATATACTCACGATGACACGTAGTCATCGGACCTCGTAATCCGTAAAGGATTCATATACTCACGATGACACGTAGTATCAAACCTCGTAATCCGTAAAAGATTCATATACTCACGATGACACATAGTCATTGGACCTCGTAATCCGTAAAGGATTCATATACTCACGATGATACGTAGTCATCAGATCTTATAATCGGTACAAGATTCATATACTCACGATGACACGTAGTCATCGGACCTTTCTCATTTACGGCACAAAGCCCTCTAGCCTTTCCTTTCCTTTGTTTCGTCTTCCACACTTCTGATCATCATTTCAATCTCACAGTAATTGTTTATAATACAAGAATATGATATTTAAATTGAAATTTAATCAAACGAACTTACAGGATTAATATGTAGTAATGACTCAAGTACAAGGAGTACCCATCAGTAAGACATCCAAGACTAGCTCCCGATTTTGTATAGCCCCTTAATGACATGTCCTTTATGTTCATTACAATTAACTTTCATCATGTTATACCATTTCGAGCATACATCCGTATAATCCTTATTTACCAAACATAATATCAAATTAACTAACAATATCATTTAGTTCAATTTACTATTTGTCATATATCAATCAAATTAATTCATTTGTAACATGAATAATAACTAACACAACACTTAATCATTTAAGCGTTTAGTTGTCACCTGATTTCAACTATATCATTTTGTCACTTTCAATCATGCTTCTCATTCCAATTTCGTTTCAATTTGATTCAATTCCACAATTTAATATTTACTAAGCAAACAAATTTAAATGCAACATTCTTAAATTATTTCAATAATTTACAAACAGAAACTAAATCAATTATCTTACTGTATGATCTTACTAGACTGATTTGCAACAATCGTCAAAGTACAAGGACTATTGTGCTACTTTATTTTCTCCTCCATTATCAACATGTTCTTGATCTAACATAATAATTCCATTTAATTAACTAATTCCAACAATAAAATTGACCCATTTTGTCCAATTAATTTCTTTTTGACATTTTACAAAATCGCTCTTAACTTTTCACTTTTATTCAATTTAGTCTCTTAGCTCAAAACTTGCAAATTAACCATTTTTAAATAAAATCAAACTCAGCTGAATACTATAGCATTTCAATACAACTCATATTTGTTTTTATTTATCATCAAGTCCTTGTACTTTTACTATTTTCACATTTTAGTCCTTTAACGTTAAAATCATCAAAAACTACTTTACATAATTGTCTCATTTAACAACCAAAATTAAAAATCCATCATAACATTCCAAGAATATACAAAAATCAACAATGGCATAACCCACAACATTTAACAGTTTTATAAATTAGTCATCGGATTAGCTAAATCGAGCTAAAACGAACTCAAAAACATAAAAATTACCAAAAACGAGCAAGGTTTACCTATCTAATTTGAAGCCCTAAGCTTGGTCGAACATCTTCTCTTCTCCTATAGCTGAATCTGGTTTCAATTGCTTAATGAGGAAGATGATTCTTTCATTTTTATTTTGTTTATAATATTTTATTTATTTATTTACCGATTTGCCATCCATTAAAACATTCAAAATTCAACAAATTCAAGGCCATGACCGTCCACTTACCTCCTTAATGGTATGATTACCATCTAAGAACTTTAAATTACCTTTCAATTAGCACTTAATACCTTTAATTAAGAGAATTCAACTTTTTCACCTTTTTCAATTTAATCCTTTTTACTTAATTAACTATCTAAACAATAAAATTTCATAACCAAATTTTAATATGATGCAAATGACCTCATAAATATTAGATAATTAATATTTAAGGTCTGACACGTCGAAGTTGTGGCCTCGAAACTACCATTCCAATCATACTAAAAAACAAACTAATTAGTAAATCCTCATTTAATTAGGATTTAATCGCAGTTTACCACAATCTAGAGAATTTCACATCATTTCTATTATTAAGCCATTTAAAAAGGGTCCAATTACACAATTGGTCCTTCAATTATATTAAATTCCAATTAAATAAACTTGTTTACAATTTAACCTTAAACTAAATAGGACTAAATGAAAAAATATTCCAAAAGTTAGAGAAAGATAATCATATCCTCCACCGCTTGGACTTTTTGACCATGGTGTAATTACCACTTTGCTCCCTTTTGTTTTTAATCAATAGCAATTAATTTTAACCCCTTTTACAATTTACTCATTTTTCCTTAATTAAGCAATTAATCGTCAAAATTACCCAATCGAACTTCAATTCACATATAATAAGACTCTGTAAGTATTTAATAAAAATATTTACGACCCTTAATTTCAAAAACGAGGTCCCAATATCTCATTTTCTAAAACCACTTGACTTTTGAACCAAATCACTTGCACTAACTTTTAATTCCATAATTAAAATTCTTCAATTCAAAATTTCATATAAAATTATTTTTGACTTATTTAATTTAAACACTGATTATAAAAAAAATTTCATCGGGTTTGTGGTCCCGAAATCATTATTTTCGATACCACTGAAAAACGGACTGTTACAGTATCGATACCTAAGTGGCAGAATGCATTCTTGGTATCATTTTTAAAACAAGTACATATATTTGGGTAAGAATATCGATACCTAAGTCTAAGGTATTGATATTTTCTTCAAAATTGAAAATTTTCAGACTTTCAGAACCACATTTTGGTATCGATTTTGATACCCGATATAGATACTTTTCATAAAATATTGATACCATCATAAAAGGTATAGATATTTTGCCCTATTTTGAACAAAAAACAATATTTCAACTATTTTTAAGAAGGTTTTATGATTCGATAATGATCTCATATGAATGTTTTTATAAATTTTGGTTTAAATGAATTAAGACATCTTGTGTAAATGTAAAAATTAATCGATATTCATCTACATCGCTTTGACACCGTATGTAATAGTCTTGTACCGGGTTTACACGGATGAACCGAATATAAGAATGTTACACCTATGTTATGTTTGGTAGTACAAAATATAATTACACAATTACATAATTTATATTTTTAAAATATTAATTATTATAAAAAAAATCAAAGCAAACAATTTTTATCGGAAACATTCCTTTAATGAACTCCCTCAAAACTTCTATAATAAATGAAATATACAAAATTGTGATCAATCAAATATTGCAATGCCCCGATATCTATTATTGATCAGAATTGGATTATAACGAAATTTCAGTCTATACTGATACCATAATATCAGATAAACTTAAGCACCAAAGATAAACTCCAAAGATATGGTGTTCATAACTTTAGAAAGTTATTTTTTTTATAAGTGAATTATGACAAAAAAATTATAATACTATTTTATAAATAATTATATATATATATATATTATAATATGTAGCATACATAAAATAAGTTACTTCACTTTTTTATAACAAGTATATTATAATATTTTTATAAATCGTAAATTATTTTTATAATATACTTCTTTACCATAAGTTTAATATTTTTTTAGGATTTAAATAATAAATTGATTTGTTATAATTTTATAAATTACACAAAAATTTTGTTTCGACTTATTGGTAAAATGAGCCCTAAACTTTTTTTTAAAAAAATCAACTAAGATTTTTTAAACATATTAAATAGGCCATTTGATTGACGTTGATTAATTGTATTTAACATCAGAATTAACGTGATCGTTAGTAGACATCACTTCAACGTCGATTGTTGACGTGATATTGTCACATTAATAAAAAATATTTTAAATATATTTTTAAATTAAGTACACAATGAATTTAGATACACATTTATTTAGATTCTTTTTAGAATTATAGAAAACATAAAAGAAATTATAAAAATCATTAAAATTTGTTAAAATTTATAAAACTTGTTAGATATTAATTAAAAACAAAAAAAAATCATCAAATTTATAAAAAAAAAATAGAAAAAAATAATTTATTAAAATTATTAGAAATGAATTAAAATATAACTTTTAATTAAAAAATTAAATTATTTTTACAAAATTTATTTTCCTCATTTTGATGAAATGATTTGACTAATATAGCTTGTGCATATTTAAAAATGTGAGAAAAAAATAAATTTTATAAATTTTAATGATTTGTATTTATTTTTTAATAATTTTATAAAGTTTAAAATTTAATGATTATTTAATTTTTTTTTATTTTTTTATAATTTCATATTGCATCTGGATAAATGGGTGTCTAGATTCATTTTGTATTTATTTTAAAAATATTTTTATTTTTTATTTTTTGTTGACATGGCATTTGGTAATGGTTACGTCAGTGTTGTCGTTAAATACTAATAGTCAATGCCAGTCGAAGGACCTACTTGACTAAATTTTGTTAGTTCAAGGCTCAATTGGATGCAAAAAAGTTGTAGGGGCTTAATTGATTTTGTTTTTTTGAAAATTTTTTAGGGATTATAATACCATTAAACATATTTTTACAATATAATTTCTTAGGATTTATAATTTAACTTTAGAAATTTTTTGCCATACCCATCCCAAACACTCGTACATGTTTATGGTTAAAATACAATTTTTTTATAACTTAAACTTGTGTAAAAAAGAATTTTTAAAATTAAATCATGTATAAGTGTTTAAAAAGCCATAAGATATTTGATTTTTGGTGTAATTACTCGCGTAGTTACTAATATTCTCACCATCCCCTTTTAAAATTGGAAAATATAATTGGGGTGCTTTAATTAAACCTAATTCAGTGAGAACCACAACCTACAATAATTATCCAAATATGTCACTCTTGTGTGATTACAAATAATTACTATGGTAGTAATTACACTCTCGTACAATCAGAAGTGAAGCCAAAATTTTTTTTAGGGGATCGTAATTAAATTATAATTTTTAAAATAGTAAAAATGTAATTTTTAAAAGATTAAATCAAAATTTTATTATTTTTAGGGGGCAAAGTGTAATTTTACCTTTACTAATTTAAAATTTAAAAAAAATTAATGGCCTAAATAGAAAATTTTCCATTTTAAGAGGGTTAGGGCCCCTGCCAACCCCCATAGATTCACCCCTGTGTACAATTTACAATGAATTGTATTTCCCTAAACGTGTTTGGTTGACAGAATGTAATTACATATTAATTTCCAAGGTCATATTTGGTAATACAAACTTTAATTTCATATTACATAATTTAAAATTTTAAAATATTAATTATTATAATAAATTATCAAAGTGCTAAAAATTTTCTAAACAAGTAACAAAAAGTAAAATCAAATCATCACATGCAGTATATTAATTCAAGAAGGTAGTCGATAATACATCACATTCAATTTTATCATATTTTGCAATATCCCTAAATCAGGTCTAGTAGTTTCGGGTATATTTTTTGAGTTTTGAGCGTGGATATAGAAATTTATCGGGTTAATAGTTATTTTTTAATTTAATTTAGGAGGTCAATTTCATCTAAAATTAATTAAACAATAATCCAGAAAAATAAAAATATTTTTGAAAAAATAATTTTAAATTAATTAAATAATTATTAGTGAAAATAATTAATTTGGGTCGAAAAAGAATTTTAAAATAATTTTTATTGGGGTTAATTTGAGTTAAATTTAAATATTAATTAAATTGGATTTAATTGTAAAATAAGAGAAATTTTAGAGTATTTATCTAACAAATAAACCTCTAAATTTGGAATTTTGCAGGGAAAAGATCAAATGGTAAAGTAAGGGAAATGTGGGAGTGACCATTGGACAAATTTCCCAATTTTTAAATTTTTTGGTGGGCTGTTTCAGCTTCAAAAACAATGTATTTAACCTACTTTCCACACTATCTACATTAGATTGGAGAGCTTTAAAATTCGTTTTCTTTCCATAGTTTTAAAGATCTATCATCAGACAATAGATCCAACAAATTTCCTTCTCTAAATACTCTCTTTTTTCACCCGAAATTATTCACAAAGTAGCTAAAAATATTCTGAAAATTCTCAAGATTCTTGAATCAAGATTTTCAATCATAGGATTTAGAACGAATCAAAGGTAATTATTATTTCTAAAATTATTTTTATGATGATTAGAAACATATTTACATGATTTGAGTGATAATTACATGATTTTTTTTATTTATGTCATCTTCTTCAAGAGCTTAAGATGCTTTAATGGTGGATATTGAATTTTGAGAGGAAATCCACAAATCAATGGATGTCCCAACTCAAAATGGATCGATTAAAAGGTTTTTGATCTTATTTATCAAGATTAAACATGTTTTGTAAGGTAATTTAAAGAAATTCGAATTTCATCATCTTCATGAACCGATTTTCCGAATTTTTGTGAAATTGATTTAAAGGTGAAATTGATGCTTAGTATATGTTTATTTGGTCTAGTATTGATGTTTGAAAGTGATTAAGAGGGCTGGAGTGATCGATTTTGTGAGGAATCGAGTTTTCGATTTGATGTTACAAATCCAGTAAGGTAGCTTTGTGAGAAAAATTCGTGTAGTCTACTTTATGAAAGTTTAATATATCTTTTGAAAGGTGGTAATCTTTATTTTATCTTTTTGAAGCTCCGAATCTTGAAGAGGATTGAGCTAATTGAAATTAAAGCTTGGAATTGCTTGGTTGATCACTTAGTTGTGGTTGAATTGATTGTGTGGTGAGTGTTATTAAAGGGCAATTTGGTAAATTGATCCTCATTTATGCTTAATTAGATAATTAATTACTGATTACAAATATTTAATTAAGTTTTTGTTGGTTGATTTTGCAAGAGTATTGATATATGTCCAAGTGATGAAAATTTTATTAAGTGTTGGTAACTGAGCATCTAATGATTTTGTGTGCTTTGATTGGATTGATTATAATGATGATTTAAGTATGTATGCTGGAGTTTTTGGTTTATAGTATGTTGATTTGATAAATGAACATTGATAATTGGTAATTGGTATGCTTGATTTAATTTGATGTTAAAATGGCTATGTTACATGATTCACATGTGCATTTTGACACTTTAAATTGAGCACATTATTGACTGAAATTATGTTATGATTGATTGATTATATTGACATTATAGTAAGGTGGATCCATTGGATATTGTTGGAGCCCAATTTTATCTGGGCCCAACTTCAAACCCAAATGGGCAAAACAATTTTTTTGTTTTAATTTAAATTTATTTTAAATCAAAAGTCCATTACAAACCCAAAATCCAAATCCAAACACTTTGACCCAAACTCAAGCCCAATTTACAACTTGGCCCAAATAGCCCATAGTTTTGAAAAAATCAGCAAACCCTAGTTTGCAAGTCGATCTGCTGCCATCGCTTGCCCTCACCAACCAGTTGCTACCATGTCACCCACCACCACCACCACCACCGAAAGCTGCCATCATTGTTGCACCTACAAAGACAGAGAAGATAAGACAGAAAGAAGCAACATACATTGTGACATTTGGCTATAAATGCCATGAACCAATTTGTAAAAAGGGGCTTCTTTCTTCCTTTTCGATTCCACAAAAAAGATATGAACAAATCAATAAAACCAAGGATTTTTTAAGGTATTTTCTTTTTGTTATTTGTAATCTACATATATATATAACATATATATTCGTTTTTTATTATTTTGAAAATATTAAAAAATAAAATAAAATAACCTAAAAAAGGGAAAACAACGAGATTCGAAAGGAAATAAACTCAAACTTAGAAAAAAAATCATTTTTTTAAAAACATTTTTCGAAATCTAAGGCTAGATCTAAAAAAAATACAAAAAGAGGAAGTTTTCTTACCTCCGACCAAAGTGGATGGTGGTCAGCCGTCGCCAGCGTGGAGGAGCGGGCGGTGATGCCCCGACGGAGCCATGGCCGGAGAAGGGGAGCACCCTTCGGCGTTTGAGAGAAAATAGCGATAGGGGAGAGTTTTTATTTTTAGAGAGGGTGGAAGAATGAATTTTTTTTAGACTATTGATTTAAATAAGGCACCAAAACGGTGCCGTTTTGGCTTGGGTGCCCAAGCCCCAAAATGTTGTTGTTTTGACCCTTGACTCAAAATCCAACCCAAACCTACTTGGGATCAGCATGTTTTCATGTGGAGGGGCAAATTGCCCCTTTGGCCCTTCCTTATTTTTTTGTTTTGACAATTTAGTCATTTTCTATATTTTTAATTTATTTTAAATTTTGCACAATAAATTTAAATAATTTTCAATTTAGTCCTTTGATCTTAGACGTCCTTGAGGTTGCCACATGTCAAATCTTTGGGCAATTTTCCCTTAAAGTCCTTGAACTCTTCAAAATTTTATTTTTGACCTCTAAACTTTCTAAAAATTATGTTTTGGCCCCAAACTTTCCAAAAATTATGTTTTGGCCCTCAAACTTTCCAAAAATTATGTTTTAACTCTCAAACTTTCCAAAAATTCAAATATAACCCTTAAATTTTTCAAAATTTCATTTTAACCTCGTTTTTACCTTATTTTCACATTTTTACCCCAAAATTTTCATTTTTGTTTGAATTTTTTTTGTGCTGCGTATTTTGTTTATTTTATTTTTATATATTTGTTTTGTGTATTTATTACTCGTATAATTTGCACTTTCTTCATACTGCACAATTTTGTCATTAATTGCACACTTGTATTTATTCACATGCTCATTTTAAAAAATATATATATTAATCAATAAAAAATTTCGATTTTCTTCAAAAATATAAATAATTTTAAAATCGAAGCAATATTCCCTTATTTCGGGATTGAAAAAATTATGCTTTAACTTACTAGGCGTGATTTTTCTTCGAACTGGAATAATAGAATACCCTTCCTCAAAATTTTAAAATTGGCAACGAAGGAACGCTTGTTATTTTCGGGAATTCGAGAAGCTCATGCCTTAACTTACTAGGTGTGTTTTTCCTCTTCGACTCGAAATAACCGAGTGCGTTAAACTTTATTTCAAAAAATGAGGCAATGTCTTTTTTGTAAAACCCTTGGAAAAATTATGCTCTAACGTATTGGGTATAATTTTTCATGTAATTTGCACAATAGAATATCCTATTCTAAAATTGTTAAACGCCCGTTAATTTGGAAATTTTGGGAATGTCATGCCCTAACGTCTTGGACACGACTTTAATTTCTCGATTAATTCGAAACAAACAGACATTTTTGTCATAAAATTTAATTTTTGAAAATTACATCAAATAAATCATGCATTTAGGCATCGTATTTTAAATCTTACTCGAGATTTCAAAATTTTACATTAAGACCGAAAAAATCGACTAGGTACCAATTTTGGGCGTGTGAGGGTGCTAATATTTCTCACACGTAACCGACTCTCGAACCCATTTTCTGGATTTCGAAAACCAAAATGTTTGTTAAAATTTTTTTTAACTTGGTTTAATTTAATATGCGATCCTTTGCATTTTTTTGTGATAATATTGTATTGATACTGCTAGTATAGATTTACATTCATTTGCATATGTTATTACACCCTTTAAGTGGAAGTGAGAAGCTACTCCTTTTTGAGGTTTCCACCTCCGTGCAGGATAGTGAATTGCTTTCGGAATTACATTTGTACCTATGTTTTCGTGAAGTTTTCACTTCCGTGAAAACTTATCGTAAATGTGTCCCCCTAAACCGAACTCGTCCGTATGAACCAGTAATGGGTAAGGATCAAGGAATCTATTGGTTTAGGTACCTCTACTCTAGATCTTAAACCACATATAGTGAGCCCTAAGTGCTTGCCTTAGGATAGAACTACATCGAACTATTAGTAGTTTCCCAAATGCATAGGTTCCTTGTTTTATATCTGTATTTTGTTAACGTACTGACTTGTTTTCTTTTGCTTTTTATTTTTGCTTGCATTATATCCTCATCTAAAGAAATGTGTTGATTTAAGCTTGATTACTAAATAAAAAACTAGTCATAAGAAAATGAGTTTCTTAATAAGGTAGAAGACAATATGGTCGTGCGTATATGGTCAAAAGAAGGACGAAAAAAATCGATGATTTTCCAGACCAGTAAGACGGAAACGAAGACCGCACAACGAGCCAAGCTTTGACCCAAGTACGAGAAGTGACTGATCACTTAACCATTCAAGCTGACATTTTGGACCAAAAATCAGAGATGAACCAAGTTGAAATTGGATGATTTCCTACTAAGATTAAGGCTTTTGAACACTAAGGCACGACCATATACCTATCTGCCTTATGTAAAGGAATTTGTTTTCTAGTAAAGTTGTTATAATAGAATTGAACTATGAGTCAATACCTTTCGTATGCATACATGCATTCATAAGCATTGCATTTTATTAACATTCATTTAATTCCATGAAATATCCTTAATTAATTAATTAAAATTTTAATAGTTACATCGAAAAACATTGAGAACCCGTACCATTACCATACCCACAAAAAAACCAAAGCCATGGAATAGAGGCTAGAAAGACTCAAGCAAATTCAAAGAGATACGTAAGAATAGATGCAAGCTCAGTTGCAATAACAAATGGAGAGAATGCATCGAGAGATAAAAGACCAAATCATTGAAGTCCAAAGAGATACGATCAGCCAATTAGCCCAAATGATGAAGGGCGGGGCTGACAAAGGGAAAGGTCCTGCAATAAATCTAACGGAGGAAGGCGAAGATCCCATTCATCCCCAAGGCTTTACACCCCTTCACAACCAAGTTTCACCTGAAACATACACACGGGGAGTGACTGTTACCATAAAGCACAACAACATACTACTGGTACGTTAAAGCAGTTAATTAACCAATGGGATCGTGATCCAAACCCGAAGATAATGTCGCAAATCCTAGTATCCCTAACTTTAATAAAATGACAAAAACAAATCTTCCTAGACAGATGGTGGAAAAATATAAACTGTTGGAGGAAAAGATTGAAGCGATACAGGGAGCTGAAAATTTCTATAGACGTGTAACAACTCGATTTTCAGTGGTGTTGAAAATAGTGATTTCGGGATCACAAATCCGATGAGTCGATTCAATAATTTATTTATTTATATGATTATGGCTTCGTTCTCATCGTAGTAAATTTTGGTTACAAAATTTTATCGTTTAAATTGTTAATTAAATAAAAAGGACTAAATTGAAAAAGGGTCAAAGGTTGAATTCTAATAGTAGAATGTGCTTAATAGCTTAAGGAAGCAAATGATGAGGACCATTAGAGTTATTAAACCATAAGAAGAATAAGTGGACAAATATGAACAAGTTTATGTGAATATTAGTTAAAATAAAAAAAGGGTAAAGTGGTAATTAGATAAATAGAGATTATAACCTAATTTTTACAAAAGAAAGGGGTTATCTTCTTCATTTTTAGTCCACCATAGCTGAAACCCTATAGAGAAAAGAAGGAAGAACTGCCAAGCTTGAGTTCTTGAATTGAGTAGGTAAATCTCAACCATTTTTAGTGAATTTTATGTTTTTAAGTTCATATTAGCTTAATCTAACTAACCCAAGGACTAATTTGTGAATCTGTCAAATGTTAAATATTTTACCATTGATGAATATGCTTATTCTTGGAATTTATGAAAGTTTTGGAAGCTTGGTTGTTAGATTTGTTGATTTTGTAAAGTGATTTTTGATGATTTTAAGGTTTAAGGATTAAATTGCTAAAATAATAAAATTTGATGCATTTGTGTGAAATTATTAAATTCAAAGGGATTTTATGAAGGCCTTGAGTATTCAGCTAGGATGGATTGTGGAAGAGAAGAATTATTTTTTCATGTTTAAGGTCTAAGGAGTAAATTGAATAAAAGTGAAATGTTAGGGGTAATTTTGTAAATTTCCCAAAAAGGATTTAAATGTACAAAATGAATTGATTGTGTGATTTAATTTGAGAAATGAAATGATTTGTGGATGTGGACTACGACCGTGCCACCAATCGAGGAAAAAGAAAATTAACGAAGTAATCCTTAAAATCCATTCACAACTGCAATTCAATCCGGTAAGCTCATAATGTTAAATTCTTATTAATAACTGCTCATAATTACCTTTCTAATGATTGTTGAACATGAGAAACAATGATTGGAAATGTGGAAGATAGAAATGACGAGATGAGGATTTCCCTACCTTATGCCAAGGATAGAAAATGGCTGATGCTTGAGATCCTGCATTTGTTGCGGATCCTCTACAACATCGTGAGTCACCGTAAGGTGAATAGAATCCAAGAATGGATTACAGGCCTTACGATAGTTGGGATTTATGCTTGATGTATTTTCTCGTCAGCTTAGTGTGAGCAACATCATAGGGAAGAGATATACCGTATCGATGGTTAGAAATAACATCGTATATTGGTAACAGGCATGACCTCTAGGTCAATAGGGAGTAAATATGCATCATGACTTTTGAGTCAATAGGGAGTAAATGAATAATGATCTCTGAATTTCAGTTGCCTGACTCGACAAATTTATAAAGTTGCTTAGCACTTATGACTCGGTAAATTGATGAACCTTGCAAACTTATTAAGATATGAAGCTTACCAGTGAACTTGTTGTTATTTTGTAGATTTCATTTTGCGACTTGAAGACCAGATCGTCTTGAAGACATCACACTATCCCTGGAGGTCATTCGGTAGTATTTACATCACTTGGTTATTTGGTATGTACTAGGATGATATTAACCTTTGTTGTTGTACTAAAGATGTTAAAATCTTACTATGTTGAATGTGTATATGCATGATGTACAATATAGATGTTTAAGCTTAAGATGCTTGTAAAGACTTAGAAGTTATGTATGTTGTATGATGACTTAATGCATAACTTGTGTTGGATGTGTTTGAGATGTTAAACTTGTGTCTTTGCATAATTCTTGAGATTCTGCACACTTGTTTCGGTAGAACTTATGCATGTATCAGTAGAAGTACAAGGTAGGAGAGAGGTTGTTCTCTGACTTGAGTTGTAATGGTAGTTGAATTACAAGTATCAGTAGTTTTTAGTATTGATGTATCGGTAGAAGTTACAGGGTGAGAGTTTTTGCTCTCTGGAGTTTTTGGTATTGGTAGTTGTATGACTTGTATCGGTAGAATTCATACTTGTATAGGTAGAGCTAGCACAAGTACCGGTAGAAATCTGCAGAGTTCCTAAATT
Organism: Kokia cookei; assembly: GCA_039519145.1. NCBI lineage: Eukaryota > Viridiplantae > Streptophyta > Magnoliopsida > Malvales > Malvaceae > Kokia > Kokia cookei. Next base: position 3,910,280 of record CM076906.1, on the reverse strand, counting down.
GTTCACTGACTTGACTATTACCGATACTTAATCATTAGGTACCGGTAGAAGTCTCCTAAAATATTGGAAATACCATTTTAACCCTTATTAAATTGTGTTTATGTTTATGTTTATGTTTGTGGTCATATTTATATGTGTGAAGTGATAATTTTAATAAATAAAGTTGAATAATATGGTGTTAAAGATGAAACAGTGAAAAATGAACAGTAAAACACCGAAAATCCTAATCGATGATGGTGTTCGAGTTTTGGGTGTTACAGGACGAATGCTAAGGAGTTAAGTTTGGTCCCAGACTTAGTGCTTCTTCCCAAATTCAAGGTTCCGGAGTTTGAAAAGTATAATGGAACGAGCTGTCCAGAAGCTCATATCACCATGTTCTGCAAGAAAATGACAGGACATGTCCATAATGACCAACTTCTCATTCACTGTTTTCAAGATAGTTTGGTAGGGTCTGCGGCTAAGTGGTACAATCAGCTAAGTTGTACGAAGATTAATTCATGGAAGGACTTGGCTCAGGCCTTTATGAAGCAATATGACCATGTCACTGACATAGCTCCTAATAGAATCACATTGCAAAACATGGAGAAAAAGCCAAATGAAACCTTCAGACAGTACACCCAGAGATGGAGGGATGTGACAACTCAAGTTCAGCTACCACTGACCGAGAAAGAGACGATTTATTAACACCCTAAGGCACCTTATCTTAACCATCTGCTAGGGAATACCACTAAGAGTTTCTCCGATATGGTCATGTCTGGACACAGAAGTAAACAACACGGGCTTGTACAGTAAGACAAGCTACTCAAAGCTGGTAGTAATAGCATAGCATGGGGCTATAAAAGCTAACAACAGAGGTCCCTCAAGATAGGAAACCAAGTCAATAAAGAAAGACTTTAGTTTACTCCTATCCTCACCACATATAAAGAGCTTTATCAGAACCTATTCAACGCCCATATTATGTCACCATTCCATGTGTTTAGAGGAACTTTAGCACTTTAAAGATGATCAAAATTGTAACTTCTCTCCCGACTTGTTAATAATGATGGAATAAGATGAAAAATAGATCTTACCTCATAAAGAGTCAGTGGAAGTTGTAAGCTTAAGGAAATAAAGACGAGAAAAAATAATAATTGAGACAACCATCTCTGTGGAAACAATGCAAGATCTTGTTGAGTTGCTCCAAGAGTCCAAAGGTTTTCACATGGTCCTACCAAAGCATGTCGAGTTCAAGAAACTGATGTCATGATGCACAGGCTCCCATAAAGGAAAATACAATCCATTTCAAACAGAAACTCTGAAGAATAAGAACTGTATCAAAAAAGAGGTAAAAAAAAAAGAGGAAAAAGAAAGAAAGAAAGAAAGAAAAAGAAAAGGGTCGAGATGATAAAAAAAACCCGCAAGGGGCATCTTAAAACCCAAGAAAAGGAAAAAAAAAAAGCAAAGAAAAGAAGAAAAAGTCAAGATGAAAACCCGCAAAGGGCATCTCTTTCGTCTCTTCACGTCATGACATTTTTCTATGTTGAGCGTGGACATCATTGGGCCAATTTGCCAAAGGTTTCCAATGAGCATAAATTCATCTTCGTGATCAATTATTACTCTACCAAGTTGGTAAAAGCTGCTTTCTACACAAGACCTACAATGAGCAAATTTTCGGAAAAGATTACATGTCAATGCTAGAAAGGATCACATTTGACAACACACTAAATTTGAACAAACAGCACAAAAGCAAGGGTCTACCGTCAGTTCAAAATCAAACATCACAAATTTAGCACCATATTGCCCAAAGGTGAATGTGGCAAGGGAAGCAGTTTCATTTGCCCTACGCTTATTAAACATATATCAAGACTTTGCTAGGGCAATACCTTTCCCGTTGATTTATGCAATGGAAGCAATCCTATGCATTAGAGTCGAGTTTCTTTCCCTCCAAATTTTGTTAGAACTGATGAAACAGAATAAAGCCAATTCAGATATGATCAGTTACACTTGACCAAGGCAAGGGGGCTGAAAACTATCTGACATGGTTTGATGAACTAAGAACGAATGATACAGGCTTATGACAATAAGGTCTGCCTTAGAGAATTCCATAAGGAAGCTTTGATTTTGAAAAGAATTTCGCTTACAAAAGAATTTCCAAGGAAAATGATTGTCAAATTAGAAATAGTCCCATGAGGTGAAGAAAGTCTTTCCTGGTGGAGCTTTGATTTTAACCAAAATGGACGACAAACACATGCCCAACCCCGTGAACTCTGATTCGGTAAAGAAGCATTTTACCTAAAAAAAAGAGAGGAGAGAGAAAAGAAAAAGGGAAAAGAAAAAAAAAAGAAGAAGAAAAAGAAAAAGGAGAGGTCAAGATGAAAACCCACAAAGGGCGTCATGAAACTAAAAGGATTTTTGAGTTGAAAACCCGAAAAGGGTGACTAAAATTTGAAGCAAAAAATGGACTTGAAATAGTTGTTTCCCTCAAACATAACATGACGGAGAAACTTTACAATTTTGAGGCATCAACAAAGCACTTCAGGTCTTCTAGACACATATCGGGCTCAGATTGATCCTTGTCAAATCGACTTAGAGAAACTCATACTTTGATATTTGGGGCACCTAATATTGTTCCTTATACTTGGCAACTTTCTTTGGCTAATGTTTCATTTGAATTTTGTCCTCAATAAAATTCGACATTATTCTTTCACAACCTTGTTCAAGCATTTTGCATTAAAAATAATGGATAATGGACTAGCACAATATAAAGCATACAAGGACCTATTAGTATCGCTTTGAAAAATTCCTAAATGGTACAACGACCTGAAACAGGACGACCAGGTATAAGGACCCAACTTGAAACAAGAAGTTTGAACTAAGACTATTCTGCCAAGTCTCATCGCAAACTTAGAAGAGGACGGGGTAGCATACCAGTAATAGAACCTGGACAAAAGACAAACCATGTCAATCAAAGGACAAAAAAAAACCATTTTCGAATCTAACATTCATGCGCATTCATTTAGTTAGGAGCATTTGACTCATTCTGATCATGGCATCCTAATAATTTGGCCAGCATAGAGGTCCATAGAAGCATATTTTACAGGTGTCATTCCCACAAAATGGCAAGATGAATCGAGGAAACATTGAATCTTATACCCTAGAGCAAGGAGGGAAAAATTGAAGCCGCAATGACAAAACTTATACCCTAAAGATGTAAAGAAACAGATTGAAGCAGCAAAGGTGAATCTCAAAACTGAAAAGGGCTAGATTGAAGCTATAAAAGCAAATCTTATGTCCCTAAAGTTGAAGAGGAGAAGATTAAAGCAGTAACAAGTGAATCTTCTACCTTAAAATTACAGCAAAACTTCAAACCCCATCTTTCTAATGAGATACAAAGAAGTTGATCAAAACAATGAAGCAGAGCTCAACGTCCCTGAGGTTACAATGGAGTAAAGTGAAACTTCAAAGCCCATCTTCCTGATGAGATACAGAGAAGTGGATCAAAACAATAAAGTAGAACTCAATATCCCTGAGGTTACAGTGGAGTGGAGCGAAACTTTAAACCTCATCTTCTTGATAAGATACAGAGAAGTGGATCAAAACAATGAAGTAGAGCTTAACGTCCCTGAGGTTATAGTGGAGTAGAGTGAAAATTCAAACTCCATCTTCCAGATTAGATACAGAGAAGTGGATCAAAACAATGAAGCAGAGCTCAGTATCCCTGAGGTTACAGTGGAATGGAGCGAAACTTCAAACCCATCTTCCTGATGAGATACAAAGAAGTAGATCAAAATAATGAATCAGAGCTCAATGTCCCTGAGGTTACAATGGAGTGGAGCGGAACTTCAAACCCATCTTCCTGATGAGATACAGAGAACTAGGTCAAAATAGGTTACAGATCTCAATGTCCCTGAGGCTACAGTGGAATAGAGTGAAATTACATCATCTTCAATCTTTTACCCCTAAGTCAAGAGGGGTAGATTGAAGCCACCATCCAATCTTTTACCCCTAAGTTAAAAGGGGTAGATTGAAGCCATCACCCAATCTTTTACCCCTAAGTCAAGAGGGGCAGATTGAAGCCATCATCCAATCTTTTACCCCTAAGTTAAGAGGGCCAGATTGAAGTCACCATCCAATCTTTTACCCCTAAGTCAAGACGAGCAGATTAACGACATCACTATCCAATTTCTTACCCCGATCATGGGGCAGATTAAAGCCATCATCCAATCTTTTACCCCTAATCTAGAGGGGCAGATTTAAACTACTACCTCACGAAAGCGAATCTTTTTGCAGTGGAGAAAGATGAAGTTACAACACCAAATCCCTGAAGTGTCAGTGGATTGAATCAAAGACTGCAATAGCGGATTTCAAATCTCCCTGAAGTTGTAGCGGAATGGAGTGAAGCTACAGTAGCAAATTTTGTCATTTTGAAATTACCTTGGGGCAAGGTGGAATCACGACACTAGCTCCCATCCTCTTAAAGTTGTGGAAAAGTGGATGCGATGAAGTTGAGCGACCAATGAAGCGAAACGCAGGTTACTTGAAGAAGAAGAGCCGAAAAAGAAAAATTTAGTGGGACTGAACAAAATTTGTTATCCTTTCGTCTTTGCTCTATTCCCATTACACAACAACGAGCAAAGAAGGGCAACTGTTGGAGCCCAATTTTATCCGGGCCCAACTTCAAACCCAAATGGGCAAAACAAATTTTTGTTTTAATTTAAATTTATTTTAAATCAAAAGTCCATTATAAACCCAAAACCCAAATCTAAAAACTTTGACCCAATTACATTTTAAATAACCCCAAGCCCAATTTACAACTTGGCCCAAATGGTCCATATTTTTGAAAAAATCAGCAAATGCTAGTTTGCAAGTTGATCTGCTGTCACTGCTCATCCTCACAAACCAGTTGCTACCACGTCACCCACCATCACCACCACCATCACCGAAAGCTGTCACCATTGTTGCACATGCAACGACAGAGAAGACAAGATAGAAAGAAGCAAAATACACTGTAACATTTGGCTATAAAAGCCATGAATCAATTTGTAAAAAGGGGCTTCTTTCTACCTTTTCGATTTCACAAAAAAGATACGAACAGATAAACAAAACCAAGGATTTTTCAAGGTATTTTCCTTTTGTTATTTGCAATCTCATATATATATATATATTCTTTTTTTATTATTTCGAAAATATTAAAAATAAAAATAAAAAACTCTAAAAAAGGGAAAACAACTAGATTCAAAAGGAAATAAACTCAAACTTGAAAAAATTTATTTTTTTTAAAACCTTTTTCAAAATCTATGTCTAGATCTTGATAGATCTAACCCTGATCTATGTTTAAAAAAAAAAAAGAGAGGAAGTTTTCTTACCTCCGACCACCGTGGACGGTGTCGACCGTCGCCAGCGTGGAGGAGCGAGAGGTGATGCCCCATCGAAGCCATGGTCGGAGAAGGGGAGCACCCTTCAGCCTTTGAGAGAAAATGGGGGTGGGGGAGAGTTTTTATTTTTTAGAGAGGGTGAAAGAATGAATTTTTTTAGATTATTGATTTAAATAAGGCACCAAAACGGCGCTGTTTTGGCCTCGATGCCCAAGCCCCAAAACGACGTCATTTTGGCCTCTAACTCGAAATTCGACCCAAACCCACTTGGGATCCGTGTGTTTTCATGCGGAGGGGCAAATTGCCTTTTTGACCCTTCCGCATTTTTTGTTTTGGTAATTTAGTCCTTTTTTATATTTTTAATTTATTTTAAATTTTACCCAATAATTTTAAATAATTTTCAATTTAGTCCTTTGATCTTGTATCTCCTTGGGGTTGCCACATATCAAAACTTTGGGAGAATTTCCCTTAAAGTCCCTAAACTCTTCAAAATTCCATTTTTGACCCTTAAACTTTATAAAATTATGTTTTAGCCCTCGAATTTTCTAAAAAATATGTTTTGGCCTCTTAACTTTCCAAAAATTCAAATTTCACCCTCAAATTTTCCAAAATTTTTAATTTGACCCCAAACTTTCCAAAAATTCAAATTTTACCCCTAAACTTTCTAAAATTTCATTGTTGATCCCATTTTCCCCTTTTTACCGCAAAATTTTCATTTTTGTTTTAATTTAATCCTTTATTTTTATTTCTTCTAAAATTAATCCTATCTTTTTATTCTTTGATATTTCGATCTAAATTTTATTTCGCATTGCGTATTTTGTTTATTTTATTTTTATATATTTGTTTTGTGTATTTATTACTCGTATAATTTGTACTTTTTTCATATTACACAATTTTGTCATTAATTGCACACTCGTATTTAATTCACATGCTCATTTTAAAAATATATATATTTTAATAAAAAAAAATTTCGATTTTCTTCAAAAATATAAATAATTTTAAAATCGAGACAATATTCCCTTATTTCGGGATTGGAAAAATTATGCCTTAACTTACTAGGCGCGGTTTTTCTTCGAACCGGAATAATAGAATACCATTCTTCAAAATTTTGAAATTGATAACGAAGGAACGCTTGTTATTTTCGGGAATTTGAGAAACTCATGCATTAACTTATTAGCCGTGTTTTTCCTCTTTGACTTGAAATAACCCAGCACCTTAAACTTTATTTCAAAAAATGAGACAATATCCTTTTGTGTAAAAGCCCTCGAAAACTTATGCTCTAACATATTGGGTATAATTTTTCGTGAAATTTGCACAATAGAATATCCCATTTTAAAATTGTTAAACGCCCATTAATTTGGAAATTTCGGAATGTTGTGCCTAAACATCTTGGACACGACTTCAATTTCTTGATTAATTTGAAACAAACAGACATTTTTATCATCAAATTCAATTCTTGAAAATTACATCAAATAAATCATGCATTTAGGGATCGTATTTTAAATTTTACTCGAGATTTCTAATTTTTACATTAAGACCGAAAAAATCGACTAGGTACCAATTTTGAGCGTGTGAGGGTGCTAATCCTTTCTTACACGTAACCGACTCCCGAACCTGTTTTCTGGATTTTGAAGACCAAAATGTTTGTTAAAACGGATTTAAAAAGTTTTAAAGTGCTCCAATCACACCAAATAAAAAAGATTGGTAGTAACTTCATATTTCAAATTTAAAAATATTTTCGAGACTTTTTAAAAAAACATTTCGACAGATATAGCTGTCATGCCATAGGATTTGTGAGTACTCACCATATTGATATCTTATTTGTGAGCAATGAGGCGCTAGGAAGACTGATTTGGAGTAGATAGGGGAGTGTTGAGCTTGTGTCTCCACTCAACGAGACTGATTTGGATATAAGGGAGCGTGTGACTTTGGTCTGCTCAATCTGGGACTGATTCTGATTTTGATTGGGAGTAAGGAGATCCGTTTATTCGATGTACTATCACCTGATAAAGCCACGATTGTATATGCCAATATAAATGTATGAAATGTTACATGCTAAATTGATGATTGTATACCACGATTAATTATGATTATTGATACATGGTTAAGCATAGGACATTGAACTAGTGTGGACTGATATTGTGACTGAAAATTGGTATTTGATTGGCTTTACTTTAAGCATGATTTGGGTGCTAATTTACTTGTTGTTTTTATTAACATTCATTAGGCTTTTAAGCTCACACCCTCACATTCGTGTAGATATCCGACGGGATTGAGGAGCCGAGCAAGAGAGTTCCAAGAGATTAAGGCTTGGTAAAGATTTAGTTACACGTTTTAGATACTGTAATCGGGCATTGCGAAACTCTCGGGGCTTAGTTCAATTTTGGTTGTAATTGGACTTAGACATTGGACATTTTTAATTTTAGATGATTTTATAATATCATATATTCATGTTTAAGTTAATTATTGAATAATTTATAGTGTATTGGTGCTTGATAACACGGTGATTGATAACACGGTGTGTGAGGCATGATATTTTACACTAACAACTGTTTAAATGAAGCTTCCATGGAGTGGTTTACTAGCAACTGAGGTACGCCACTTGTTTGAATTAATCGGTGGGTGATATGCATGAAATTGTTTATTTAATACTATTTAATTGAGTCTTAACTAATGTTAATAAACTCAATTGAAGGTGTATGAATATGTATGGTATTTAATCGTAGCTAAATCGAGTTTAATTTGCCATTAAAATACACAAAATCGAGTTTAAAAATGAGTTTTTTTTGTAAAAATAGGTGCAGTGGTTTTCACACGAGTGTGTGCCTGTCCACACGGACTTGTGAGGGGTTACACATGGGCTTGTGGGTTGGAGACAGGCATGTGGGCTTTTTTGGGGTTTGATTTTTAGTCTTTTTAAATTGGTATTCTAATCCGTTTAAATTACAAATTAGTCCTAAAACTTGATAAGTCTAATTAGGGCCTTAAATGATAACGAAACTTCGTAAAATTTTAGGATTAGACTCATAATTGATAAAATTTGTTAGAAACACACTAAATTTAATATTCGGGTATAATACTGATAGTCTGAAAATGTTATGATTTAGTCCTTAATGTTAAAACTTGAATTTGACATAGTAAATAAACTCGAATTAAGCTAAAATTTTTAAGGCATACCTAAATTGACTAAAAGAAGGTTGAAAAATTTTTAGATCTAAAATCGGGTTAGTTTAACCGTAGGTGGTAAAATGATGAAAATGCCCTTAGAATAAATTACATATAAAAAGATTAAATTTGGTTCACAAATTGCTTCCGCATTAATAAATAATTAATAATTGGATAAGATTGAGGTGTTATAAGTTCGAGGTGTGTCTTGGGTGGTCGTTAGTTGGAGAGTCACTTAGGTGGCTAATGTAACGCTTCGAATTCGGGCCAGTCCATCTCGTCTGGTTTAAGGTGTCGCATACTTTGTTAGGTTATTCTATCTTTAACATTTAACGTATACTCCTTATCACCAACTATGGGTCATTAACCAAGTTCATCATCTAAATTTATATCATTAAGATTATCACTATCTCCTTCTTCCATGTGCTCTTTAAAGTATGATATCTCAATTCCACCTACAAATGAAGTTACTAAGTATGCAACATACTAAACGTTGTTTTTTTATGCTATATTGAGGTAATGTTGTTAATATGAGAAATTATTTATAGAATAACGAATGCCCTCTCAACCACATTTTAAAGCTTTGAATATCTCAAATTAAAGAGTTCATGAGTTGTCTCTAATGTTTATGTCTAGCTCTATTCTATTAAATGATATCATACCCCCAATATATGGTGCAAGAAAAAAACTTTTGTATTTAAATAACAAATGTTTACCACATAATATTTGGGTTCACAATATAAAAAGTCTATAGCTTTGGTTATAAAAACTTAAATAAATCAATTTGGAGAAAGATTTATACTAAGTTATAACCCTTTTTACAATACGTAAAATAAGTTTAAATAATATAAACTTATAATATATATAACATTTGTAAAAAAAAAAAAAATTATGAAGTGTCCAATACTTTGTAGACACCCAATTTTGTCCGAGCCTAATTAGAGGTCCATTTGTTCTCTCTTAGACCCGTTGGAAGCCCACTCAATTTTGAGTCAAATAGAGGTTTTTATTTTTCTTTTATTTTTCTTTCCTTTTTGGGCTTGTATGGGCCCAAATTATTATTTTCATCACCATTCTTCTTCTTCTTCTTCTTCTTCTTCTTCTTCTTCTTCTTCTTCTTCTTATTATTATTATTATTATTATTATTATTTTAATTTTTTAGGGTTTCATGAACTATAACCCTTTTTTGTCACATATCACAAACATCTAAAATAGTACCAAGTTTTTAATCAAAAGATCAAATGAAACATGACAAAAAAGATTACAAATAAACAAGATTAATGAACAATATATATAAATAAAATGAATGAAAAAAAGGAGGCTTTTTCATATTTTGATTTTTTACAAAAAATGTAAGAAGAAAAAAAACAACAAGAAGCATGTTATTTTCCTCTTCTCATCTCTTTTTTTTTTTTTCCCATGGACATGTTATTAAGCATCGGTCCTTCGTACTCGTACCTAGGAGCCCCAAAAAGCCCATTTTCCTTTCCTTTCCATTTGCTAAAATAAAAGTTTTTTTAATGAAAAATAGCTTGATTTTGGGAAATGTTTTGATTTTTTTAAACTATTTCAAATAAAATTTTAGGTAAAATAGTGATTTTCTTTAAAAAGAGAAAATTTATATTTTTAAAAATAAAAATCTATTTTTTAGTTATTTTAAAGAAAAAGTTTAAATTTTTAATAAAGTTTTGGTTTTTCTTAACTATTTCGAAATAAAAATTTGATTTTTTAAGTAAAATAGTGATTTTCTTTAGAAAAAAGAGAAAGTTTATATTTTTAAAAATAAAAATATTTTTTTAGTTATTTTAAAGAAAATATTTAAATTTTTAACAAAGTTTTGATTTTTCTTAACTATTTCAAAATAAAAATTTGAATTTTTAGGTAAAATAGTGATTTTCTTTAAAAAATAAAAGAGAAAGTTTATATTTTTAAAATTAAAAATTTGTTTTTTAGTTATTTTAAAGAAAAAGTTTAATTTTTTAACAAAGTTTTGATTTTTTTAATTATTTCAAAATAAAAGTTTAGATTTTTAAGTAAAGTAGTGATTTTCATTAAAAAAAAGTTTACATTTTTAAAAAATAAAAATATTTTTTTAGTGATTTTAAAGAAAAAGTTTAAATTTTTTAACAAAGTTTTGATTTTTTTAACTATTTCGAAATAAAAGTTTTGATTTTGAAGTAAAGTAGTGATTTTGTTTTAATCAAAAGAAAACTTTTGAATTTTTTTTTAAAAAAAAAAAGAAATTTTCGGCCACCGTATATGGCGGCTCCACCATCGAAGCCGGAGAATCGTTGGGTTCTCCAGTGGTGGAGCCATGACCAACATTGAAAGAGGAAAATAAAGAGGAAGAGCTCTTTTTTTAATGAGGTTGAAAATGAGAGAAAAAAAAATAGATTTTCCCTATTTATAAGTGTCAAAATGGGTATTTTATTCCCACCCCAAAAATTTTTAAATTTATGAAAAATACCCCTTTTTTTGTAGTGATACCCTCACTCTCTGGTATATTTACATCTGTACCCCTTTTGTTTAATAAAACTTTCGATTTAATCTGAAATTTCATAATTAAAAGTAAATTAATTGCTACATTAATCCTCTGTCATCCACATTATTTATTTTTTAATCCCAAAATCAAGCTATATCATTTTGTTTTCATTTTAATAAGTTATTTATAATTATATTTTCTTTTTATTTGCATTTATTCTGTATATGTTCGATGTCAATCATGCATTTTAGTTTAATGTTTTATATTTATTCACACTTGCATAATTTTATTTATTCTTATTTCATATTTGTTTACTTTCATGTCTATTTATATTTATGATTTTTTTTTTTACATTTGAATTTAGGTTAGTTTTTAAGAGCTTATCTATCATTTACCCTAGAAAAATTATAAATAATATGTAGGATATTTTTTTTTAGGATTAAACTAACTTCAAATATCATATTGGATAATTAATATGTAAATATTCTTTAGGACTTTGTTTAAGATTAAAACTAAGGATTTTTGTAGGTGAATTGTAAATCATGAGTAGGCCTCTTTAAGTACTTTATTTTAGATACTCTTTAAGATCACTAATAAATGTCATCTAAGATATATTATTTTAGAATTTTGACGATTTTAAAATTTAGATCAAGATTTTTAAAGTAAGATAAATCATAAACCCGAGATAGGATACTATCGTAAGATCTTGATACGTTCAACGTTATTAATTAAATCTTTTAAAATCATAATATTGATAAAAGATCGAATAAGTTGTAGATAAATTTTAATATTTCTCTTAATTCATTAGTAATTTTTAGGTTTTTTTTAGAATTCTAAAATAGAATTAATTTTAAGAATTGAAGGTATTTTACTATAATTATTTAAGTATCTTTTAATATTCTCGTTAGAAGTAAAAATCTCTAATTTAAGTTTTAAATTAGATAAGTTTGATGAACACGTCTTAATCAAGTTACAAATAAATCGGAGTAATGATAAAAGATCGAATAAGTTGTAAATGAATTTTAATATTTCTCTAAATTCATTAGTAATTTTTTTAGGTTTTTTTTTAGGATTCTAAAATAGAATTAATTTTAAAAATTGAAAGTATTTTACTAAAATTATTTAGGTATCCTTTAGGGTTCTTGTTAGGAGTAAAAATCACTAATTTAAGTTTTAAATTAGATAAGTTTGGTGAACATGTCTTAGTCAAGTTACAAGTAAATTGGAGGCATGTGTTTAGAGCTTTTATTTAATATTTACAAAAGATTTTAGCTTAAAATATGATATTAATATGCTTAAATAAAAGAAAACTCCCTAGACCTCGTAAGACTATCCCCGGATAGGCGTTGTGGGGGTGCTATAATCTTCCCCACACGTAACCGTACTCCCGAACCCGGAATTTGGTGATGAGATTGAGTCTAGACTTTTAGGATTTTTCGTAGTATTAATTCTAGACTTTTAGACGATAGATGGCTAACCAATCTAGCTCAAATTGATTAGTGGTTACTCTGCATTAATTTTGGTCGTTTGTGTTTAGCTTTGTTTACTAAACCTTCGTACTCTTACGTAGTCAACGTTATGATAACTTTCATTAATATAATATTTATAATAATTTTAAAAAGTTAACTTTTTATAAACAAATCCATTATTTTTATAATATATATCATGAACACATAAATAAGTTATGCTCATAATTTTTTATCATAACTTTTTATAAATGAGCATTTTATAACACTTTTATAAAAGTAAATTAATTTTTATAATATACTTTGCGACCATAATTTTAGAATGTTTAGGATTTAAATAATATAATTTTTGTTATAACTTTATAAAATACATATAATTTTTTAGGATTTATAATATAACTTTAAATTTTTTTTCAAGATCATCCCAAATACTTATACATATTGATGCTTATGATATAATTTTCATAACTTAAAATTGTATAAAAATAAATTTTTTAAAATTTTTTGGTGAAATTTTTTTAAAAGTTAAATAATGTATGAGTGTTTAGAAAATCATAGACTAATTGGATTTGGGTTTAATTATGCATGTAATTACTCCAATTTTCACTTTCTTTAATAATTTAAAAGTAAAATTGAGATGCTTCAATTACGTCTAATTTAATGAAATCCATAAATTATAATGGTTATCCAAACTTATCACTCTTATATAATTACAAATAATTACTCTAAAATTCAATTATTGTTAGTACAATACTTTGGTGACGAAAATCTCGAACACGCAAATGGAACTTGAAGAGAAAATAAAGAAATAGGACAAGACTTCAAGGCGTGTATCAAGTCACTATCTTTAAGGTTATATTTGCCCCCACTTATATTTGGTGTGCAAAAGAGTTTCAAGCAAATTAACCTCGATGATACAATGAAGCCAATGACTATTTACGTTTGTACTGACAAGAATAGTCCACTAAGCATTGAACAATGTATAACAAGAAATTCAATTTCTATAAAGGATTTCTGCAGTAATACTTTATAGAACAATCTAATAATATAAGAAAATGGAGGAAGGAAAGGAAGAATTTTAGAATTTTTTGATGTGATTTCCAAATGAAATCTCATTCCTATTGATAGGAATTTTCATGTCTTTTCATAGAGACATCTTTTAATAGGTGTCTTTCTGAATAATAATATCTTAAATATATATATAATTATTCTTTTAATTTTATAATTATTCAAGTAATATTGTTTGAATAGTTATAATTCTTTTCAAAAATCAAATGATATAACTTTTGATTAATGATTAAAATATTTATCTTTTGATTAATTACACTCATTCATTTATAGTTATTGGAACACTATAAACATTTGAAAATGTTCTAACAATCTCTCCTCATTTTCAAATATTTGAAAATGTTCCAACAATCTTCCTCCATTTTCAAATATTTGAAAATGTTCCAACAGTCTTCTCCCATTTTCAAAATATTTTAGATTTTGATATTCTTGAAAATCAACTTGCATAAATGAAGGTGTCAAACAATTGACCCTTCACTTGGTGAAAACATGTTCAAGTTAATTGAAATTGCATAGTAAACTAAGCTTTGAACTAGCTATTCCATTTGATTAACTGAACACATCTCACATAATGATTTCAACATTGGTCAATGCATAGTATCTAGGGACATTATTATGACCATGTGTTTGTGTCCTCTTTTCATGAGTGCTATTAGAGCCAAGCCCTTGAGCTCTTACAAGCGGTCACACTTCCACTCACATAGGTAGATCCCATAAAGAGTGTTCACGTAATCATAACACTCTAACATATTTATGTTATGGGTCCATTAAGAGTACATTACTCATCATTCCCTTATCATTACAGGTACTTAGCACTTTAATCTTAGGATGAATTTATTTATAGTGCTAATAGTCACATACTAATGATGTACTTTGTCTTATTTAATTCAAGACTTGACGTTATACCAAGCATTGATTCGAGTTTTCATCATGGGTAACTCTAATTAATAGGCTTGAGTCTCATCTCTTTTAAAGTCACATACTAATGATGTATTTTATCTTATTGCACTTTCTTTTTATCTCATGCTATGTTATTTTTATATTAATAACAATTAAATGCACCGTTCATACGAATCAACTCTAAATAATATCACTCTAAAATTTCATTCCTCAATAATTTTAATTTCGGTCGAGAAAAATTAGAATAAATTATGCACAAGAAAGAGGAAGACCTATTCATATGACATGTTTTAAGAAAGAGTGGGACTTAAGTGAAGGCCACCGTTTCTAATCAATCAATCAGTCAGTCAATTAAAAGAAATACATTGTTATATGTAGAAAGGGACATTGGTTTTGGACCTCTTCGGTGTTTTGGGCGGTTGAATGGTGGCCCGTCCTAACTTGAAAACGAATGATTTAATAACTGAAAAGATGAATTGAATTGAAAAATGGGGTGTTGAGACCTTCAGCTTTGGGGACCCATTTGCTGTGAGGCCACAGCCCTTCTTTTTATTGCCTTTTCTCCGAGTTCCCGCGCACGTGCTTTCTGCCTTTTATTCTTCCTTGTATTCAATTTAATTATTTATCATTTTTTTAAAGATGTGTTCAGTTTATTCTACTATCATTTAATTGATTTTTAGTCAATTTAATATTAATACTATTGTGAATCCAACCAGTGGTTCCAGTAGAAAAAAATATATTATTCATCCTAAGTGATTCGGGTTTGAGCATCTGTGCGTGCATTGTCAACGGGTTAAAAAAATATGAACAGATACTACTTGTAATCACATCAGTATATTAAAAAAATATATTAATATTATTGTTAATGCATATGGACTTAGGCTTAAGTTCGTTAAAGTGTATTTATTGTTTTATTTAATGGTTAGGAAGGGATTATACCTAATTCTAGACATCATTTGTATAAAAATAATAATAGAATTATCAGAATGTAAAATTATTTAATATATTATATTATCGAGGAAGAGTTTACTTATATCAATGTAACACTCTTTTTTAACTTTTTATCATGCATGATCTACATTAGCAGCAAAGTCAAAAAATTTTAGAGGGTCGAAATTAAATTTTAAATTTTAATAGTTTATATTTTATATTTTTTAAAAAATTAAATCAAATTTTTATAAATTTAGGGGGCAAAATACTATTTTATCTTTAATAATTTATAATTTTAAAAATTTCTAAATGATTTAAATAGTAATTTTTTCATTTTAGTGGGGGTCGGGGCCCTACAGCCCCTCCTAGATTCGCTTTTGATCTACATGAATAAAGTATGAAATATTAATTGTATAAAATGTTATTGTATGGTGTAAAATCATTTTAGTTTTATACCGTTGTAAGTGGATCTCTCCCCAATATTATTTTGTTTAATTTATTTAGTTAGAAAGTAAGATTATATTGTTTAATCATCGGAAAATTCTCAAGGATTTGTGTCGTTTTAATCCCTCTACTTTTATTTACTCAAAATTGGTCTCTATAATTTTCAAATTCCTCATTTTGGTTCTTCAATTAACTTTCCCATTATCTTTGTTTGAAAATTAGGTATCATCACAGATTTAACTCTCAATCCTTACCATTTTTATTAATTTAGCCCTTATATTTTATTTTAAAAATTTTTAATACTTTTTTATAAGATAAGCCACATTTCTTGTTAAGTTCTTCAATTATGTCCTTTTCTTTCTTTTTTAATCTGAATATTTTCTAATTGTTTAAAGCATCATTTTCCAAATCCAATAAAATTGATCAAATTTATTTATTAAATTTCTTGACCCAAAAAAATAATTTTCTCTATAATAAAATTGAAGAAAAAAGACTGAAAAAAACATGAGATTGATGGTAGGATTTGTCCTTAGAATTTAAGAGAAAAAAG
Source organism: Kokia cookei (assembly GCA_039519145.1). Classification (NCBI taxonomy): domain Eukaryota; kingdom Viridiplantae; phylum Streptophyta; class Magnoliopsida; order Malvales; family Malvaceae; genus Kokia; species Kokia cookei. Next base: position 3,893,921 of record CM076906.1, on the reverse strand, counting down.
ACGATAAAGAATAAAGCCGAAATCAAGCCTGGCCTCACACCCCAGAAGTAGCAGAGAGTTTGATAAATTCCCAAAGGCGGGAAAATGCTTCCATGGTGAAATCAATCCAAGCAAGAGGGTACACGTCATAAACAACCAAGTCAAACAATCCTGACAAATTTATCTATATATGTTGAAAATAAATAAATTGAGTAAAAATGTCGTTTTTTTTTTTAAAATTTATTGATGTATATTATTTTTGGATAGAGAAAAGAACATGCGGAGGATGCATTTTCATTGATCCGACAGAGTAAGCACTTCATGTAGGATGCATTTTCTTCTCTCTCCTAAAAACGTGTCTTACATGATACGTTTTCTTTGGCAGACTAGTGAAAACGCATCTTATATGATGCATTTTCAATTTGCTAAAAATTAATTTTTTTCCCTTGCTGTTTGAAATTAAAAGTTTGTAGATTTTTTTCCTATGCTTGAGATAAACATTGCTATAGTTTTAGGTTATGTTTGAATTTACGGTTGTGTCGTGGAGCTGAGTGACTTATGAATTTCATCTGGCATGTGAGCATGGAGCCATCAACCGAGAAGTTGGATCGTGTTGCAACTCAACGTCCAGTTGACTGTTGTTATATAGTCTCTGGTTGAAGTGTAATTAGGGCTTCAATTTTACAAAGGTTATGCTATCAATGGATGAAGCATAAAGGGGGCCCAGTTGACAATTGTTATGCGATCACAGCAACGAGTTTCTCATCATCAAGGGAGGCTGCTATACGCCACAGAAACAGAAGTACGAGGAAGAAAAACGCAGTGGCGTTTTAGTATAATCAAGTAATTCTTTTATTCCATGTCTATCAAATTACTTGATTATACTAAAATGCCACTGTTTTTTCCTCCATCGCAATTTTGTTTCAGTGGTATATAACATCCTCCTTTGATGATGAAAAAAATTGTTGTCTCGTCCCTTGGCAGCATAACTTTATAAACTTCAAGCTTTAGTTACACTTCAACCTGAAACGATATAATCACCATCAACTTGGACCTCGAGTTGCAATGTGATCACGGCTTCTCGAGTTGCAATCACAATATAATTCCGTATTGAAGGGGACACGTTATTTGTCTTGACATTGGTGGTCAAGGAAATGTATTTTTTATTAGCAACCTTGTGTCCAAAGCAGGCCAAGACATACACAGGACAACTAAAGGGCGGTCACGTTTGGTGTGAGTTCGTGTTGAAAGCTATTGGGGAAATTAAAGAGATCGTGAACTCAATGACTTTAGTGTACCACTAGGTACCAGATCTTTTGTTCCAGGTTAAGCAGCCCCATAGACCTGACTGTGGAGTTATCGGTGGAGCGTACCTTATAGACTTGCAATTAATGACCTACGACTATGGGAGATTTCAAGGACTTCATTATCTACATGCACCTGCAGTTACGGCATGTGCCTCGGCACGTTTATATTGCATGGCATTCATCGACGAAGTTTACAGGCTTGAACTCATGTATAATGTTTGGAAGTTTATATTCCCACCTGTCCCGGATGAAAGCATGTGGTCGACTACCTCGCACGCTTCTTTAGAGTTGGTACCAGATAAGAACTCATTGTGCAAGTTGAAAGGTCGACCCGACCTCATATCGCATGCGAGGCAATATGGATATTCAAGAGCAAGGAGACCAACTGAAGTTGTACGGTTACTGCAAGAACCCAAGTCTTACGAAGCCAAGATATCCACACAACTCGGGAGCATCGATGAGAATAGCTAATTAAAAGACTAACTCATACAGTAATAACACTAACTTATTGGTTTGTAACTTGATATAATAAAATTTCGTTTAAGTAATTCAAGAATTGCAAGGTTTGTGGCATGGCCCAACATATTCAAAATCTTTAACTTAAAAAGTTATGTACATGCATCCTAATTTATAGTAAACAATATATGTATATTTTAGATTAGTGTACATTGCGAATGTAGAACAAATTAAACTACATCAAAAAATTAGAAGTAAGCATAACCAATGGTATCCCAAATGTGTGCCACAACTGAGTGCATGTCGAGTACGCCTAGGATTTCGTCGCACTATTAGGGTTGGCAACTCCTCTAGGACTTCGACCTCGTCTTCATGTGCACGTCGAGGTTGATCGCTGACCTCATTTCCTTCCTCTGTGGATGATTATGATTGTGTCTTAACCACCCATAGTGCATCCCCCCTGACCGAGTCGATGTATGTAAGGACGACCCAACTCGAAAGAACAACGATGTTGGGGGCAATTGCGACACTATCAGAGATACCGGATGCGTCTGTGCAGCTGGCGCATGGGCATGTAATACGATGCAGTGGGTGGTGGTCGTGTGACATATAGCATTGGAAAAGGTGTCGATGCATGGAATGATTACAAGTGTTGAGGTGCTTGTGAAAAATAAATCGGTGATAATTGTGTTGGTGTAGGGAATGATTGCATCTGCTATGATGCTTGTGTGAAATAAACTGTTGATGAATATGTCGGTGCAAGGAGCGATTGCGCGTGTAATGGTGCTTGTGTAAAATAAAGTGGTGATGAATATGTTGGTGAATGGAATGATTGCGAGTGATGTGGTAATAGTGTAAAATAAACTGGTGTTGTATGTGTTAATGCAAGGAACGATTGTGTGTCCTGTGATGATGGTGTAAAATAAAAAGGATTTGTGACAGGAATACATGAATCATACTAACTGGGAGGTTGCACGACAACTGGTTCCTCGTGTGCATGTGAAGGAGATGTCGATCCTTCTGCAGCATTTCCTCTTGACCTAAGCTTGATGGACCCTTGTCTTGCCATCTTACGATGACGTTGCCTACTCTTTTCTGAAGTTAACAATAGATACGACTTCCCGTGATGCCTAAGCCAATCAATGTAATCCAAAGATGTCGGTAACTTAAGTGTGAGAAATGGTTCACACGTTAACAAGTAAGCGTACTTGTACTGCCAAAACTCGATATACTTCTTGTGAAATGTTGCCCAATCTTTGTCAAGTCTCCCTCGCATGTCGATTTTATGCAAGTCAGCGAGCTCCTAAGGTTGTGACGGAATACACCCGATCTGCCGCATCACTCGGTTGGATTCGTGCATCTTGATCATTGCAAAGATGATCAATGACACTTTCACATGCCAAATGTTGCGGTTGAATAAGAATTTGTCTGGGATGCATTCTTTAATCCTCGAATCCGCATATGGCATCCATACGAACTATAGTACGAATTTGTAAATTTGAGCAAGTGTCGAAAATTTAATTTAAAATGTTAAAATAAAAAATTGATAACTTTGAAATTAATAAACTAACTTCCTTTTCTATTTGTTGATCTAAAGCTAGTCAGATGTCCTCGAGCTCGGTCGGTATACCGTTGTGTCTCACGGAGTTGTTACACTTGTTCAAAAAATATGTTATTTCAAATTTTACAATAATTAAATTTTTGTTACGATAATAAATTATCAAATGAATTTCACCATGTTACGAGGGGGAATTCGTAAGGGACTTGCACTCGGAAGCATAGAAATGGTAGTCGATACCATGCCCACGATTGAAGAAGGAGCATGCAACAACCTATTTTAGCTTTTTCGATATTATTGCTCTACACATTTCTTGGTACAATGTCTCCAGCACCGCCGATCCCCAACCAAGTCGTCCCGCTTCTTTCAAGTTGACTAGCAGTCGTAGTAGTAGTAATCACCTCAAGTGTACCAGATTGCCAGATTTATTTGGCATTAACAGACCCCTGATCAACCTCAAGATGAATGTGTGTGCGAATTGTTCCTTTTCAACGTCGCTCGCTGAAGCCTCGATAGTTTGAAAGTTGTTCTCCAATCATTTTATCTTGATCCGCCTATCCCAAAACCTGTTCGATACCTTCCGTAGTAGATGCTCACATGTTGTAGTCCAATTGGTACTAACAATTGGCCTTGTAATGACATCCCCATTGGCCAACAGACTGAGTTGTAAACTGACGTCCTCGAGTGTAATTTTACACTCACCATAAGGAAGTTGGAACATGTGTGTCTCTATCTCCATCTCTCGACCAAAGCACTAATGAGTGGGGATCCAATTTAGTCCCTAGAGCATACGACCTGAGTATATAAACATAAAAAAATATTAACTTGAATAGCATAATAATTAACTATTTAAAATTAAATATTTTAATAATATTTTTCTTAACATCATAATAATTAACGGAATAAAATTAAATAATATTTTCTTACAATTTTTAATTGAACACCCGAGATGTGCTTGTCATCCAAACAAATAAACTGATATGTCATAATAAATAAATAAAATAAAATCAAAGGATTTAGACAATTTTTTTAAAATTGTTTGGGAATTGGAAATTTAGAATAAAAGATCAAGAATTGACAATTGAGAATAACAAATTGAAAACAATAAATTGAGAATCAAATTGTGAAAATTGAGAGTTGAGAGTTGAATTGAAAAAAAATGAGAACTGAAGGGTTTAAATAGGGAAAAAAACATGTTTTCATTGATTTGCCAGAGAAAATGCGTCACATATGACGCATTTTTAGGAAAGAAAAGAAAACACATCTTACAATGCGCACTTTCTCTGTCAGATCAATAAAAATGCGCATTATAAGACGTTTTCTCTTTCTCTTAAAAAATAACGTAAATAAATATTTTTTTTAAAAAATAACATATTTACCCAATTTATTTTTTTAGCATATCTAAATAAATTTACCAACAATCCTAATACAAATCCAAGAAATTTGAAAATTTTAGAGCTTTATTCATTTGTTTGTTTTGGAAATCAAATTGGATTATTCGTTAGAGCACCATTATGATTGGTTTTCTGCGAACAAGATGGTTGGCTTTGATATTTATGATGATGGGTTTAAAGTTTTACGATTTTTTTTGTTAAACGAAATTTTAAACTAAGTATATATATATATATATATATAAACTTTTTAAAAATATTTTCCTCTAAAATATATTATTTCTTAAAATTTTTATGAAATATTTACTTAAAGTTACAACTATATTAATAGTTTCAATCAAAATCAATCCTTACAGGCATTGAATTGTATAACACTTAAACTGACTGATTTAATATATCATTTATGAAATGGGAGGAATTAGTTTTACACTCTTCTGTATATTTTTGTATTATTAGTATTTTAATAATCCAATTGTCATATTTCATATTCTATTTATATAGACATGCATGTCAATTTTGACTAAATTAAAGTTTTTTAACTATGTTTTATAGAGATGTCAATTTGGTTTGAAATTTTACATGTATGAAAAGTACAATTATATCAATAAATTCAATAACTAGTTTGTTAAATTTTTAGTTTTGCACCCTTCCACATATTGTTGTATGATTAATACTTTTAATGATCTAGCCATCATACATCACATTCCATTTTATAAAGATCATGCATGCCAAATTCAATATAAATTAAAATTTTTTACCTATTTATTTTATGTAAAAAAATTCAATCGTTCAATAAATATTAATATATGCATTTTTATATTAATATGATAGAGATATCAGATCGGTTTGAAAATTTACATGCATGAAAAATACAATTATATCGATAAATTCAATGGTTGGATCCTTAAATTATTAGTCGTACAAAAAATATACAATAATGGTGTAAAACTACTTTAGTTTTACATCAATGTAAGTAGATCTCTTCCCTACATATTCCATTTATTTAAATCATGCATGTCAAATTTGATGTAAATTAACAATTTTTAAATATTTTTTAAGTAAAAAATTTTCAACTGTTCAATAAATATTAATATATATACACTATTTATACTGATATGATAGAGATATTGGATCGATTTAAAAATTTAAATGAATGAAAAGTACAAATATATCGATAAATTTGGTTTACTCATTAAATATGGTCATTGATGATTCTCCTTCCACTAAGGTAAATTGTCCAGAAGAAGGTAATGCACATGTTCCAGAGCTAAACAAAATTATGACAGAGCAAGTGTGGACAAGTCTCTGTTTGTGAAGAAAATCAAAGGGAGCATTAGTGTTTTTCAAACCTATGTCAACGACATAATTTTTTATTCCACTTCAGAAAAAAAAAAACAAAGATGAGTTAAACTCATGAAATCTGAGTTTGAAATGAGTATGGTTGGTGAACTCACCTATTTCCTTGGATTGTAAATAAGACAACTTGAAGATCGAATTTTTGTAAGTCAAGAAAATATGTGTTGAATATGGTGAAAAGGTTCGATCTTGAACAAGCCAAAAATGCTAGAACACCTATGAGCTCTAGTGAAAACCAGAAATACTAGAACGCCTATGAGTTCTTATTGAAAATTCTACATATAGAAGCATAGTTGGGAGTCTTCTTTATTTTACTTCTAGTAAACCCGACATTTGCTAGAGTGTTGGCATTTCTGCTCGCTATCAAGCCCACTCGTAACACCCTATACCCGGCTCGATTGCTGAGCCTGAATAATAGGATCCACACCACTGTCTCACATCGTTTCCATCACAAATTGTCATGTTAATGTGCATACAAATTTTTCTTTTAGGGAAAAAATTGAATAAGTGAATGTTCTCTGGAAAAGGAGGTGAGTCAAATTTGACCGCTTAAAAATCAAGTCTTTCCTTGCCAAAGTCAATCCTAGACATGTTCCTTCTCATTACCACACTTCTCACAGTTATCTAAAAATCAATTAAATGTTAAATAATTTCATCTTACATAAATTTATCAAATATCAAACATTTATCATATAAATCAAACCTCAAAATGTCTCAAATATCATATTTTCAAGTTTATAATGGCATGCAAATAGCTAAAGGAACATAACAAAAACCAATATAAATCCACCATATTACCTAACACATTGCCTTAGGTTTCCAAAACATAAATAACTTATAAACCTACTAATAAAAGTAAAAAGGTCGACTTGGCTTAAATCACCCTCGAGACCACACCGCTCACACCGGTACTAAGTATCTACAACGGTTAAAAAAGAGTGGGTGAGCTTAACAAGCTCAGTGAGTGCCTAGAATAACCACTCCATAAATAATCATCATGTATCAACTCAACAATCATACATCACATTGGTAACATCTCACTTGTATTTATTTACACATTCTTTAAATAGGTTTCAACATACTTTAATCACATAAAAGCATATTCAATCATATATACATATAATCACAATCAATCACAAATTACAATAATTTGGTTGTTGAGACTATGAAACGTATAGTGAACTCTATCATCACACATTGGATACGTGGATCTCCAACACAACATCATTGGACTCATAGAGTCAAAACATATCCTATAAGTGAAGCATATTGCTAACACTCTCCAACACGCCAAACATATCCCGTTGAATGAAGTATAGCTCACATTCCCTTATCTCTCCAACATGTGGGCCTCGGCACCCCACATATAACACAAACATGAGTACTCAAGCCTATGGCATGCCAACTATATCCAAAGGTCTTATAAGATCACAAAACCAAAATATCTACATTATTACATATTTTTAGCTTATATTCACTGCATATTCACTTTTATTATCACAATACAATCAATCATATGGCATGAAGAACATACCCACATATTCATTTCCACAACATTCATCATAAGCTTATAGCATATGTCAAAACATCTCATGCTTGTTCACAATATCACATCTTAATTCTTTAAACACAAACCACATTAATATTTAAACATTTATCACATCACATGTTGGAGCCCAATTTGTCTGAGCCCAACATTAAACCCAAACAAATAATAGATTTTTAAATTAAATTTATTTAATAAAAAATGTTCATTTACAAAAGACCCAATTACACATTAACCCAAACCCTAAACCAAGCCCAAATGGCCCAGCACCTAAAAAATCAGTAAACCCTAGTTTGCAAGTTGATCTGCTGCCGCTGTCGTCGCTTGCCCCGACCACTCACATGCTGCCACATCAGCGGCACCCCCACCATCTTCAACCACTGCCACTGTCACCTGCAACACAAGTGAAAAAAGAAACCAGTCAATTTAATGACGAAGAACAAAATATAATCATTGTAACGAAGGCTATAAAAGTCGAATTAAAAACATTTGTAATGGTTACACAGTGCATTAAAAGCAATACAAAGAAAGGATACTAGCATTCGAAGCAATAGGAAACAAATTTTCAAGCATTCCAATTTTCGTTCTTGAGGTGTATTTATTGTTTTTTTTATTATTCAAATTTTGAAATGTTTTATTTTAAATACACATTAATATATTTATTACGTTACCATTACTGTTATTTATTATCATCATTTATTTCGAAACTAAACAATAAATAATAAGAGAAAAGTCAAAGAGTCGTACCTAATCAGAACTGTCACAAACGACGCCTTGAACAGAACCCCTTCGAATTTATCTGTGTTCGCGAGGGGTCCGATGAAGGGCTTCATTGATCCAAAAAAAAAAAAGAAAGAAGATATTAGTAAAAATAACAAGGAATAATAATGACTAAAAATAAATTTTTAATAAAAAAAGGAGAAGTAAAAGAAATCAAACCCAGATTTTATAAAAATAAAAAAACAAATTATAATTTAAAAAAAAAAAAGAGAAACGAATAGATTCGAAAAGAAAATGGATGTTCAATCGTTTTTTTAGATCCATGCTCGATCTATTCAGATCTAAGCTTAGATCTATTTTTAAAATAAAAAAGAAGGTTTTTTGCTTACCTAACCACCGTGGACAGCGACATGTGACGTCGGACGACGATCGGAGGCTGCGGAGGCACGACGAACTGCAGGGCCAACAATGGTTCGGACATGGGGGCCTTGAGGAGAGAGAACAGAGAAAATGAGGGGTTTAAAATCTGTTTTTATTGGAAATAAAATATAAAATGAAAATTTTCAAAGGAAATTTGGTTTAAACACCACGGTGGAACGACACCGTTATGGCATCCAGGCTCTGAGTGCAAAACGACGCCATTTCAAGAGCCCCGATCTGACCCGTACTAGACCCGAATAGGGTCGCGTGTTTTCGTTAAAAGTGTAATTTATTGCCCTAGTCCTTCCGTTTTTTAAAAATTCTCAATTAAGCCCTTTCACCTCTTTTTTATTCTTTTTATATTTGCCCAGAAATTTTAAATGCTTTACAAGTTAGTCTTTTAACTCCTGGAGCCTGGGAAGCTACCACATGTCCTAATTTTTAGGTTATTTACACATTAAGCCTCTATTTTCTTTAAAAATTGCATTTTGACCTTCGAACTTTTATAAATTTACATTTTGGCTCCTAAACTTTTCTAAAATTACATTTTAACCCTAAACTTTTCTAAAATTATATTTTATTGCCTGAACTTTTCAAAATTACATTTTGACCCTCAAACTTTTCAAAATTATATTTTGACCCTCAAACTTTTTCCAAAATTACATTTTGACTCCCAAACTTTCCTAAAATCACATTTTGATCCCTAAATTTTTCTTAAAATTACGTTTTAACCCTAATTCTTTGAAACTTTATTTTTCGACCTTGTTTTTCTATTTTTCTTCAATTTTTTGTGTATAAAGTTATTTTCTTCGTATTTTAAAATCAATCTTGTTTTTTTCTCAATGATTTCGATTCACAATTCTTTCGTATTTCGTATTTTATCTTATGCCTATTTTGCATCTATTTATCTGCTTAATTTTTCTATTTAATTTTGCCAATAAATTGCATATTCATATTTAATTTACGCACTCATCTTTAAATTAAAATCATTTTTTGTCTCAACAAATACATACAAATAATTCTAAAATCGAGGCAATATTCCTTTATTTCGGATTTTGAAAATTGTGCCTTAACTTACTAGGCGCGATTTTTCTTCAAACTGGAATAATCGAATACCCTTTTAAAATATTTGAATTTGGCAATGAAGGAATGCTCGTTATTTTCAAATCTCGAAACATTATGTCCTAACTGACTGGACGTGACTTTCTTCCTCAATCATTTCGAAATAATGAGACTTCCTAACGAAATTCGATTTCCTTCTTAAACGCGTACATCGAATAAATCATGCATTTAAGGATCATATTTTAAATTTCATTAAAGTGTTCAAATTTTTAACAAATCAAGACCGGATAATGATCAACGTGGTACCAATTTTGGGCGTGTGAGGATGCTAATCCTTCCTCACACGTAATCGACTCCCGAACTCATTTTCTGGATTTTGAAGACCAAAATGTTTTTCAAAACGGATTTTAAACGTTTTGTCGTGATCCAATCACACCGAGTAAAAGATTGGTGGCGACTCCTATTTTTTGATCATTACAAATATTTTTGAGGCAGATTTTTTGTTTTCCGAAAAAAAAATGTTTCGACATCACATATTAATCATATTTAATCACATGAATATTTCAGTATTTATTACTTTTATATTTGAGCACAAATATTTAAGCACAAATCATATTAATATTTAATCATAAAGCATAAAGCATATTAATATTTAAGCACAGATATAAAAACACTTACGCTCAGAATTTAGAGTAGGGGTTTACGCTATCTCTAAATTCCCAAATACACAATGAATCTTCTACGAGTAGCGATTCCAAAACACTTACCAAATATATGCTTTCTTTAAAAACCCGAAAACTTTAGACAAGCTTTCCCTTGCCTTTTATCTTTGCTTGTTGAAGGTCCCACCGATTCCAACACTTCAACCACACATATCACACACATACACAAACAAAAATCAGTCATCACACACATCTCATACAGTCAGAAACATAAACAATAGCCTAAGCTATGTTTCTTAAATCGAAACCTATAACCTAGTAAACTTTAAACTCTAATATCTCGGTCTATACTTAATCTTTTTGCATGAAATGAATTTCGTTCATCTACATATTTACCCATGACTGATTTTCAACCTTTAAACCACACAAAACTACACGTTTTAAAATACCGAATATTTTCGATATACAATGGCTATAATGACGAAAATTCATTAAAACTCGAGAAATACTTAACGAAATTTCGAAGTAACTTTAAAAATCTTCTAATCATGTTAAAACAAGTTGAAAACACTTTAAAACCAAGTTTTAATTTACAATCATGAAATCTGCCATTAACAACCCAATTTTCGGCTTTTATTTGAAACATGCATTTTAATGGCTAAAAATTCAATTTAAGAGACTAGATATCATTTAAAACTAATAGAAAGATTATTGGTTACCTTGATGGAAGAAAAACGAGCTTTGACACAAATTAAAAAAAAAACCCACGTTCGGAGAAGATATTGAAGTTGATAAAGGTCATGAAGGTTTTTGGGTGTTTCTTTTGGTTTTTATAGACATATAAAGTTTTAGGGTTATTAGAATTCAAAGTAGATTAGGAGTTAGAGTTCAAAATTGATTAAAATAGCATGCGAGAACAAGAGACGTCAAATATTATGGGTGGGGGAAAGAAAATAAGTCTAATTTTGATTTTTCGTTAAATTGCTCCATAAAACTCTAAGTTTTGACTCTTTTTACAAATCAGTCCTATTTTCAGAATTAAAGCTATTTAAAACTCCTTTTCAGAAATTAATTTAATATCCTACTAGATATTGTCAAAAATACTATCGAATATCAAACTTATGAAATTTCGATCATGTTTGGACTAAAATTCTCATTTTACCCTCGAAACTTCTAGGCCCAATTTTGGGGTGTGATACCATCTAAATGAGTCTCATCTCAAGGCAACAAAATAAATTATTAAATATATGAAAGGTACTTTTATAACGATGTGGATTGGGTCGGAAGCGTTAATGGTCGTAAAAGCACTTCTAGCAGGTGTTTCTTTTTGGGGGAATAGTTTGTTTTCTTAACACAACAAGAAATAAAGTTTTCATATCCTTATCGATGGTCAAAGTTGAGCATATTGCAGTGAGAAGTTGTTGCACACAATTATTCTGGATGAAACAAATGTTATCAAATTACATTGTTTCAGCTGATGTTCTAATAGTTTATTATGACAATACCAGTGCAATTAACATCTCCAAAAATCCAGTGTTACACTCACGTACTATACATATCGACATCAAATATCATTTTATTTACCAATTAGTTGAAGCTAAAATAATGGAACTTCGGTATATTTCTACTGAAAATCAAATTGTAAATATTTTTGCAAATAGTTTGGATGCCAAGAGATTTGAGAACTTGAGGAATTCTCTTGAACTCTGTTGTATCTATTTTTTTCTTTCCTTTGGGGGCACATTTTTTTTTTCTATATTGGTGCCAAGAGATTTTGTTCAGGTAACCCTTTTGATTTTATTGATATTTTGGCTAATAAAATATGGGAAAAAGTTTTTAAACAAAAGTGTGTTGATGAAAGAAATATTTTGACTACTCATTTTGTAAAGTACTAGTTAATGCATATTTTTGAAGTCTCGAATTTATTGAATTCAATCACTTATGTCAAGTCGTATGTAAAAGAGATTGTTCAAGAGTTCTATTGCAACCTACAACAAGAGATTGATATTGAGGGGCCATCAAATTATTTGTGTGTCAAGTTTAGAGGTGATAAAGTTAACGTAAATAAGGATAGTAGAACGATCGCAAAGAAATAAGAGAAGGAAAAATAAGAACACACAGATTTACGTGGAAAACCCTTTCGGAAAAAAATCATGGGCAAGGAGGAGAAATTCATTAATGTTGAAAACGAATAATACAAGAGGAGTTTTGACTACATCTATTTAAAGGTTAAAAAAACCTTATTCTAATCAATGTCAAATAGAAGAAGTGTAGTTATATACAGATTCAACTTCTGCGGCATTGCCTCCACAAATCCTCTTATTTTGCCTTTGTATTTTATGTCTTTAAATATTGACGAGATTCGAGTCACACAACTCTAACAAAAGGCAATATGTTTGATTTTAGTCCCATTTAATTAATCAATTCATGAATAATTTAAGAATTAAGGAAGGGTGCACCAAATATTACAATAAGATTGTGAATGTGATAACATGTGGTGTTGTGTGATCACAGCCTATTAATAATATAATTTTTCATCTCGTTTGACTATGTAATCTTGTGTAGCCTTGTGTGCTACACAAGATTACCATTCACAATTGGTTGCCTTCTATTCATAAGTCATGTTAGCTTTGATGTCCCAAGCTTTTGATGCAAAAACATTTAAGATAAATTATATATATTATATTTCCTAATTCATTTGGTGAAAATATGGTCGGAAAATTTATCAAACATTTTCAAAGCATTTTCAAAGACTTGCAATATACTCACAAACATGTTTAAAATGTGCTTTAATTTATCTAAATGTTTTTCAGTCAATCCCAAAGTTTTCTAAGATGTTTAAATGTTTTTAAGGTGCTTTGGTAGTCAAGTCTCAAGCCATAGAACCATATGTCTCGAGACATGAAAGTTCAAATGCAAAAATATACTTCATGGGTTACATGTATCTTGAACATAGCCTGCCAATGGCTATGTAAAAATTATTTTTTAGCCGTGTCTCAAGAAATCTTGTCAAGTCTCGAGACCTGGAATACAGAGACACTTTTTCAGCCCTAAATTCATGCTTGCAATGGGTCTATTTCATCCCCAATAGTCATAAACATCTACAAACTCATTCCTTGGTATAAATACACTTCAAGAACACTTCAAAACTCAAGAGAGAGATATCCAAACATTAAACACAAAAGGGAACTCTTCAAATCTTCATTCTTTCATTTCTCGAGTAAATATTCTCTAGAAATTTATTGTTATATCTTTTATCACTCTCATTTCATTTCTTTGAGAGCTTAGTTTTTATAAACACACATTGTAAAGGTCTCTCTATTTACTCTTTTTCATATCATCAAATGTAAATTGGGAGGGTTTTAGTTGAGCCACAAAAACTAAGAAGGGTTCTAGTTTAGCCATAAAAACTAGGGGGAAAGGTTATGTCTAAGCCATGTTAAAAATATATTGTTGTAAAGGTTATACCTTCTCTTGGAAATGTAACAATTTTAGTAGTGAATTGGAAAATCCTTAGTGGTTGAAAGCTAAGGAATTTGAGGTAGGCAATTGGCCCTGAACCATTATAAATCACTTGTGCAAGCTTTTCTCCTTCTTTCATTTTATTTTAAAAAAGTTAGTAGAGATTTTTAAAATATCAATTCACCCTCTCTTGGTGTTTTTGGGCTTAACAATTAGTATCAAAGCTAGTTGTCCATCAAAGGATTCAACAACGGGAGAGGCGATCCAAGGAAAAAATACCAAGTTCGAAGATGGCACCAGATTTTAGCTCAACTATCTTGGGTGATGGCCAATCAACTATAAGACCACTATTTTTGAATGGAAAGAGCTACTCTTATTAGAAGATAAGGATGAAACTCTTTATTCAACCAAGTTCTTATCATGTTTAGAGGATAAAAAAAAATGGTAATTTGATGGTGCCCAAGAATGGAGATGAATGGGAAGAAGTAAGAAGGTTCAACTTAATGTCGAGGGTGTGAACACTCACTTTTGTGCATTGGGGCCTAATAGAGTGTCCCAATGTCAAAATAAAAAAGAATATATTTTTTAATGTTTCACTATTACAATTATAAATACACTCCTAAGTACATATATATGCTTAATGACTACAACATATAATCGAATCAATACAAAATACAACAAATGAAGAACTAGAAAGAATCATATGAAATAAAAAGAACATGACAATACCCATCTATTGCATACACACATGTTGAAATTTGTTGACCCGAGTTTTTGAAGTGGTTGTATATGTGATAAGGGAAGTGCCCACTTCTACTATCACTACGCCAAGCACATAACTTGCCTTATTTGTTAGCATGTTTGACCAAAATATTTTGATCATTTGCATGCATCCTTTTAAGGATCTTGTGCAGCCAATCTTGTGTTTGTCATTGAAGAAAAGATTGAATCAAATAAGATTATTTTTCAAGGATTCTTATGTGACCATCTTACCTTATATTTTAGATATGAGTTGACTTTATGATCTTTTGTATCCTCTTACTAAGGATAATTGATTATATAATGAGATATGCAATCCATGAAGATATGAGCTGATCTTTTGATCTTTTATATCCTTATATTAAGCATAATTAATTTGATGAAATTTTGGCACATCAAGATGGATAAAATGTTACTTTGTGAAGATGGATTTGTAACACCCAAAACCTAAAACCATCATTGGTTAGGGTCCCAATGTCTTACTGTTCATCTATCATTGTTCATCTTTCATTATCATCTCATTCAATCTTATTTTTAATAAAGATATGCACCCAACACATCATAAATCATCAATCGATTAGAATCACAACTCAAAAAGGGTAAAAAGGTCATTTTCTTGATTTTCAGAGACTTCTACCAGTACTTGTTGGACAAGTATCAGTAGTTGTCAAGTCAGTAAACAATTCAAGGACAGTGCAGACTTCTATTGATACTTAAGGCAATACTATCGATACAACTATGATCAAAACAACCTGATGCAGTCAAAACAAACTAAAAATATAACTAAGGCAAGTGCACCTATCAATTAATAGTATAGTTACGATGAGCACAGATATCGTTCCCACGAGGACTAAAAATACTAGTAATAGATGTCTTCCTATTATCTAACCGGTCGACTACAGTGATTGTTCTAAACTAATTAAACTAAATTAATAAAAAGTGCATCAAAGATTAAAGCGAGAAATAATAAGTGTTTTTATACCAAGAAGCAAACAATACCCAGGAAAGATTCAACCTAGATTTCATCTGTCATTATCATTCTGAATTAAGCAATTTATTCACTTAGTATTTTGTTCAGTAGAAATCCCTAAATTATGCTAATACCTCTATTCAAGCATAAAAGCAACTGACTCTAGGTTGATTAATTGAAATTTCTTTCTAATTAAAACCCCTATTGTCGCATTAATTCGATCTATGGATTCCCCTATTAGATTTGACTCTAATACGGTAGATTTATGTCGTCCTATTTCTAGGATTGCATGCAACTCCACTCAATTATGCTAGATCTACTCTTAAACAGGGTCTATTCCTCCTCAGATTTAAGCACATCAAACAATAATTAATATCTCAAGAATACTAAATCAAGAATTAAGCACACATAATTGAGAGCAAAATCTAAGTATTTATTGCATAAAATCAGAAATCAAATGACAGAATTCATCCTAGGGTTCATCTCCTCTAGGTATTTAGGAATTTAGTTCATGCTAATAAATGGAAACATCTCAGAAACAATATAACCACAATATGAGGAAAAATTTATAGTAAAATCAAAAGAATTTAGAAAGAGCTCTTCAATGTTTTTGGAGATCTGCTTCAAAGACGGCTTCTATGGTGTTTCTTCAGTTGTTTCCTTGAATAATCTCTAACGGCTAGGGTTTTGGGAATGGAAGATTTTACAGAAAATTGGAAGTGCCCTCTCATATCACTCTATCCCCTATTTATAATACATGAAAAAGCTCTAGTTGGATGCAAATTAAATTCTAAAAAGATAATTTGAATTAAATCTAAACAATAATTCCCTAATTGGATCCAAATTGAACTCTAAATTATAAAGTTTAAAAGATAAATATAAACAATATAATAATAATAATCCTAAATATTAATCCTAAAAAATAAAGTTTAAATTTAAATATAGTCTTATGTCCAATAAATCTCTTCCTAACTCTTCCACATTCACTTTTTTGCCCCAAATTTTCCTTTTTATCTTCGATTTAGTCCAAGACCATGTGTCCAGTTCGTGTGGCTCCTAAAATCTGCTCTTTTTGTCCGGTTTTTGCTTGTTTTTTGCTCCTTTCGCTCCCAAATGCTTTCCTAAGTATAGAAACATGAATTTAAAGGATTATGAACATAAAATTCATTATTTTAAATAGATTAATCATCCAAAAACGCATTAAGAATGAGGCTAAAACATGTTACTTTTGGTACTTATCAAATAACCCCACACTTAATCATTTGCTTGTCCTCAAGCAAAATTCTCAACCCACATTCAAGTTAACTTTCTTAATTCTTCATTTTTATCAATAATGTTTCAAGATAAACTGCAAACAATCATGCATTGGAAATTCATCTAAAAGAACACTAAAGATTCAAGCAATCTAAGCTATAAAATTTTTAGCATAAAAATATAGGTATCTCCCCTTATCTAAATAATTACCTTAAATTCAAAATCAATAAGAATTGACATCCTCACTAAAGATTCACTCAAAGCACTAAAAGCACTCAAAGCACTCAAAGTGTTTAAGGTTAATTAAATAAGCTCTCAATTGTCAAACACAAAATGTTATTACCACAGGCTTGCTTGAAAATCAAATCTCCACCACTGTAAAATGACATGACACACCAATCAAGAGATCTTTACAAGGTTGTAATGGGGCTAAGGTTAAGGGTATGAAAAAGGTTAGAAGAACTGGTTAAAATCGAGATCGAGTTGATAAGTTACCAAACTAGAAAAAAAACAATCAATTGCTGAATTGGAAGAAAATAAATCAACACAAATAATAAAGAATAAACGTGAGCTTTTCAACAGTATATGGAACTAATGATTCTAGCTCAAACACACTTTTGTCTCTTTTTTTCTTTTTCTTTTTTTTTTCTCAATTTTTTTCGATTTTTTTACATTTTTTTTCTAAATAATAAAATTCAGCAATTCAGATAATAGAACGTAGTTAGGCAACTTAACCAAATCAAATCTCGACAAAAAGGGAGTCAATAAAGGGGGTTAAATCCTAAGTGCCTCTATTATCTCAGCATATCAAATCAATAATGTGGTCTCAAAATGTATTATCAAAGCAAGTTCTAGAATAACAAATCAAGTTGACATTCACACAACCAAAAATTGCATGAGCACGAAATAAAATATATGCTCTATAGGTTCAAAAGCTCACAAAAAAATATGGTTTTGATGCCAAAACCTGTAATTTTAAAATTTGAAGATAATATTTCAATTCAGGGAGATAACCTAAAATATTTAATTCTGAAGACAACTCATCATGCTTGACTCTCTCATATCTTAAAGATTAATTCATCCAATACATAAACGATTCACAAATCAATCTCAAAACAAAATCAATAAAAATTCCAAATAGCAAAAATTCACTCTAATGTGGTATGAGAAAATTACTTTAACACAATAAATAATTCAGGGATTTTATCATAATAACAATCAACCTCCCCACACGTAAGATGTACATTGTCCTCAATGTACAAATAGATATAAGCAGGATAAGCACAATATCATAATGATAAAAGGAATTGAAACTTCCCTGAATTAGGATGATTTCATCTGAATTGAAAAAAAATTGGGAATGCAACAAGTCTAAAGAAAGTGCAATTTTTCGAACAAACTAATAAGAAAATAGACAAAGACAAATAAGAGAGGGAGATAATAACTCAAAAAAATAGGAACAAAAATATTGCATAATTAAAATAAAACTAAAAATTAAAATTAAAATTAAAATGAAATAAATATACTAATTTTTTTTGAATTTTTCAAAATTTTTAATAATTTTTTTCCATTTTTTTAAAAAAATATGAAAGTAAAATAAATAAATAAAAATAAAAACACTCGGGTTGCCTCCCGAGAAGCACTTGTTTAAAGTCTAAGCTCGACTTTCCTGTTTAAGGTCGTAGTTATGGCGGATCATGAAATCGAAGTTCTTCTCTCTTATTATCAATATTACCAACACAATAAATTTTGAGACGTTGATTGAATGTGCCGTAATCAGAATGTGTTACCTCAATTGTACCATAAGGGAAAACAGTTTTTACCACAAAAAGATCGGACCCTCTTGACTTGAATTCTGAAGGAAAAATTCGTGGATCCGATTTGTCTAATAACACTTTGTCTCCCACCTTAAATATGTTCATCCTCTTCACATGCACTTCATGGTTTTGACTTGGTTCTTCCTTGGGTTTCCTCGATTTTTCGTTGAACTTCGTTCGCCATTCATCTAGTTCCTCGAGTTGCAACATTCGATCTTCTTTTACCACTCGAGTTCTATCACTTTGAATCAAAATTGAATCCATCATGTTTTCATTAGTGATTTCCTG
The DNA here is from genome assembly GCA_039519145.1 of Kokia cookei. Taxonomy (NCBI): domain Eukaryota; kingdom Viridiplantae; phylum Streptophyta; class Magnoliopsida; order Malvales; family Malvaceae; genus Kokia; species Kokia cookei. Next base: position 3,874,914 of record CM076906.1, on the reverse strand, counting down.
CAAAAAGTGTTGAGTCACATGGTTACTAACATTAACAGAATAATTATCATTATTATACTCATTCAGGACTCTAACAAAATCATGTGCTTTAAGAGTAATCTTTTCATTACCTACACGAAGCACAAGTTCACCAGTACCCACATCAATGATAGCTCTAGCAGTGGCTAAAAAGGGTCGACCTAAGATCATAGGTACCTCAACATCCTCATCCATGTCCAATACAACAAAATCAACAGGGAATATAAATTTATCCACTTTTACAAGCACATCCTCAATAGTACCCCTAGGATATCTAATTGATCTGTCAACTAACTGAATACTCATCCTAGTGGGTTTAGGTTCCCCAAGACCAAGTTGTTTGAACAGTTTATAAGGCATAACATTTATACTAGCACCCAAATCAGCCAAAGCTTTATCAATATGTAAACTTCCAATAAGACAAGGAATAGTAAAACTCTCTGGATCTTTAAGTTTGTAGGGTAGTTTGTTTCGGAGAATGGTCGAGCAAACTGCATTAAGCTCCATAGTCGACAAGTCGTCTAACTTCCTCTTATTTGTTAACAGCTCCTTTAAGAATTTTACATACTTAGGCATCTGCGAAAGAGCTTCAACAAAAGGTAAGTTAATATGCAATTTTTTAAAAAGTTCAAGAAATTTACCATATGTTTCTTCTCTGTGGTCTCTCTTCAATGCTTTTGGATATGGAATTCGAGGTTTGTATTCTCTAAGCACAGACTTATGCTCTTTCTTGTTTTCCTCAGCCTCATTATTTTTCACAACAACTTCTAGCTTCGGCTTCGGTTCAATCTCGACTAACCCTTCCACATTTTGAACAGTGATTGCATGGATCTGCTCTTTTGGGTTAGTTTCAGTGTTACTAGGTAAGCTACCTTGTGGTCTTTCCGAAACTAGTTTGACAAGCTGTCCAATTTGATTTACAAGACCATGGATTGATCCTTGCTGATTTTTTAAAGCTGTCTCATTGCTTTGAAATCTCACTTCAGAAACCGAAATAAATTTAGTAAGCATTTCTTCAAGGTTCGATTTCTGCTCTTGTTGATGTGGCTGCTGAAAACCTGGAGGAATTTGTGATCTTTGATTTCCTTGACCACCCCATGAAAAATTTGGATGACTTCTCCAACCTGCATTATAAGTATTACTATAGAGATTATTTTGAGGTTTAGAATTATTACCTAAAAAGTTTGCTTGCTCATGGAGATATTCTGAACTCATCATCCCCGCTCCATTTTGATTGCATTGCATCACCGGATGTACCTGCTTAGAAAAATTCAAACCATCAATTTTTTTATTAAGAGTTTCAACCTGATGAGCCAACATAGAAACAACACCATCATCATAAATCCTTGCTACCTTCACAGGTTTTACTCTTGTAACTTGTCATTGATAATTATTTAATGCCACCTTTTCAATAAATTCTTAAGCTTCTTCCGGTGTCTTGTTATTTAAAGTTGTCTCAGCTGCTGAATCAACCATCTGTCTAGTCGAGGGATTCAAACCATTGTAGAAAGTTTGATCTTGGAGCCACAAAGGTAACCCATGACGAGGACATCTTCTCAATAAATCTTTGAACCTCTCCCATGCTTCATAAAGTGTCTCAACATCAAATTGAGCAAAAAAATAGATGTCATTCTTCAACTTAGCTGTCTTAGCCAGCGAAAAATATTTTAATAAGAACTTCTCAGTCATTTGATCCCAAGTAGTGATAGAACCTCATGGTAAAGCATTTAACCACATTTTTGCCTTATTCCTTAACGAAAACTGGAAAAACCGTAAGCGTATGGCATCATCAATAACACCATTAATTTTAAAAGTATAGCAAACCTCGAGAAAATTAGTCAAATGAGCATTTGGATCTTCATCCTGCAAACCATCAAACTGAACATATTGTTGTACCATCTGAATTATACTCGGCTTAATTTCAAAATTATTCGCATTAACATTCGGCCTGAAAATACTCGTTTCAGCCCCAATCAGAGTAGGCTTAGCATAATCATACAAAGCCCGACGAACAGGAGGGTCAGGAAGAGCAACAGGGAGAGCAGAAGGAACCTGGTTATTTTGATTGTCACCCATCTCCACAGTAATATCTTTTTTATTTTTACCGTCTATTAAAGTTTTTTGACTTTGCTTAGCTTCTCTAACCTCTTTACGATTTTTACGAGCAGTCTTTTCAAGTTCAGAGTCGTGAAGAAGTGGTTTAGACGGGTTTCCTCTAGTCATAAACCAAAAGAACCTATCAGAAGCAAAAGGGAAAAGAGAAAATTAAAATAGAAAATTTAAATTAGAAATGCAAATAACAAAATAAAAATAAATAAATAAAATGGCTAAAGTAATAGAAATAAAGTTTTCCTAATATTTCAGTTACTCGACAACAGTGCCAAAAATTTGATGCAGTCGAAACTAACTAAAAATATGACTAAGGCAAGTGCACCTATCAATTAATAGTAGAGTTACGATGAGCATAGATATCGTTCCCACGAGGACTAAAAGTACTAGTAATAGCTATCTTCCTATTATCTAACTGGTCGAATAAAGTGATTGTTCTAAACTAATTTAACTAAATTAATAAAAAGTGCATCAAAGATTAAAGCGAGAAATAATAAGTGTTTTAATACCAAGAAGCAAACAATACCCAGGAAATATTCCACCTAGATTTCATCTGCCATTATCATTCTGAATTAAGCAATTTATTCACTTAGTATTTTGTTCCGTAGAAATCCCTAAATTATGCTAATATCTCTATTCAAGCATAAAAGCAACTGACTCTAGGTTGATTAGTTGAAATTTCTTTCTAATTAAAATCCCTATTGTCGTATTAATTTGATCTATGGATTCCCCTATTAGATTTGACTCTAATCCGGTAGATTTATATCATCCTATTTCTAGGATTGCATGCAACTCCACTCAATTATGCTAGATCTACTCTTAAACAGTGTCTATTCCTCCTCTGATTTAAGCACATCAAACAAGAATTAATATCTCAAGAATACTAAATCAAGAATTAAGCACACATAATTGAGAGCAAAATCTAAGTATTTATTGCATAAAATCGAAAATCAAATGACAAAATTCATCCTAGGGTTCATCTCCCCTAGGTATTTAAGAATTTAATTCATGCTAATAAATGGAAACATCTCAGAAACAATATAACCACAAGATGAGGAAAAATTCATAGTAAAATCAAAAGAATTTAGAAAGAGGTCTTCAATCTTTGTGGAGATCTGCTTCAAAGACAGCTTCTATGGTGTTTCTATAGTTGTTTCCTTCAATAATCTTTGACGGCTAGAGTTTGAGGAATGGAGAATTTTACAAAAAATTGGAAGTGCCCTCTCATATCACTCTATCCCCTATTTATAATACATGAAAAAACTCTAGTTGGATCCAAATTAAATTCTAAAAAGATAATTTGAATTAAATCTAAACAATAATTCCCTAATTGGATCCAAATTAAACTCTAAATTATAAAGCTTAAAAGATAAATATAAACAATATAATAATAATAATCCTAAATATTAATCCTAAAAAATAAAGTTTAAATTTAAATAAAGCCTTATGTCCAATAAATCTCTTCCTAACTCTTCCACATTCACTCTTTTGCCCCAAATTTTCCTTTTTATCTTCGATTTAGTCCATGGTCATGTGTCCAGCTTGTGTGGCTCCTAAAATCTGCTCTTTTTGTCCGGTTTTCGCTTGTTTTTCGCTCCTTTTGCTCCCAAATGCTTTCCTAAATATAGAAACATGAATTTAAAGGATTATGAACATAAAATTCATTATTTTAAATAGATTAATCATCCAAAAACGCATTAAGAATAAGGCTAAAACATGTTACTTTTTGCACTTATCACTACCGATACTTAGCATCATCTACCAAAACAACAAAAGTCAGTAACCTACATCTCACTTCCTCTGTACTTTTACCGACACAAGCAGGAGTACTACCGAAACAAGTATGTAGATGTCAAGTATACACATAAATTTCTAAGTTTGCACAATAGTCTACAACATTTGTCAATTTCTCAAAATCATACCTATATAGACTTTTCATATTGGTATTTAATTCTTCATATAACAACAAAGAATACATATCAAAACATTCATCAAAATGTTATCATGCTATTTAACCATTACACCAAAACAACTCAAGTAACACAATCCTAATACATGTTATATAAGCCAAGTGATATAAAGACTACCGAACGAGCTCCCGGGATATTGTGATTTTTCTTAAGGATCTGATCTTCAATAGGAGATGAATCTACAAAACAGTAAATAGATACATAGGTAAGCTTACAAAACTTAGTAAGTTCGTAAGAATAATTAACTTACAGAATAACATATTCGATTACGGAAAGAGTAATAAAATATCTTCGTTATCCCGTGGCATTAGCATCAAGTTGATCTCATTGAGTCTTCCAAAAATTTAACTCATACGAGCCAAGACAAAATTAGCTCATACGAACCTAGATATGTTAGCTCTTATGAGCCCAGATAAGTTAGCTCATTCGAGCCCAGACAAAGTTTAACTAGTATACGATGCTGCTCACACAAGCTTATGAGAATCCGCAACATATGCAGAAACTCAACCATCTTTACGGTCTAGAATTACCCACTCATGATGCTACTCACACAAGCTAATAAGAAACCACAACATATGTAGAAACTCAGGCATCGTAGGGGTCCATAAAATCAATATTCAGTATTCATCCTAAATCTATCGACTCACGATGTTTCTCTCACAAGCTGTCAGGAACTGCAACAGATGCAGGATCCCAGCCATCGCGTCGATACAGATCACCGGCCCAAGGCCTAACGTCTCTTTTCTTCATTCCTGTCTCAAATTCCTCAAAGTATCTAGCATATTTAATTTTCTACAATAATATTCGAGAATAAAAGGAATTATAACAATAGATAAACTAACAATAAAAACTTACCGAACTGATTGTTAGTAAACGTCAAAGTACAAGGACTATTCCATAATTTTCTCCTTGCTTCGATTTTCAACCCATTCTTGATCTATAATAATAATTTCATTCAATTAACTAATTTAACAGTAAAATAAACTTATTTTATGCAACTAAGTTCTTTTTTATATTTTTACAAAATTATCCTTAACTTTTCACTTTTATTCAATTTAGTCTTTTAGCTCAAAACTTGCAAATTAAACATTTTTAAACAAAGTCAAGTTCAGCCGAATGCTATAGTACTTCAATACAGCTCACTTTTGCAATTATTTCACCTTAAGTGCTTGCAAATTTATCACTTTAACATTTTAGTCCTTAAACATTAAAATTACTAAAAAATACTTTACAAAATAGTCTTACATAACAACCAAGCTTAATATTTTATCATTAAATTTAAAAAACACACTAAACTCATTAATAACATAAACCAAAATGTTTAACGGTTTTACAAATTAGTACCCGAGTTAGTTAAATCGAGCTAGAACGAACTCAAAAACATAAAAATTACTAAGCACGGGCGAGATTTCCTTACCTAATCAAAGCTTCAAAGGTAGACAATGGAAAACCCTAAGTTTTCCCTCACTCGGCCGTGAAGAAGAAGAAGAAAGGATTAAAATTGTCATTTTTCTTCCTTTAATTTCATATATATACTTATGGCAATTTTGTAAATATTTGATCTTTTATAATTAACTTAATTAACCTTACTTAAGCTTAATTAAATTCACTTATTACATCACTAATTGACATATAAATCCACTAACTTAACCTCCATGGTTAATTTGTTTATTTAACCCCTCTAATTGAGCATTTTAACTTTTTACAACGTTTACAATTTAGTCCTTTTCATTTAATTAACTATCTAAACAATAAAATTTCGTAACCAAATTTTAATACAATACTAAGGACCTTATAAATATTAAATAAATAATATTTACTATCTAACACATCAAAGTTGTGGCCTCAAAACCACCATTCCCTATCATACTAAAAATAAACTAATTAGTACATCCTCATTTAATTAGGATTTAAATCAATTTTCCAAAAATCTAAAGATTTCCACATCATTTCTATTATTAGGCCACTTAAAGAGGGTCCAATTTCATAATTGGTCCTTCAATTATATTAAATTTCAATTAAACAAACTTAATTCTAATTTAGTCCTAAACTAATTAGGACTAAAAGAATAAATAACCCAAAAGTTAGTGGATGGTAATCATATCACCACCGCTTGGACTTTTTTGACCATGTTTTAATTACCACTTTGGTCCCTTACTATTTTTAATATATAGCAATTAACTTTTACCTCTTTTTACTCCTTTTTCTTTAATTAAGCAATTAATTATCAAAATTACCCAACCAAACTTCAATTCACATATAATTATACTCTGTAAATATTTAATAAAAATATTTACGGCTCTTAATTTCAGAAACGAGATCCCGATACCTCGTTTTTTAAAACCACTTAACTTTTGAACCAAACCACTTATACTAACTTTTAATTCAATAATTAAAATTCCTCAATTCAAAATTTCATATAAAATTAATATTAACTTATTTAATTTAATCACTAATTATAAAAAAATTTCCGTCGGGTTTGTGTTCCCAAAATCATTGTTTCCGACACCACTGAAAAATAAGTTGTTATAGGATTCATGTTCTGACTATGCTCAACCTTGATAGAGATTTTATTGTTAAGGAAAATATTTTTTAAGTGATTGTTGATGTGCCAATAGAAGTGGTCACTTCCACTAGCACATCAACAGTCAATAACTTGTCTTATTTGGAGTTGAAAATTTTGTCAAACAATCAATTGGGTAGTGACTTAAATGATCTTGTGGACATGTGTTGGTCCATATTTGAAGATCCATCTTATGGAGAAACAAATCTTTGAAGATTCAATTCGATTATATCAAGTAATCTAATATCATGAAATATGGAGATTGAATCAAGACTGAGACTTATCTTGAAGATCTTAGATTTATTCTGGAATTTATTAAGATATTTGTAAAGCTTTTCATGAGGCTATTTTAGTAGGATATTGGTAAATTTTTCAGGAGGAGAATTTAGTGGTAAGAGGTCTAGTCTTTGAAATATAAGAGCGAGGATTCTTCACTGGTATGTGTTAGAAATAGGTTCATTGGTTGTAATCGTTTCAAATATAGTGGGTTCATCTCACTAATCTAGGCTCTGCAAACGTATGGAAACCGAACTGCATAACCAATTTAATATCTCTTGTTTTTCACAGTGCCAGTAGAAGTACTTACTTTCGCTACCACTTTTGTTTATATTCTATTTGTTGCAATTATCGACTGGTTCAAGTCAACAAATTTAAAGACCCACACATCGCACTTGTGAATGGTGAAACTCGAGCTTGAATATTCAAGGACTCAAGACGTTCGACTACACCAACAATGCCAAGATCTCATTAGTATAGTGTAAGAATATCCTTAAATAAAACAAGAGTTTGCTTAATGATATTAATTTATATAATTGCTAAATCGAAAAATATAGGGTTAAATATAAAATTAGTACCCAAACTTGTCCACTTCTCCCAGATTGGTACCTAAATTTTTTTTGTCTCAGATTTGTACCTGAACTTTTTTTCTGTCCATTGATTTAGTACTTGAGTCTAACGCCGTTAAGTTTAAGACACGTGGAAAAATGAGATTTTGACACGTGGTGATGGTGATGTCATGGTGACATCATAATTTAAAATATTAAAAAAAAAACTTTTTTTCCTCTTTTGACTTTTCTACCCCTTCTTCTAACATTTTTTTCCTCTTTCTTCTTCTTCTTCCTTCTTCTTCTTCTTCTTCTCCCAATTTTAGATTATCCAAGTTTGTAAGAAAATCAAATTACAAGAGGATAATTGATTGATGGATTCATATCTCCACCAAGTTTGTTATTTTATTGCTAAGCTTTTATTGAGCATGACAAACAGTAACTCCATTGTTGCTCTCTCTCAACAGATTTTCCGAGGTTGTTGTCATCTTCCAAATAGAATTCAGAATCTGATTCGTTCTCTCACTCGTAACTCCGCCCTTCGGATTTGGTAAATCCATCTCTCACTTCTCACTCAGTGATTCTGCTTTCCAAATGCGCTTCCGTTTTGATCTTTATTTCTAGATGAAATCGATTTTTTGTTTGACTAGTGATATAGAATAGCACAATTTGTTACTGTTGTTAATTATTTGCTGCTCTTCTTTTTTTTTTCCTTAGTTATTAATCAAACGTTTCATCTGTACTTGTCATTTGTGATTCTGAAATGTTTTGATCGAGTAATGTGAACTGGATTTTTTTTTCTCGAGAAACAAATAAAAAATAAATGTGAGCGGATTCTTTTTCAGCAAACAAAACATTGGGTTCTTTTTAAGCAAACAAAAGAGACACTTCTAACATGGTTCTTTTTAAGCAAACAAAAGAGATAATGTGAACTGGATTGTGTTTCTACTTTAAAACAAACAGAAAAAAATAAATAAATGGAAAAGAAGGATTTTAAGGTTGAAGAAGGAAAAGACTAGTGGAAACAAACAAAAAGAAACTTAGGTTGGGAGAAAATGAAGAAATAAGGAAAAAAAGGATAGAAGAATTGGAGGAAGAAGAAGAAAGTCACAAAAATTATTTGGGGATTCGGGCAGAGAAAAGTCAAAAAAGGAAAAAAAGTTTTTTTTTAATTATTTTAGATTATAACATTATCATGACATCATCATCGTCACGTATCAAAATTTTATTTTGTCATATATTTTAAATTTAATAGTGTTAGATTTAAATATCAAATTAGTGGACAGAAAAAATTCAGATATCAATTTGAGACAAAAAAAACTTTAGACACTAATTTAAAAGAAATGGATAAATTTATGTACTAATTTTATATTTGACCCAAAAATATATATTTACCTATTTAATGCATTATTTTTATCCAATTCAAATTTTTTTAATATCATAATATTTCCAATAAATGAACAACATTTTTGGTTGGCTCTAACTCCAACAGCATGTGAATCAGCAGTAAAATTCGTTCCTCCATTAATGCCCTGGGGGTCTTAAAAAATTTCATGCAATTTAATATTCTGTAGGTTCACGTACCCTTCACATGGCAAAACAATCCATTTATTCTTCCGACAGGGCTAGGCATAGCCTCTTGTACCCTTTCACTGTTTAACGATAATGACAATGTTAGATTATATTTTAGGGTTAATGCAATTTTTTATTATTAAATTTGCCTACTAATTTTATTGTAATATTTTTTTAGTATATTGATATGATTACATTATAATATCTATTCATATTTTCTTAATACTTTGATAAGGCACACACATCTTGCACACACAAGTGTTTGTACTCGAATCTTTTAAGATGAATAATATATTCTTAACCATTGGAACCGCTTTGTTGGGTTCACTTTGGTACTTAAATTTGATTCTATCAAAATGTGATGGCAGTATTACATTATGATATTTCTTGATATCATCATTTAAATTTTTTTAAAAAATATATATGATATAAAAATTAAAAATTAAAAATTTTACATTATAATTTTTTTATGTAATTATCTTAATATTATTTTAATGTTTATATTAGAGTAGTATTATATATTTAGTATAAGTTTATTTTTTAATGTGTTCTAAATTGTGTAATATATAAAAATAACATAATATAAAGTATTATAAATTTAAAACGAACTGGGTTCTGGCCTTGAATGTTCAAGCCCGAGCTCGAGCCATATTTTAAATGAGTCTAATTTTTTGTTCAAGCGCATTTTTCAGGCCTATTATTTTTAACTCAAATCCTTCCAAATTTCGAACAAACCTTTGGGCCTGTGCTGGTAACTCGATCCATGAACAAGTCTAATTAGGATGTTATATATAGGCAAAATGCATTGTTAAAGGAAGAGGTAGGATAGAATATATTAAAACAATATTATTAGGAGGGACAATCACGACTCTCAAATATTGATCATTAAACGAACATGAAAGAAACTATAGAAAGATAGATAACTATTTCTTGATTCAACCGAATTAGACCTGCTCATGAGTCGAGTCAGTTGGGCCGATGCAAAATTTTAGGCTTGATCCAAAAAAATAAGCCTAAAATTTTGCCCAAGTCCGACCCAGATAAAATGCTAAACCCGAGCCTAGCCTGGCTCGCATTAAAATTTTTTTATATTATTTCTTAAATAAAAACGAAGTTAAAAAAATACAATACATCAAATACACTAAAAACATTAAAATAAATGTTTCCCAACAATTTGAAAATAGCACTAAAATAGTTACAACTTAGGAAGTAAATGCCTCTAAAATAGTAGCAAAATTAATAATAAAACAAGAGTTATACAATATTCATACAATAACAACAAAACAGTAGCAATATAATAGTGAAATTACAACAAAACAACAGTAACCAACAACAAAATAGTAGTAAACAAAAGCCAGGGGCGAAGCCAAAAAATTTTTTTTAGGGGAAACCAAAATTAAATTGTCATTTTTGCTGTAGTAAAAATGAAAATGTACCATTTTAATAGTCTATATCTTTATAATTTTTAAAAGATTAAATCAAATTTTTATTATTTTTAGGGGGGCAAGATGTAATTTTACCTTTACTAATTTAAAATTTTAAAAATTTTAAAAGACCTAAATATAAAATTTTTCATTTTAGGGGGATCAGGGGCCTGTTAGCCCCCCTAGCTACAACCTTGACAGCAAGAGTAAAATTTTTTTTTAGGCAAATTCAAGCCAGGCTCGAGTCAAATAAGTATTACCTGAGGCTAGACCTATTTAGAAAACAGAGTTTACTTTTTGTTCAATCACATTTTTGAATCTATATTTTTTTTCAAACCCTTCGACTTTTCAAACAGATCTTCAAGCTTAGATGGATAACCCGACTTATAATTAGATCTAAACTTATTTAGTCTAATTTATTTATATATATAAATTTGCAGTGTTCCAAACTTTTGGTGTCGCTTTTCCCCCCAATGTTCACACTTAGATCCTATATGTAGCTAATTGGCTATATGTCGATATGGTTTGATATGGGGATGTATATATAAATGTTTCATTTCGATGGCCGGTGAAAAGCGACACAAAGGATAAACTTAATCAAAAGAAACAAATACACTTCATTTTCGTTCAACATCCTGTGTGGATCGACGGTGAGTACAGTTCGTTTAGTTTATTTTTTATTTTACGCTATAGTATCATTATAATATTTAATTTTACCATTATTGTTGTTTTTATATTAACCACAGGTAAATATACTGCCCATCCAAACTTACCCTAAATCTTTATTTATTGTGAGATATTAGATATTAATAAATGATTTTTTTAATTGTGTTGGTATCAAGTTGGCTACTGACGTCAAACTCAACATAAGATCTTATTATAATATATGGTAGATTGTAGTACACCCATGATGTGGGTAAAAAATAAAATTATGTAACGAATATATATTTTTTTTTAAATAATATAAAGATAAAGCTTCGATTGAAATGATAAGTAAATAAAGTAAAGATGTTAAAAATCATAGTTTCTTGAGTTTAAATTTTGCTATGTATTTTTATTTTTCTATTTTTTATGTAAAAACTTTAAAAAGGTAAAAAAATACCCTAAAATAATATAGTAATTTTGTAAAGTAATGATATTTTAGTCATTATCTAATTGAATTGGTGTTCGGTTAACTCATGATACTAATTCAATCAAGTGCTTAATATATATTAGAAATTCAATCACATACATATGCACCTAGAAACTATACGTATTTAAAACATAGATGTTAATTTTAAAATAACATATAATAAATAATGAAACATATAGTTTGAAACTAATTAATAATAATACATGGATATGTATGATATTAAAATAAAAAAAAGATTAATTATTAGTAAAATTAAATTTAAACAAATAAATATATCATAGTAATAATACTAAATGGACTACAATTGTTTATGATTGTATTGTCATCAATATTTGGTTATTGTTAAGTTGACTTGTGATTCCAACTAAATCAACAACATTATCAAATGGTGGATGCAGGGGCGAAACTAGAGGGCTACCAGAGGCCTCAATCCCCCTAAAATGGAAATTTTCTGTTTAGGCAATTTAAAATTTTTAAAATTTTAAATTATCAATATTATATACAAGGGAAAAAAATCATAAGATAAACCGGTGTGGTATATATTTTATGAAGCAATGGGTAGCCAGTGGTGTATCTAGGGAGGCTGGTAAGGGCTTTGGCTCGTCTGAAATGGAAAATTGTCCATTTAGACTCTTTAAAATTTTTAAAATTTTAAATTAGTAAAAGTAAATTTACATATTAACTTGAAAATTTAGTTTAATCTTTTAAAAATTATAAAAATATAAACTATTAATATTTAAAATTTAATTTCTATCCCTAAAAAGTTTTCTCAACAAGATGAGTGCGCTGATTATGGAAGGCTGTTGGCTTCAAGAACATGGTAGACAAACCGGTCATTATAATAACTATTTTTAAGGCAACAAACAGCTATAACTTATAATTGATGGCCATTTTCAGTCCCCCCCCGTAAGGGACGAAATCATGTGCATGTCCAAATTAAGATCACAATATTTAAGCTAAATTATATTTAACCATAAGGCTAATATTTATGTTATATTCGGAATTTACGATATATTTGGAGTGATTTTAAGCACTTATCACGATAATAAAATTAGTTCTAAATGGTCTAAAGTGATGGACAAAATCGACAAAAGATCGAACATCTACAAAACTAGAGAGGATGATAACAAAACCAAAATAGATAGTAAAATTATATGATTTATAATGATATCAAGTTGGATAAGCTCAATGACCAAGAAAACCAAAATGGAACATGTTTTGCTAGCTTGGAAACCTTGTCAAGGCATACTCTTAGGAAGTTCATGAATAAATTACTACATAAATTTTACTATTTATACAACTTAAATAGAATCTTTGGATAACTATGGTAAAAAAATAGCATTAGTGATTACCAACTCGAAACCCAAGTAAGATTCGCGATCCGACCAAGCGTTATCAGATGGACATGTGCAAGACGTACAGTGAGATGACAGCAAGAAGAGCCTGTAGCATCAGCTTGCACAAGCCAAAGAGAGTTTGCGGTTTCAGTTCGCAGTCTCAATTCGCCTACACTCATGAAGCTTGCATGTGGGGGAACGCAAGGCTTAGCAGATGACCAAGAGTGGTACAAGTGTCTAACATGCCTGAAGAATGCCAGTCCTAAAAACAGTGGGGTCTTGTCATGAACAGTAATAATTTGTATAAATTTCCGAAAGTTCCCATTAATAAGATACGAGAGAAAATTACTCAAGCATCATGAAATGTTATATACATAAATGAAGATCATTTTCACACAGTAATAAGATGCTAAGAATAATATTCATCAGGGAAATGGCATATCACAAAAAATACCGAGATATGTCACATGGTCCCTCATCAAAATCCCATATAAAACAAAGAAAACCCTAAAGCCACCTTATAATCTTGGCACATACAAAATCATAAATATAATACAGTATACATTAAATTACAAAGCCATCCATCTTACATGTTTCCACCACTTGATCTCTCATTGTCTTCATCACAAGGGTCATTCCACTGATAGGGATAATAAAAACCAGAACTCTGGCCAGCTGCCGATGCTGGCGGTGGTGGCGGAGGTCGCAGTTGTGGTATTTCGTTGTAGGCATATCGGAATAAATTAGCATTGGTAGCATCCAATTCCCTTTGGAGTGTAATAACCTGCCTTTGCAGCACTGAAATGGCTCCAACGCAGCCATAAACGGGATCTTTAAGTCTTGCCTCAGCTTCATAAGCAAGTGAGTTCACCGCATCTTCCCTTTGAAAAGTTGGGACTTCATTGAGCAGTTTGCTAACATTGCTTGCACCGAATATCTTGTGAACATTGGCGAATTTTTGGGGCTCCTCTGGTGGGAAATATGGTGCAAAAATGCAATCTGGCATGCATTTTCTCCTCAAAAACTTGCAGGCTGCACATGGGGAACTTGAATAGCTTGATGAAGACATCTTCACTGCAACATTAAAGAATTTCTTAATCCAAATCAAGCATTACATAATTTAACAAGTGATGAGATTTAAATCCATATTCTCTAACCCATCTTATTTTCCAACAAGTTTTAGTTTTTTCTGACCTGCCAAGCAGATTTTATAAATATATATACATGTGTGTGTTTTCATTTGTTCATTAGGAAATAGATCAAAATATCTTTTGGGGGAAAAACTAGGTTAAGGATATGAAATTGCTTAAAGAAAAACAATACTCTTTGCTGCCATCTTATTTTCCAACAAGTTTAGCTTTTTTTCTGACCTGCCAACCAGCGTTCCTTGAATTTATTAAATATACTACTGTCAGAAATCTAAGAAAACATGTATCATTACATGAACATGCACTCACAGAGACTCTAGGAGTACAGCATAAACTGAAACAACCCTTAGATCCTTGAGGACCACCAAAAAAAAAATCCCTAGATTCCAATATAGTAGATATATATAAATTTGACTTCAAATTCTTTGTGGGAAAAGCATATGATCAGCCTTTTAGTAAAAAGGACTGTATATATGGAAAGGTTTACCTCTTTTTTCTGTTTGAGTAGGCTGTTTGAAAATTTGTGACTTTGTCTCAATGAAAAAGAGTATAAGATGAAAGAAAAGAGGGGATTAAATTCCCTCTGTTAGGGTTTAATATGGAAGATTAGAGGGTGAGGAAACCCTAAATTGCAGAGGGATGGGTGGGAGAAGCTGAGTTAAGTAAAGTGAGGCAAACAGCATTTTGTCACTGAGAAAGAAAAGGAGCAATGGAAACAATATGAAAAGCAAAAGATGGAATTAGGGGTAATAAATAAGGGCTACAAAAGGATGACTACAACACTGCACATATAGGGTTAGTTTAACCTGTGTTTATAGATACCTATGCTACTATTTTTTTTTTTAAGTTCTTTTTATTTATTCCTTTTGAAATATCCTTTTTTTCTGCATATATCAAATTTAAAGGTAAATTTATTTAAATATGCTGAAAAAAAGTTAATTGAAAATTTATGTTGTTTATTTATAATTTAACGTTAATTTTAAAGAAAGAAAGAAAAATATTTTTTACGGGGCGAGTTTTCATTGATTTTGCAAGAAAAACGCACTCTTAGAACGTATTTTCTTTCCTTTTTACAAAGTGCATTTTCACTTATTTGATAGGACGCATTTTTAAGAAAGAGAAGAAAATGTGTCCTACAGGATGCGCTTTCTCTAAAAGATCAGTGAAAATGCATCCTGTAAGAAGCATTTTTTTTCTATCTCCAAAAATAATGTAGATCCTTACGTAGCTAAATTTACAAAAAAAGTATAATGTTACCACATAACTTTTAAAAGTAAAAAAGTAGAAAGAAAGAGTGAACAATAAAGCTTTTGCAAAAGTTTCGAAAACATCAAATTAAAATTTTTTAAATATTCATTTTTAAAAAAAAAATTATTTAACTTACATCACATAAGATATAACGTGTCATTTAATAGTTAAATTAACAATGTTAATAATATACGGGATCTAATTAATATAACCTCAATAGTTTAGGAATGTAATTAGAATAATTTGAAGTTTAGGGATCAATTTAGAATAGAAGTCATAATTTGAGAATTTTTTGGTACAATTAAGTCCCCTTTTGAATGGGCATTTATCTCTAGTGCGATGCGTTTAGCTTTATTTTTGTCTCACGCTACAGTATCGCTAGAACATCTAATATCACTGCCACCATTATTTTTACACTAACCGTAAGTAAACGCCCCGCCCATCCAAATCAACAATAACTCTAATTTTACTCAATAGCAAAACCAAAAGGGGACATATCCAAGGACAGCAAAAGCTACACATATGATATAACCCAGCAAAAATTACACCAGAAAGACATGGAAGAAAGCAAAACTTCAGAAAGCCAACATAGAACAAAGCAGCAGCAAAAACATATATATATATATATATATATACCACCATGCTATCTCAGTCTCGGCTGTAACTAGTGCTACAACCCATACCATTCGTCTCCATACAACCACCACCATTGAAACACAGAAATAAAATTTAATTATGTTTTTATCTTTTTCAAATTTTTATTTTAAGGATTCAATGATAAAATGCACTTTGGATCTGTGAAAGTCTAATAAGTATATGGTGATTGTCTAACTTTAAAAGATACATGCATAGGTCTAGTGCGCATGCAAAAAGCACATTTTTCTTTTTTTTTTATTTATATCAAGTTTTTTTTTATTTAAATTTAATTATCATACTAAATGAATTTAATTAATTTAAGTTAGTTCTGATCATATCTATTCCCTTCTCAACTTATAAATAGAAAGATAATATATTTCAGTGTAGGCAAACTCACGTCTTCTTGTATCAGCAACAATACCCATACTAAACAAATTATGACTCAATCGATAACTCATGAACAAATTTAAATGTAATTAATGCGTGATATATAAATATGATGATGATGATGATGATGATATTGCAGCACATTGTATATTATCTCTACTTTTTTGTATACAATATTCCTTTCTTTACCATAATATATGCAATGATTGCTTAGGGGTCATGAAGAAAAAGAAAGATTTGGGATCAGACCAAAGTAATGGGCATTTATATTTTCTAAAGAGGAAAAGTTTTATAGTGTTGAGGACTATTAGTTCCATTGAGATTAATATAATTATAAATTTTTGGGAATTGTAATTTTGAAAGGAGTTAAATGTTTTTTTTAGAAAAATCTTATTAAATGAATTCAAAATAAGATAATTAAGAATCATGTGTTGGTTTGATAGGTAGGGTGTCCATTGTTTCAGGTGTGGTCTGAGTTTGAGTCGTGTTAGTCGCGTTGCTATTAGAACTTTGCTCCTATTATAATTCAAAAAAAAAAAAATTAAAGAATTGAAAACAAAAAATCAAATAAAACCTACACATGATGAAATTGAAGCTTCATGTGTCATAATTGTGTATGGTAAAACTCGAATCTAGATCATAATATAGATACCATAGGTATTTGAGTATAATATATCAAAAAATAATTTATAGAGTTAAGTGAAGAAATATATGAAAAAGAAGTTTTAGAATATAAAAATTATGTTTTAATGGATTTATATGGATAAGGAAAAAGAAGAGTATGATTCATTGATTCTTGCCTCAAATGGAGAAAAAGTTGTGATTTGAGCGGAGAATAATTTTAGGTTGGAATGATAACTGATGGAATGTACTCTAATGATTAGAGAAGATCAATTTTATTGGCTTAAAGATGTGCATTTTGTTGAGACTCGTGTGATTGTCTCAAGGTAAAATATATTCATCCCCACAGATATGATCTTGATTCAAGTCATATTTAATGTTCGGATTTTATCTAATTATTATAATTCAAAAAAAAAATGTGTATTTTGTTAGAATACTATATTTTTAATGTTGTATATTATTTATAGATCTTTTTAATACATTTTGTAATTTTTTGGTATAATTTATTTTTGTTTTACGATTTATGTTTAAGATTTACAGTTTATTTTAATAATATTATTTTAAGTTGGAATGATAACTGATGGAATGTACTCTAATGATTAGAGAAGTTCAGTTTTATTGGCTTAAAGATGTGCATTTTGTTGAGACTCGTGTGATTGTCTCATGGTAAAATATATTCATCCCCACAGATATGATCTTGATTCAAGTCATATTTATTGTTCGGATTTTATCTAATTATTATAATTCAAAAAAAAAATGTGTATTTTGTTAGAATACTATATTTTTAATGTTGTATATTATTTATAGATCTTTTTAATACATTTTGTAATTTTTTGGTATAATTTATTTTTGTTTTACGATTTATGTTTAAGATTTACAGTTTATTTTAATAATATTATTTTAGGTTGGAATGATAACTGATGGAATGTACTCTAATGATTAGAGAAGTTCAATTTTATTGGCTTAAAGATGTGGATTTTGTTGAGAATCGTGTGATTGTCTCATGGTAAAATATATTCATCCCCACAGATATGATCTTGATTCAAGTCATATTTATTGTTCGGATTTTATCTAATTATTATAATTCAAAAAAAAATGTGTATTTTGTTAGAATACTATATTTTTAATGTTGTATATTATTTATAGATCTTTTTAATACATTTTGTAATTTTTTGGTATAATTTATTTTTGTTTTACTATTTATGTTTAAGATTTACAGTTTATTTTAATAATATTATTTTAGGTTGGAATGATAACTGATGGAATGTACTCTAATGATTAGAGAAGTTCAATTTTATTGGCTTAAAGATGTGCATTTTGTTGAGACTCGTGTGACTGTCTCATGGTAAAATATATTCATCCCCACAGATATGATCTTGATTCAAGTCATATTTATTGTTCGGATTTTATCTAATTATTATAATTCAAAAAAAGAATGTGTATTTTGTTAGAATACTATATTTTTAATGTTGTATATTATTTATAGATCTTTTTAATACATTTTGTAATTTTTTGGTATAATTTATTTTTGTTTTATGATTTATGTTTAAGATTTACAGTTTATTTTAATAATATTATTTTAGGTTGGAATGATAACTGATGGAATGTACTCTAATGATTAGAGAAGTTCAATTTTATTGGCTTAAAGATGTGCATTTTCTTGAGACTCGTGTGATTGTCTCATGGTAAAATATATTCATCCCCCCAGATATAATCTTGATTCAAGTCATATTTATTGTTCGGATTTTATCTAATTATTATAATTCAAAAAAAAATGTGTATTTTGTTAGAATACTATATTTTTAATGTTGTATATTATTTATAGATCTTTTTAATACATTTTGTAATTTTTTGGTATAATTTATTTTTGTTTTACGATTTATGTTTAAGATTTACAGTTTATTTTAATAATATTATTTTAGGTTGGAATGATAACTGATGGAATGTACTCTAATGATTAGAGAAGTTCAATTTTATTGGCTTAAAGATGTGGATTTTGTTGAGACTCGGGTGATTGTCTCATGGTAAAATATATTCATCCCCACAGATATGATCTTGATTCAAGTCATATTTATTGTTCGGATTTTATCTAATTATTATAATTCAAAAAAAAATGTGTATTTTGTTAGAATACTATATTTTTAATGTTGTATATTATTTATAGATCTTTTTAATACATTTTGTAATTTTTTGGTATAATTTATTTTTGTTTTACGATTTATGTTTAAGATTTACAGTTTATTTTAATAATATTATTTTAGGTTGGAATGATAACTGATGGAATGTACTCTAATGATTAGAGAAGTTCAATTTTATTGGCTTAAAGATGTGCATTTTGTTGAGACTCGTGTGATTGTCTCATGGTAAAATATATTCATCCCCACAGATACGATCTTGATTCAAGTCATATTTATTGTTCGGATTTTATCTAATTATTATAATTCAAAAAAAAATGTGTATTTTGTTAGAATACTATATTTTTAATGTTGTATATTATTTATAGATCTTTTTAATACTTTTTGTAATTTTTTGGTATAATTTATTTTTGTTTTACGATTTATGTTTAAGATTTACAGTTTATTTTAATAATATTATTTTAGGTTGGAATGATAACTGATGGAATGTACACTAATGATTAGAGAAGTTCAATTTTATTGGCTTAAAGATGTGCATTTTCTTGAGACTCGTGTGATTGTCTCATGGTAAAATATATTCATCCCCACGGATACGATCTTGAGTCAAGTCATATTTATTGTTCGGATTTTATCTAATTATTATTATTCAAAAAAAAAATGTGCATTTTGTTAGAATACTATATTTTTAATGTTGTATATTATTTATAGATCTTTGGTATAATTTATTTTTGTTTTACGATTTATGTTTAAGATTTACAGTTTATTTTAATAATATTATTTTAGGTTGGAATGATAACTGATGGAATGTACTCTAATGATTAGAGAAGTTCAATTTTATTGGCTTAAAGATGTGCATTTTGTTGAGACTCGTGTGATTGTCTCATGGTAAAATATATTCATCCCCACAGATACGATCTTGATTCAAGTCATATTTATTGTTCGGATTTTATCTAATTATTATAATTCAAAAAAAAAAATGTGTATTTTGTTAGAATACTATATTTTTAATGTTGTATATTATTTATAGATATTTTTAATACATTTTGTAATTTTTTGGTATAATTTATTTTTGTTTTACGATTTATGTTTAAGATTTACAGTTTATTTTAATAATATTATTTTAGGTTGGAATGATAACTGATGGAATGTACTCTAATGATTAGAGAAGTTCAATTTTATTGGCTTAAATATGTGCATTTTGTTGAGACTCTTGTGATTGTCTCATGGTAAAATATATTCATCCCCACAGATATGATCTTGATTCAAGTCATATTTATTGTTCGGATTTTATCTAATTATTATAATTCAAAAAAAAATGTGTATTTTGTTAGAATACTATATTTTTAATGTTGTATATTATTTATATATCTTTTTAATACATTTTGTAATTTTTTGGTATAATTTATTTTTGTTTTACGATTTATGTTTAAGATTTACAGTTTATTTTAATAATATTATTTTAGGTTGGAATGATAACTGATGGAATGTACTCTAATGATTAGAGAAGTTCAATTTTATTGGCTTAAAGATGTGCATTTTGTTGAGACTCGTGTGATTGTCTCATGGTAAAATATATTCATCCCCACAGATATGATCTTGATTCAAGTCATATTTATTGTTCGGATTTTATCTAATTATTATAATTCAAAAAAAAAATGTGTATTTTGTTAGAATACTATATTTTTAATGTTGTATATTATTTATAGATCTTTTTAATACATTTTGTAATTTTTTGGTATAATTTATTTTTGTTTTACGATTTATGTTTAAGATTTACAGTTTATTTTAATAATATTATTTTAGGTTGGAATGATAACTGATGGAATGTACTCTAATGATTAGAGAAGTTCAATTTTATTGGCTTAAAGATGTGCATTTTGTTGAGACTCGTGTGATTGTCTCATGGTAAAATATATTCATCCCCACAGATATGATCTTGATTCAAGTCATATTTATTGTTCGGATTTTATCTAATTATTATAATTCAAAAAAAAAAATTGTATTTTGTTAGAATACTATATTTTTAATGTTGCATATTATTTATAGATCTTTTTAATACATTTTGTAATTTTTTGGTATAATTTATTTTTGTTTTACGATTTATGTTTAAGATTTACAGTTTATTTTAATAATATTATTTTAGGTTGGAATGATAACTGATGGAATGTACTCTAATGATTAGAGAAGTTCAATTTTATTGGCTTAAAGATGTGCATTTTGTTGAGACTCGTGTGATTGTCTCATGGTAAAATATATTCATTCCCACAGATATGATCTTGATTCAAGTCATATTTATTGTTCGGATTTTATCTAATTATTATAATTCAAAAAAAAATGTCTATTTTGTTAGAATACTATATTTTTAATGTTGTATATTATTTATAGATATTTTTAATACATTTTGTAATTTTTTGGTATAATTTATTTTTGTTTTACGATTTATGTTTAAGATTTACAGTTTATTTTAATAATTTTATTTTAGGTTGGAATGATAACTGATGGAATGTACTCTAATGATTAGAGAAGTTCAATTTTATTGGCTTAAAGATGTGCATTTTGTTGAGACTCGTGTGACTGTCTCATGGTAAAATATATTCATCCCCACAGATATGATCTTGATTCAAGTCATATTTATTGTTCGGATTTTATCTAATTATTATAATTCAAAAAAAATGTGTATTTTGTTAGAATACTATATTTTTAATGTTGTATATTTTTTATAGATCTTTTTAATACATTTTGTAATTTTTTGGTATAATTTATTTTTGTTTTACGATTTATGTTTAAGATTTACAGTTTATTTTAATAATATTATTTTAGGTTGGAATGATAACTGATGGAATGTACTCTAATGATTAGAGAAGTTCAATTTTATTGGCTTAAAGATGTGCATTTTGTTGAGACTCGTGTGATTGTCTCATGGTAAAATATATTCATCCCCACAGATATGATCTTGATTCAAGTCATATTTATTGTTCGGATTTTATCTAATTATTATAATTCAAAAAAAAATGTGTATTTTGTTAGAATACTATATTTTTAATGTTGTATATTATTTATAGATCTTTTTAATACATTTTGTAATTTTTTGGTATAATTTATTTTTGTTTTACGATTTATGTTTAAGATTTACAGTTTATTTTAATAATATTATTTTAGGTTGGAATGATAACTGATGGAATGTACTCTAATTATTAGAGAAGTTCAATTTTACTGGCTTAAAGATGTGCATTTTGTTGAGACTCGTGTGATTGTCTCATGGTAAAATATATTCATCCCCACAGATACGATCTTGATTCAAGTCATATTTATTGTTCGGATTTTATCTAATTATTATAATTCAAAAAAAAAATGTGTATTTTGTTAGAATACTATATTTTTAATGTTGTATATTATTTATAGATCTTTTTAATACATTTTGTAATTTTTTGGTATAATTTATTTTTGTTTTACGATTTATGTTTAAGATTTACAGTTTATTTTAATAATATTATTTTAGGTTGGAATGATAACTGATGGAATGTACTCTAATGATTAGAGAAGTTCAATTTTATTGGCTTAAAGATGTGCATTTTCTTGAGACTCGTGTGATTGTCTCATGGTAAAATATATTCATCCCTACAGATATGATCTTGATTCAAGTCATATTTATTGTTCGGATTTTATCTAATTATTATAATTCAAAAAAAAAAATGTGTATTTTGTTAGAATACTATATTTTTAATGTTGTATATTATTTATAGATCTTTTTAATACATTTTGTAATTTTTTGGTATAATTTATTTTTGTTTTACGATTTATGTTTAAGATTTACAGTTTATTTTAATAATATTATTTTAGGTTGGAATGATAACTGATGGAATGTACTCTAATGATTAGAGAAGTTCAATTTTATTGGCTTAAAGATGTGCATTTTGTTGAGACTCGTGTGATTGTCTCATGGTAAAATATATTCATCCCCACAGATATGATCTTGATTCAAGTCATATTTATTGTTCGGATTTTATCTAATTATTATAATTCAAAAAAAAAAATTGTATTTTGTTAGAATACTATATTTTTAATGTTGCATATTATTTATAGATCTTTTTAATACATTTTGTAATTTTTTGGTATAATTTATTTTTGTTTTACGATTTATGTTTAAGATTTACAGTTTATTTTAATAATATTATTTTAGGTTGGAATGATAACTGATGGAATGTACTCTAATGATTAGAGAAGTTCAATTTTATTGGCTTAAAGATGTGCATTTTGTTGAGACTCGTGTGATTGTCTCATGGTAAAATATATTCATCCCCACAGATACGATCTTGATTCAAGTCATATTTATTGTTCGGATTTTATCTAATTATTATAATTCAAAAAAAAAATGTGTATTTTGTTAGAATACTATATTTTTAATGTTGTATATTATTTATAGATCTTTTTAATACATTTTGTAATTTTTTGGTATAATTTATTTTTGTTTTACGATTTATGTTTAAGATTTACAGTTTATTTTAATAATATTATTTTAGGTTGGAATGATAACTGATGGAATGTACTCTAATGATTAGAGAAGTTCAATTTTATTGGCTTAAAGATGTGCATTTTCTTGAGACTCGTGTGATTGTCTCATGGTAAAATATATTCATCCCTACAGATATGATCTTGATTCAAGTCATATTTATTGTTCGGATTTTATCTAATTATTATAATTCAAAAAAAAAATGTGTATTTTGTTAGAATACTATATTTTTAATGTTGTATATTATTTATAGATCTTTTTAATACATTTTGTAATTTTTTGGTATAATTTATTTTTGTTTTACGATTTATGTTTAAGATTTACAATTTATTTTAATAATATTATTTTAAGTTGGAATGATAACTGATGGAATGTACTCTAATGATTAGAGAAGTTCAATTTTATTGGCTTAAAGATGTGCATTTTGTTGAGACTCGTGTGATTGTCTCATGGTAAAATATATTCATCCCCACAAATATGATCTTGATTCAAGTCATATTTATTGTTCGGATTTTATCTAATTATTATAATTCAAAAAAAAATGTGTATTTTGTTAGAATACTATTTTTTTAATGTTGTATATTATTTATAGATATTTTTAATACATTTTGTAATTTTTTGGTATAATTTATTTTTGTTTTACGATTTATGTTTAAGATTTACAGTTTATTTTAATAATATTATTTTAGGTTGGAATGATAACTGATGGAATGTACTCTAATGATTAGAGAAGTTCAATTTTATTGGTTTAAAGATGTGCTTTTTGTTGAGACTCGTGTGATTGTCTCATGGTAAAATATATTCATCCCCACAGATACGATCTTGATTCAAGTCATATTTATTGTTCGGATTTTATCTAATTATTATAATTCAAAAAAAAAATGTGTATTTTGTTAGAATACTATATTTTTAATGTAGTATATTATTTATAGATCTTTTTAATACATTTTGTAATTTTTTGGTATAATTTATTTTTGTTTTACGATTTATGTTTAAGATTTACAGTTTATTTTAATAATATTATTTTAGGTTGGAATGATAACTGATGGAATGTACTCTAATGATTAGAGAAGTTCAATTTTATTGGCTTAAAGATGTGCATTTTCTTGAGACTCGTGTGATTGTCTCATGGTAAAATATATTCATCCCCACAGATATGATCTTGATTCAAGTCATATTTATTGTTCGGATTTTATCTAATTATTATAATTCAAAAAAAAAATGTGTATTTTGTTAGAATACTATATTTTTAATGTTGTATATTATTTATAGATCTTTTTAATACATTTTGTAATTTTTTGGTATAATTTATTTTTGTTTTACGATTTATGTTTAAGATTTACAGTTTATTTTAATAATATTATTTTAGGTTGGAATGATAACTGATGGAATGTACTCTAATGATTAGAGAAGTTCAATTTTATTGGCTTAAAGATGTGCATTTTGTTGAGACTCGTGTGATTGTCTCATGGTAAAATATATTCATCCCCTCAGATACGATCTTGATTCAAGTCATATTTATTGTTCGGATTTTATCTAATTATTATAATTCAAAAAAAAAATGTGTATTTTGTTAGAATACTATATTTTTAATGTTGTATATTATTTATAGATCTTTTTAATACATTTTGTAATTTTTTGGTATAATTTATTTTTGTTTTACGATTTATGTTTAAGATTTACAATTTATTTTAATAATATTATTTTAGGTTGGAATGATAACTGATGGAATGTACTCTAATGATTAGAGAAGTTCAATTTTATTGGCTTAAAGATGTGCATTTTGTTGAGACTCGTGTGATTGTCTCATGGTAAAATATATTCATCCCCACAGATATGATCTTGATTCAAGTCATATTTATTGTTCGGATTTTATCTAATTATTATAATTCAAAAAAAAAATGTGTATTTTGTTAGAATACTATATTTTTAATGTTGTATATTATTTATAGATCTTTTTAATACATTTTGTAATTTTTTGGTATAATTTATTTTTGTTTTACGATTTATGTTTAAGATTTACAGTTTATTTTAATAATATTATTTTAGGTTGGAATGATAACTGATGGAATGTACTCTAATGATTAGAGAAGTTCAATTTTATTGGCTTAAAGATGTGCATTTTCTTGAGACTCGTGTGATTGTCTCATGGTAAAATATATTCATCCCCACAGATATGATCTTGATTCAAGTCATATTTATTGTTCGGATTTTATCTAATTATTATAATTCAAAAAAAAAATGTGTATTTTGTTAGAATACTATATTTTTAATGTTGTATATTATTTATAGATCTTTTTAATACATTTTGTAATTTTTTGGCATAATTTATTTTTGTTTTACGATTTATGTTTAAGATTTACAGTTTATTTTAATAATATTATTTTAGGTTGGAATGATAACTGATGGAATGTACTCTAATGATTAGAGAAGTTCAATTTTATTGGCTTAAAGATGTGCATTTTGTTGAGACTCGTGTGATTGTCTCATGGTAAAATATATTCATCCCCACAGATATGATCTTGATTCAAGTCATATTTATTGTTCGGATTTTATCTAATTATTATAATTCAAAAAAAATGTGTATTTTATTAGAATACTATATTTTTAATGTTGTATATTTTTTATAGATCTTTTTAATACATTTTGTAATTTTTTGGTATAATTTATTTTTGTTTTACGATTTATGTTTAAGATTTACAGTTTATTTTAATAATATTATTTTAGGTTGGAATGATAACTGATGGAATGTACTCTAATGATTAGAGAAGTTCAATTTTATTGGCTTAAAGATGTGCATTTTGTTGAGACTCGTGTGATTGTCTCATGGTAAAATATATTCATCCCCACAGATATGATCTTGATTCAAGTCATATTTATTGTTCGGATTTTATCTAATTATTATAATTCAAAAAAAAATGTGTATTTTGTTAGAATACTATATTTTTAATGTTGTATATTATTTATAGATCTTTTTAATACATTTTGTAATTTTTTGGTATAATTTATTTTTGTTTTACGATTTATGTTTAAGATTTACAGTTTATTTTAATAATATTATTTTCAAAGTTCAAATATATGCCTTCCCTTAAGAATGAAATCAACTTCATCATTGTGTCTAACATTTATTAGGTAAAATTTTTCCTTCATAAATATTATATGTATTATCGATATTGAGTTTTCCATTGAAAATGTAACGTAACTTGTCATTGCATTTTATCAATAAAATAGTCTCTCACAATATTTCGTTCCTCTCTTAAAAAAAAAGTAAAATTTTCCTTTTCCTTTTGTGATCCTTCTTTCTTTAGATTGGGCCAAATTTCTTTCTTTAAATTAGGCCAAAAGTCCACACAAGCCCATAAAAATTAGTGACATTGAAGATGAAACCTTACTCCCAACAACATTTTCACAATCAAGAATGTCACATCTTAAAATTTACCCTAAAAGTTTAAAGGGTAAAATAAGAATTTTATCTCATATATATTCGAAATTTCGTAGCATAGTAAATTGGATATGTCTTCGTATGTAACTTTTAGAAAATTAAATCAATTTTTAAAAATATGTGCAAAAAAACCTTTAATTTTGAATAGAAAACTGTTTTGAAAAAAGAATTAAATTAAGATTATTTTTAAAGCAAATAAACAAGTTTTTTTTTAACACAAAAAAAAAAAAAAAAAAAGTTTTAAATCAGCCCAATTCTTCCCCTTTTTTATCCTATTTTGACGATAGAAAAAGAGAGCATTCTTCATCTTTTTCTTTGTGCAGCCCTTTGATATCCCCATATACTCTTCATCAATTTTGATCTTCCAAACTTTAATCCTTTGATTTCTATCATCTCTCAATCATTAAACTTTTATAAAATCTAAAAAACAAAACACTCAAAAACACCATAGATTTCTCCATTGTTTAACTTTCGGGTTTTTCAGATTTTTGATCAAACGCTCGGTTCTTCATCAATTAAGGTAATGATTTGATTTCTTATTAGTTTTTTGATGTTATCTAGTCTTTAAAATAGAATTTTTTTTATCAATTGAATTGCATGTTTTGAATAAAAGCCGAAAATTGAGTTGTTAACGGTGGATTTTGGGATTTTGAATAAAAACGTGGTTTCAAAGTGTTGTTCAATTATTTTTGATGAGATTAGAATATTTCTAAATTTACTTTGAAGTTTCGTTAAAGATTTTCAAGGATTTAATGAATTTTTGTGAAAATTTTCATTGCACGTTGAAAAATTTCGATACCATGAATTGAATAATTTTGTGTAGTTTAAAGGTTGAGAATTAGTCATGGAGGAATAATTAGATGAATGAAATCAGTTTTGAGCAAAAAGATTAAGTATAGAGCGTGATAATTGAGTTTAAAGTTTGCTACATCGAAAGTTTCGGTTACAAGAGAATTTAACTTAGGCTTGTGTTTTTTTATTGTTTGAGGTGAGTCCTTGGCTGAATACTAATCATGATTATTGTGTGGCTAACTTTGGTGACGATACAGAATTGTTGGAGACTACGACGAGCAAGGTGAAAGACAAGGAAAACTACTTTAAACTTTCAATGACTAGGCAAAAGTGTGAATAGTGAGTGTTTGGAATCGTTGATTGTAAACACGATTCATTGAGTTAAACGGGAGCTTAGGAATAGTCTAAACTCCTATCCTAAATTCCGAGTGTAAGCTTCTTATTTCCTCTTATTTAATTTGGCCAAATAATGTGATTATGTGAATAATTGTGGATTGAGTATTAAGTTGAGACAATGTGACATGCAATATATATTGTGATAGCTCTTGTGAATGTGTTAGATGTGGGAATATTAAATAGGCCGAATGACAGTGATGGTGTTGTGTTAGTGATATAAATGTGCAGTGAAAGTGTGCCAAAACCGGTAAGTACGTATGTGTTGAATTGTGGAATGTGATGCTAATGTAACAGGTAATATATGTGATAAACTGATTTTAATGCACTCATATGTGGTCGAATATGTGATGGCTCAATAAGCCTTATTGTGGCACTTTAAGTGCAATTAAATGTGAATTCGATAAGCATGTATTGTGTACAAGTTTGTGATGTAAACTGATGAATATGAACAGAGATGATGAACATTAAATTAGTAATTAAAATTGTGTAATTGTGGATATTTTGGCATTGTGATCTTTTGAAATCACTGGATATAGTTGGCGTGCCATAGGATTGTGAGTACTCACCCTTGTGTTTTATGATTTAGGCATTGAGGCCCCGGAACAGTTTGGAGAGATAAGAGAATGTGAGCTAAGCTCCATTCACCGGGATATGTTGGTGTGTTGGAGAGTGTTAGCTAAATGTTACGTTTTTGAGATATGTTCGACTCTTCGAGTCATTTGGTGTGTTGGAGACCCGTGTATCCGATGTGTGGTGATAGAGACCGCTTTTATGTTTCATAAACTCAAGTGCCAAATTATCATTAAATGTGACTATTGTGTAATGTGATATATATACTTAAATGTTAATGTGATTACTATGTAAATGAACCAATGAATATTGCATTATTAAGTATAATACGACACTAAAGTTGGAGATGTTGTAATTGTGCTAATAGTTGTCTTGTTAATGCATGATGACATGTTTGCATGGTAGTTATTCTGATAATTCGTTGAGCTTGTTTAAGCTCACTCACTCCTTTTTAAACCATTGTAGATTAGTAGTGTTTCGGTATGAGCGGTGAAGTTCCAAGGGAGTGATCCAAGAAAGACTCTAGTAATTTTTCGTAGGTGTTTAATTATTCATTTATGTTTTGGAAAAATAAAGGCAATGTGGTAGACTTTTTGCTGGTTTTTGTCCTAGTTTTTAAGATGTTTACATGACTTTATTGCTTTAGAATTTACGAACATTGAATTTGGTATGTTGATTTCTTGCTCGGTCATAACTATGATGTTTTGGACTGCCATTTTGGACGTTTTGGTGTTTGTTTGATGTTGTGAAAGATGCATGATGCATAAACTTAAGTTGGAATGGACTTTATGCTTTTATATGCTGTAATTTTTGTAGTCTGGAGCAAAGGCATCGATATCTCCATGATTTTTGAAAGTGTAAGAAGTCAGTAATGTAATTTGGTGTCGATACATTATCACAAGTATTGATACTGGAGGAAAAATAATCAATACTTTAATAAAAGTACCGATAATTTCTGGTATTTTAATTTTTAAGCGAGCAATAGAATATTATTTTGATATCACTTTTTCAAACAGTATCGATACCATTTAAGAGAAATATCGATACCTTTATTTCAATATCAATACCAACATGATTTGTTTTGAAATTTTGCTAAATGGTTCTAATGCATATATAATTATTATTATAAGTTCATTCGAAAGTGTCTCGAGATTTAATGCCATGGTGTAATGTGATAGAAGTGAGATTAAATGCGATAAGTGGACTAAAGGTAAAAAAATGATACAACAAAATGAGATTTTGTAATAGTGGAAATTTGAATAATGAGTCAGATATATACATATGGAATCGATAAATGGTAATGTAGTTACCTTAACAATAAGTGGAAATGTTAAATAAATTAAATTTTTAATTGAAATTTATCAATGAGATTTTTGAAAGTGACATGTGATATATATGAAATATTATGAGAATTGATGTGTGAGTATTGAAAATGCTTAAATGATGAATAAGTGAAATGCTTTAGTAAATTTGGTGATTAGTAAAGATACAATTGACATATCATAGGGATTAGTGTGCAGGCTTTAGATGGGAAGACAATGTTTAGTATAAAGGTAACGATTATGCCTTTTGGTAAAACATTTATGTGCGTTATGGATTTATCTCTGGGTGTGTTAGGTTGATAGCACTTTTAGCACGTAATTTATGGATTTGTTTGGTTGAAATTTCGTATATCTAAATTATGTCTTACTAAGATTTACTATGGGCAAAGTGATAAGAATTGTGCTAATAGGATTTAATAATGTATATGTGCTGCCCTAAGTGTAACAAAATGTGATATGTGGTTGGTGTGAACTAATGAGTAAAGAATTGTGTACTAGTCTAAAATGATTAGACATTGGTTAATAAAAAATGAAATTTGAACTTTATAATTGAATTATTAAGGGTTTAATAAAAAGAGAATTTTTAAATATAAATTACAAGCATGGTGAAACACAAGCGGAACGAACGGTTAAAGTGATTAAAATGAGAGTGATTTGGATGTAACATCATAAGTGAATATTTATTAAGGGTGAGTGAAATTTAATTCGATTCGAAAAAGTTGATTTTTTTCATTTTTGAGTTAATCGAATCAAGTTATTTAAATTATTAGAATTTTTTCGAGTTAACTCGAATAAGTAATTCTAGTTTCGAGTTCGAGTTTGAATTAAAATTTTCAATTCGAATAACTTGAATAATTGGAATAGCTCAAACAACTCAAACATTGGTGTAAATACTCTGGAGTTATTATCAATTATGAAAATGAGCAAATTGATTTCTCTCTCAACAAATATTACAAAAAGAAATTAAAAATATTTATAAAATAGAAATTTTTTCATTTAGACTTTTTATAATTTATGAAATTTTAAATTAGTAACGATGAAATTGTACTTAGACCTTAAAAAATACTTAAAATTTTGATTTAATCATTTAAAAATTATAAAGATATAGACTATTAAAATGATAAAATTATATTTTTATTATCGTAAAAATATATAATTTAATTTCGACATAAAAAAATTTTATGACTCTGCTACTACTTTTATCCCTATCGATGGTCAAAACGGGTAAGCAGTGTTACAGAGACAAATCTTATTGAATAATCTTAGCGGAGAGTTGACTAAATAGCTATAATCACTCGAAGAAAACTATGAACAAAAGTTAGAGGGCTGCTAAGACGAAAAGTAAATAAAAACTAAAATTAAATTGTATGTTATTTATAGGCTGGGGCTTTTTGTCATGGGCCATTTACTTTCACTTGGATCAACTTCCAAGCCCAGACATGTATTAGTACACCAAATTAATTCATCCATTTAAATAATTAAACAACCCAGTCTATTTTTTTTTTTTGTTTAAATTAGAGCAATTTGACTATGTTAGAATTTATTTGAAAATATATTTAATTATTTTTTAACTCCAAAAAAATTAACAATAATGATCTTATCATTTAATTTCACTTTGACTTAATTATTTAATTTATTCATTCAATTAAATGATAATTATAGAAGTAAATAAATTAACTTTAGACCATTTCTTCCTTATTCTGATAAATCATAAGTTATTTAATAAGTAATTTTGTTGGAAAAATCTGGTTAAGAAAATGGTTTACAATTATAACGTAAGTTTAAGATTTTTCAAAATCAAGTCAATTTGTAATATTTATAGTCATAATTTTTTTATCGAAAATTACCACTATTTTCTCAAGTAGGGGTGAGGGCACACCCTGGATAATAATACTAGGGTTGCCGCCCCTCTCATCTATTATGAGGGGTTTTGGATCTCTATTGGGTTCAATTATACGTGATTCTTGGATCTTTGACTCAATATTTTATAATTTAGTCTAACCTAGCATTTGTTTTCTATTCCTCAAAAAAATATTATTTATTCAATTAATTTAATTAATTAACTTAGCTAAATTAATTCCCCAATTAAATAATTTTTTCAATCCAGTTCTAATTCTATTAAAGTCATGACAACTTTAACATAAAAGAATCCATAAGGAAATATATTTAATTTCCTTATTCAATGGATTTATAATTACTAATTAATTTTATTACTTTTTGAACTTTAATTATTTATTTATAATTAATTAAATATTATTTTGAAAACCTTAAATTAATTCTCAAATCATTTTTATACTTAGTGAGAAAATACATTAATTTGTGAATGCAACCCATTGATCTAACTTCATCATTTCCATTCATTTTTGTTCATTAGGTTCTACGTGCAATTTATTTATGGTTTCAACGAGCTAGCAGAGAGACTGATTGGATGTATATGATTAGGGCCCTTGGCTTTTTACCTATTAATTATAAACTTATTTTGTCACGTATTCATTCCACTGTACTATCATGATTGAGCTCTCCCTAATTAAATATTATTACGAAAACTACTTAATAAGTGCTCGTCCAGTGACCTTGTCATAATTGTGTTACCTCATAAGATGTTTTTAATCTTTTTAGGATAAATATGTTATTCCAATATGATCCTATTTTATCTTCTAGTAACCATTGCATCTTTTTCATTAAAAGTCAATTACTATTATGTATTAATCAAGTCATTTATCACAAAGACAAATGGCTTATGGTCAAGTTTACTTTTCATCCATCATGTAATGCCAATGAAAAGATATTATTTATACATTAGTTGGACTATAAATTCCACTATTGTAAATAATGCTATATATTGTAGAAGTTGTATACCTACATACCAACTTTCTGTTCCTCATCTATTCGAACTTAGGATTTTTCTTACATTAAAGTATACGAGTCACGAGTACATAGTCCATCATTCAGTTAAGATTAAAGTATGTCACACTATGAATGTCACAAGTTAATAAATCAATAAACGAATCTAAGATCTATCCTACTTGGGTTTTGTTAAATTTATTGTTAGTCTAATCAGCCACATCTATGTTTTTATCTTTTGAGAGTCATCTGCTCTAATGCTCAAGATAAAGCATCTCCTCAAATGGACTTGATAAACGTTATATTAGTCTTTCAATTTATTTTCTTAGTTTTTTTATTAGACTAAGGACATTAATAGGTTATCTACTAATATATGTTTTCTTTTTGTATTATGATCCAACCACGTAATATTGTTTATTATTAGTTAAACGTTAGATAACCAGTGAGTCAATATTTGCTTCAATTTTACTTTGCATGCAAAAACCGTTAAGGACATCATACAAAGAAATATTGATGTGATCAATGGATATTAAATCAAATTGTTTAAAAAAATAAAAGTATACATAGATGAAAATACTACACTTAAGACACTAGATCCAAAATATTTCTAATTAGAGTAATATTTGAAAGCATTGATCTAATAACCTTGTTATATGTAACCCTAAGAGGATATCTATAATCACTTAATGTTATATCCATTCACCTAGTTTGACCACTTTTATCTTAGTTCCATTATGCATTCAATAATGAAAAGAATCATCACTTATACTAAAGAATGGTTAAACTATTTGTCTGAGACAAATGATTCATGACTATGTTCCATTTTCATAAACCATACAATGCCTTGAAAAGGATACAATTAACTTTTATACGAGCAATGATTCCATTATTTATAGTAAAGCTACATCATGTATGTGTCAATACCCAATGTATTGACTTAGAGCTTTCTACTACAAAAATATTTAGTCACAAGTATATCAAAATATACAATTCAAACACACGTAATCATTTACTTACTCAAGATTAAGGTAAACACAAAATTAACAACACAAGTGAATTGATCTTTAAATGGTTTTAAGATTAATTCATTTTAATATTAGGTCTAATGTGTTGTTAGTCTAGATTGACACATTTATGTCTATACGTGGGAATTGATAAGTGGCAAAAGTAACATATTTTAGCCTCATTTTTAATGTGTTTTTGGATTATTAATCGATTTAAAATAATGAATTTTATGTTCATAATCCTTTAAATTCATGTTTCTATACTTAGGAAATCATTTGGGAGCAAAAGGAGAGAAAAACAAGCGAAAACCGGACAAAAAGAGCATATTTTAAGAGCCACACGGGTTGGACATATGGTCATGGACTAAATCGAAGACAACAAGGAAAATTTAGGGAAAAAAATGTGAATGTGGAGTAGTTAGGAAGAGATTTATTGGACATAAGATTTTATTTAAATTTAAACTCTGTTTTTTAGGATTAATATTTAGGATTATTATTATATTATTTATATTTAATTTTAATTTATCTTTTAAGTTTTATAATTTAGAGTTTAATTTGGATCTAATTAGGGAATTATTATTTAGATTTAACTCTAATTATCTTTTTAGAATTTAATTTGAATCCAACTAGAAATTTTCATGTATTATAAATAAAGGATGGAGTAATATGAATTAGGTACTTTCAATTTTTTGTAAAATCCTCCACTCCCTAAAATCGAAGCCGTCAGAGATTATTGAAGAAAACAACTGAAGAAACACCATAGAAGCCATCTTTGAAGCAAATCTCCACAAAGATTGAAGACTTCTTTCTAAATTCTTTTGATTTTATAATGAGTTTTTCTTCATCTTGTGGTTATATTGTCTTTGAGATGTTTCCATTTATTAGTATGAACTAAATTCCTAAATACCTAGGGGAGGTGAACCCTAGGATGAATTCTATTATTTGATTTCTGATTTTACACAATAAATACTTAGATTTTATTCTTAATTATGTGTGCTTAATTCTTGATTTAGTCTTGAGATATTAATTCTTGTTTGATGTGCTTAAATCAGAGGAGGAATAGACCTTGTTTAAGAATAGATCTAGCATAATTGAGTATGCAATCCTAGAAATAGGACGACATAAATCTATCGAATTAGAGTCAAATCTAATAGGGGAATCCATAGATTGAATTAATGCGACAATAGGGGTTTTAATTAGAAAGAAATTTTAATTAATCAACCTAGAGTCAATTGCTTTTATGCTTGAATAGAGGTCTTAGCATAATTTAGGGATTTCTACGGATCAAAATACTAAGTGAATAAATTGCTTAATTCAGAATGATAATGGTAGATGAAATTTAGGTGGAGTCTTTTCTAGGTATTGTTTGCTTATTGGTATTAAAACACTTGTTATTTTTTGTTTTATTCTTTGTCGTACTTTTAGTTTAATAATTTAGTTAAATTTAGTTTAAAACAATCACTCTATTCGATCAATTAAATAATAGGAAGACAGCTATTACTAGTACTTTTAGTCCTCATGGGAACGATATCTGTGCTCACAACTATACTATTAATTGATAGGTACACTTGCCTTAGTCATATTTTTAGTTAGCTTCGACTGCGTCAAGAGTCAATCTTGCTCTTATAGCTAAGACAATCTATTTGTCCTTACATGAATCACTTTATCATCATGATCCTATGGACTATGGGGACAATCTTTTTGATGCAACTTCCAATTAGTTTAACTTAGGTAATCAGTAAGTCAATATTTGTTTATACAATTCAAAACCATTGAGGACAAATGTAAAAAGTGTTAGGTTTTTGTTCCCTAAGTGTAGTAATTTTGTCATACTTTACGAATCATTTAAATGATCAAATTGATTATTCAATAATAATATGTTGGAAAAATTTCTATTCAAAAACGATTTTCTAGCATGTCGAAAAATAAAATTTTTGAAAACCAATCTGATTTGTGATATTTATAACAATAAACCCTAGACCAAATTCGTACTTGTGTTTTTGGATAGGTGGATCCTTGTCATTCCCAACTTTCGACCAAACAATCTTCTATATTATTCTCATACCACAAACTGCTTCGAGTGTAGGCTCGAACAAGTCGAATCAAACACAAAACCAAAAATATTTTATTTACTTTCAGTGAGAAAGTAAATCTCTATTAAATAGAAACCGATATAATTGCAATTCCCAAAATACAAAATTTATTCTTAAAATTAAAATAAAATTTCACTACTTTCTACCATAATAGCAATATTGAAAACTTTAGAGAAACTTGTGTTTTACACTTTTTGTTGGTGTGATTTGAAGTCTACCAATGCCATCTATTTATAATGAGAGTTGGTAGAATCTAGTTGAAGTGGTAGAATACAAATAATATCATTTTGATGGAAAAAAATATTCAACTCTCTATTTTTAGGGAGAGGGGCGGTAACCTTATATAGGAATATTAGGGTTTGTCCTCCCATGTATTCCATATAAGGAGAGTTGGGCATGTCCTATTCTAGGTCCAAAATATGTCTTCTTAAACTTTAACCCAACACTTTATAATTTATTTCAACCCAATACATGTTTCTTTTATTTTCCAAATTAAATATTATTTTATCAATTTATTTCTCAATTAAATAATTTTCTCAACCCAATTCTAATTTTGTTAAAATCAGAACAACTTTATCGGAAAAGAATCTATGAGAAAATATATTTTCTTTTTCTACATTCAATTGGATTCACAATGACCAATTAATTTAAATCTATTTTAAAACTTCAAATTAATTAATTAATAATTTGAAAAACCATAAATTAATTCTCAGGTCATTTTCATACTTAGTGAGAAAACCACATTCATTTTCGAATGTAAGTCATTTCTCTAACTTTATCATTCCTATCCATTTCTGTCCTTTTGATTCATTTTATAGTTCATTTCTAGTTTTAATGAGCTAGTGGAGGGATTAATTGGACATATGCAATTGAGACTCAAATGGTTTATAATTAAGTTCCAGCTTTTCACCTATTAATTATAAGCTCATTTAGTCATGAAGTCATTCCACTATAGTATAGTGATTGAGCTCTCCTTAACAACATACCATTACGAAAGCAACTTGATCAGTGCTCGTCTGGTGATCTTGTCATAAGTGTGTTACCCTCATAATATATCCTTAATCTCTTTGGGATAATATCCGTTCTCCAAATAGGATCCTATTTTATCTCATG
Organism: Kokia cookei; assembly: GCA_039519145.1. NCBI lineage: Eukaryota > Viridiplantae > Streptophyta > Magnoliopsida > Malvales > Malvaceae > Kokia > Kokia cookei. Next base: position 3,837,704 of record CM076906.1, on the reverse strand, counting down.
GTATCTATTACATCTTTTTTCATGAAAAGTTAATTACTATCAAGTATTAATCAAGTCATTCATCAGAAAGATGAACGACCCGTAGCCACGTTTACTTTTCATTAACCATGTAATGTCAATAAGAGGATATCATTTACCAATGTCTTGGACTATGAAATCCACTGTTATGAATTATGCTATGTACTGCATAAATCGTACACCCAACGCACCAACATTCAGTTCCTTATCTATTCGAAATTAGACTTTTACTTACATCAAAGTGTACAAGTCAAGCATACATAGTTCGTTATCCATTTATGATTTATATATGCCACACTATGAACACCACAAGTGAATAAACCCATAAACAGATTTAGGATCTATTCTTCTTGGGTCCAATTAGAGCTGATCGTGGGCCGGGTCGGGTCGGGTTCGGACCGGGCTTCAATAAAATTTTAGATTCAATTGCTAAGCTCAAGCCTAACCCGACCCAAAAAATGGGCCTAAAATTTTGTCCAAACCCAACCCGAATTATAATAGTCAAACCCGAGCCCGACACGGCCCGACCCATATTAATTTTTTTATATTATTTATTACATACAAAAAATTTAAAAATATATAATATGTCAAATACACTTAAAAACATTAAAACAAACATTAAAAAATAAATAAATTTAAAATACATTAAAAAATTATATTAAGATAGTTGTAACTAAATTAATAAAAAAATTAACAATAAAACATAAGTTCTACAATATTCAAATAATATTAAAAAAGACAGTGAAACAATAGTAAAAACGCATAAAAAAAACATCCAAACAACAAAAATAACAACCAAAACAGCAGCAAAAATAATAGTAAAACAACTGTCGAAACCATCCCTTTTTGGAAAACGACGTGTTTCGAAAAATTGTTTTAAAATCGAAAAAAATAATGGGAGTCGCCACCAATCCTTTATTTGGTGTGATTGGATCACCACAAAACGTTTTAAAAAACTGTTTTGAAAACATGTAGGTCTTCGAAATCCAGAAAAACAGATTCGGGAGTCGGTTACGCATGAGGAAGGATTAGCACCCTCATACGCCCAAAATTGGTACCGTATTGATTATTTTCGGGTCTTAATTTGTAACATTTAAAAGCTTGAATAAAGTTTAAAATACGATCCTTGAATGCATGAGTTAAGTTTAAAAGAAATCGGGTTTGTTTGGAAATCCCGCTATTTCAAAATGATCGAGGAAGAAAGTAACGTCCAATGAGTTAGGACATGACATTTCAAGACCTAGAAGTAACGAGCTTTCCTTTGTAGAACCTTTTTTAATTTTTACGAAAAGGCTATTCGATTATCTCGATTTGAAGAAAGGTTGCACCTAGTAAGTTAAGGCGCAATATTTCAGAACCGAAGATAAGGAAACATTGCCTCGATTAAGGGTTTTCAATTATTTCGATTTGAAGAAAAAATTGCACCTAGTGAGTTAAGGCACAAATTTTCGAAACTCGAAATATAAGAATATTGCCTCGATTTTAAAGCTTTTATGAAAAACAATTTTGAAAACAAGCATGCGAGTTAAATATGAATAAGCAGTTAATAATGGATGTTAAATAACGCGAAATAAGATAAATAAGAAGATAAAATGACGAAAAACAAAAAAAATACAGAATACGAGTGCATAATGGTTAAAATCAACACAAATATTGATGATAAAAAAGGGATGCGATCGAGTTTGAAAATCAGACTTTTCGAATAATCGGGGGGCAAAATGGTAATTTAGGGAAATTTTGAGGTTTAAAAATGGAATTTTTAAATATTCGGGGGCAAAAATGGAATTTTTGGAAATTTTGAGATAAAAAATGGTATTTTGGAAGTTCGAGGGTAAAAATGGAATTTTTGGAAGTTTTGGGGTTAAAAATGAGATTTTTAGAAGTTTAGGGGTAGAAATGGGATTTTTGGAAGTTCGGGGGGTAAAAATGGAATTTTTGGAAGTTTGGGGCTAAAATTGGATTTTTAGAATTTTTAGGGTCGAAAATGGGATTTTTGGAAGTTTCAAGGTCAAAAATAGAATTTTTGGAAGTTCGTAGGTAAAAATGGAATTTTTGGAAGTTTTTGGGTCAAAAATAGGATTTTTAGAAGTTCGGGGGTAAAAATGGAATTTTTGGAAGTTTTGGGATCAAAAATAGGATTTTTGGAAGTTCGGGGGTAAAAATAGAATTTTTGGATAGTTTAGGGACCTCCAAGGTAATAAAACCAAAAACAGGTGACATGTGGCAGCCCCTCAGGCATCCTGAAGTCAGAGGACTATTTTGAAAACCATGGAAAATTTTTGAGGTAATTTTGTAATTAAGACAAACCTGATTTAAGGATTAAATTAAAACAAATTAGAAATAAAAGGGACCACTTGCATAAATAAGCCAAAATCATGACACGTGGCAGCTCTTGGTGCTTTTAAAAGGTCGAGGGGTTAAATTGAAAAACCATGAAAATCATTGGGCCAATTTAAAATTAATTAAAAGTGTAAAAAGGACCTGATTGAAAATTTTAGAAAAAACGGAAGGATCGAACGCATAAATAACCCCTCCTTCGAAAACACGCGGATCCTATGTCGGGTCAGGTCGGATTTCGGGTCGGACATGGGTAATAACTCAGAATGGCGCCGTTTTAGGGCTAAAACTCAGCCTTCAAAACGACGCCGTTTTGAGGGCCAATAAATAATTCCTCTTCCAGAAAAAAATCATTTCCTTATCCTTTTTTAAAAAAAAAAAACAGAGAAAACACTTCAAAAATCCTCTCCCCCCTCCTTGGCCGGCCATGCTCCGGCCGGTCAGCCTAACGTCCGTCCTGCGCGTCCCCGCGCGTGGTCATCGCGCATCACCGCCTGGGGTTCTCTGGTGAACGCACCGCTGCCTTCACCTGTCACGCGCTGTTGTCCACCGCCCTCCGGTGCCACGCGCCTTTGATCGGTAAAATAAAAAACTGTTCCTTTCCCTTTTTTGTAAAAACCATTTTAAAACTCCTTCCCTTTTCTTTTAACAAACTGTTTTTATTATACTTTCATTATTAACGTTTTGATTCTTTTCTTCTTCTTTTTTTTTTGCAGATCCATGCGCGGCGAGGTGCAGGGCTTCAGCGTAGGCTTCGACGCGAGCTCCAGCGACGGCGACGCGGGTCAGGGAAGTGCCTTCTGACCCTTTGTTTTCTTTTTTTTGTTATTAATGATATTATTTATTACTATTAATAAATTCATTACTGTTATAATTAATATTATCGTATTCATTATTATTATTAAAAAAATATTTATTGTTAATAATTATTAAGAAAAATGTTCGTTTGTTATTAATGTCATTAATGTTATTATTATTATTATTATTTAAACAGCTATTATTATTAATGGTTATTAAGAAACGTTTTGAAAATAAAAGAAATAAATAACAACAGTGGGAATTGAATGCATGCATCGAAACTGAATGAGCTTTTAAAATAGGAACATTAATCATAAATAGGGGTAAACATTCATTGAAAATACATGGATGCTTTAATGACCAAGTATTGTGAATCTGATTTGCCCTTACTCCTGCAATTTCATGCCTTGTCTGTTCAAATATCTCTGTTTTCTATATTGATTTTTTGTGAATGAACAATCAAGGTTCGTAACCTCCTTCAAGATTGTTTGAATCTATTTTTATAACCAGATTTACAATGATTATTATTTGCTTTTTGCCATTAAATGTACATCTAATCTCTTTGGTTTTGCAGGTTTGGTGATGGCAGTGGCGGTTGGAGCAACTGATGGCAGTGCAAGTTGCTGGTGGTGCAACTTGGTGATGACGTGGCGACTTCTAGTTGGCTGAGGTGGAGGCAGCAGCAGCAACACTTAGCAGATGGGTTTGGAATCTTGGGCCATTTGTAATTGGGTCATCTGTAATTGGGCCATTTAGATATGTACTTGTTTTGGACTTTTAATTGGACATTTTAAATTTAAATTTATAATAAATTTAAATTTTAAATAAATTTAAATTTTAAATAAACTTAATTTTAAAATAAATTCAATTTCCAATAGGCCCAGACAAATTTGGGCTTCAACAGCTGCCTCTCTTTGCTCGTTGTTGTGTAACAGGAACGGAGCAAAGACCCAAAAGGATGCCCAATTTGTCAGGTCTCATCTCTTTGACGTTCTTTCTCCAACTGGTCCGCCTTCATTCTATTGACGGTTTGATTTTGCCGCATCTACCTTTGTATCTTATTCATCACGACTCCATCTCGCCCTAAAGTGATCTTCAAAAGACAAAATTTTCTACTGTAATTTTACCCTATTCTTTTTCAAGAAAGATTGGAATTCGTCACCATAGTATTTGAGCCTGGTTTTATTGACTTGGCCTTCTTCTCAGTATCTCATCCGGAAGATGACCGTTTTATTACTTCGACCTGCTTCTCAGTATCTCATCCGGAAGCTGGGGTTTGAAGATTCGTTCATCGCTCGTGGCTTTGATTTGGTCTTCTCATCAGTATCTCATCAGGAAGATGACCGCGTCATTTGTTTCAATCCACTTCTCTGTATCTCATCAGTTTGTTTCAATCCGCTTCTCTGTATCTCATCAGGAAGACGAATTTGGTCCACTCCCCAGTATCTCATCAGGAAGCTATCCGTTTTATTACTTCGACCTGCTTCTCAATATCTCATCAGGAAGCCATCTATTTTATTACTTTGACCTGCTTCTCAGTATCTCATCAGGAAGCTGGGGTTCGAAGATTTATTCATCACGCGAGGGTTTGATTTGATCATCTTTTCAGTATTTCATCAGGAAGATGACCGCGTCATTTGTTTCAATCCGCTTCTCTGTATCTCATCAGGAAGATGAATTTGGTTCACTCCTCAGTATCTCATCAGGAAGCTATCCGTTTTATTACTTCGACCTGCTTCTCAGTATCTCATCAGGAAGCTGGGGTTCGAAGATTTGTTCATCGCGCGTGGGTTTGATTTGGTCTTCTTCTCAGTATCTCATCAGGAAGATGACCGCGTCGTTTGTTTCAATCCGCTTCTTTGTATCTCATCAGGAAGACGAATTTGGTTCACTCCTCAGCATCTCATCAGGAAGCTAATCGTTTATTGCTTCGACCTGCTTCTTGGTGTCTCATCAGGAAGCTGGGGTTCAAAGATTTTGCTTGCTTTGAGCGTGGGTTTGATTTGGTCTTCTTCTCAGTATCTCATCAGGAAGATGACCGCGTCGTTTGTGGATATCGCGATCTACCCCGTGATCAGGGTAAGGCATTGGAGTCCCGTACCTTTTCAACTTGGTGATCTAAATGATTCATCTCGCCATGTGGCGGGGGTGTGACCTGTGAAATATGCTTCTATGGGCCTCTATGTAGGCCTAAATTAGAAAGAATGAATTAAATGCTCTTAATTTGTATGAATGTGAATGATGAAATGTCAGATTTGTTTATTATTTATTCAGGTCGGCATGGTTTGTCACCCGTTTAAATTCTGTCTTTGATGTGTTGCTCTATCTTTACTAGGTTGTTCTGGAACTGCTTGTTTTTTTAAGCTTGTCTTCCCGTTGGTGGTCTTATTTCGGACTTCTTGTAATTTTGAAAACTCCAGAATAATGCTCATAACTTTTTGTATGATTTATTAGTTCATTACCCGTTATTTAGATGCAAAATGCTTGGACAAAATTGTGCAGAAACAAAGTTGTATTTCAAAAATTCTATTAAAAAGAGTATCAAAGGAAACAATATTAAAAAAGAGCATCAAAGAAAACAATCATTAGTTGAAAATTGCCAAGTATACAATGAAAAATAATTGGTTGCCTCAGATGAGCTACTCTGCGCCAACTTGAGAATCATTCCTAACTCAGATGTGTGTCTAGAAGATCTAGAGTGCTTTTTTGATGTTTCAAGTTGTAACCTTTCTCTATTTCATCGACCCGTTCTTGGACCTAAGCCGCCCTTTACGAGTTTTCAACTCAAAGTTTCCTTGGTTCCAGGACGCCCTTTGCGGGTTTTCATCCTGAACCCATTTTTTTTTAGACGCCCTTTGCGGGTTTTCATCTCAATTCTCCTTTTGTTTTTAGGCGAAGTATTTTTTCACCGAGTCTGAATTGACAGGGTTGTTCAGCTCCTTGCCGTCCATTTCTGTTAAGATGAGAGCTCCTCCTGAGAAAGAATTTTTTACCACATAAGGCCCTTCCCAATTAGGCATCCATTTCCCGGAAATCTTTGTGTATGGGGAGTATCTTTTTCAAAACTAGATCTCCCTCATAGAATTCCCTGGGACGAACCTTTTTGTCGTAAGCTCGCATCATTCTTTTTTGGTACATCTAGCCATGGCGAATGGCTTTTAATCTCTTTTCCTCGATTAAATTCAACTGGTCATATCGAGCTTGGATCCATTCAGCCTCATCTAGTTGAAGCTCTATTAAGACTCGAAGGGAAGATATTTCAACCTCAATAGGCAAGACTGCTTACATACCATATGCCAACAAGAATGGTGTTGCCCCAGTAGAAGTTCTGACTGAAGTTCTGTAGGCAAAGAGGGCAAATGGTAGTTTTTCGTGCCAGTCCTTGTAAGTCTCAGTCTTTTTTGCCACAATCTTCTTGATATTCTTATTAGCTGCCTCCACAGCTCCATTCATTTTTGGGCGATAGGGAGAAGAATTATGATGCTTAATTTTGAACTGTTCACAAACTTCTGCTATCATGCTATTGTTCAAGTTGAGGGCATTGTCGGATATGATCCTTTTAGGCATCCCGTATCGACAAATAATTTCTTTTTTCAGGAACTTGCTAACCGTAGAGTTGGTAACATTTTCATATATGTTTTCCTCTACCCATTTAGTGAAGTAGTCAATCACCACAAAGATGAATCTATGGTCATTGGAAGCCTTTGGAGAAATTGGCTCGATGACATCCATACCCCACATAGAAAAAGGCTAGGGAGAGGTCATGACATGAAGGTGTGATGGAGGTACATGAATCTTCTCTCCATAGATCTAGCATTTATGGCACTTCTTGGCATAATTGATGCAATCGCCCTCCATACTAGACCAGTAATACCCAAATCTCATTATTTGTTGGGTCATCGTGAAGTCGTTAGAATGTGTCCCGCAAATGCCTTCGTGAACTTCTTCTAAGATCTTCTTAGCTTCAATTGCATCGACACATCTTAGCAACACTTGATCTTTCCTCCTCTTGTACAAGATTTCCCCGTCTAGGACATATTCACTGGCTAGTCTTCGTAATGTCCTCTTTTCATTTTCTAAGGCTTGCTCGGGATACTTTTGATCTCTCACAAATTGAAGAACATTCTGGTACCATGGGTGATCATCTTTTTCTTCTCCTTCTTCTGCCTCAATATCGCAACAATAAGAAGGAGCTTCATATATACTCATCTGAATGGGCTTTACATTTTTCGTCTTACTCACCTTAATCATCGAGGCTAGAGTGGCAAGATCATCGGCCATCTAGTTTTCTTCCCATAGGAGATAATGGAATGTGACGTCATCGAATTCGGTGATCAACTCAAGGACCAATTTACGGTAATCCATTAACTTGGAATCCCTTGTTTCCCATTCTCCTTTTACTTGATAGATTACCAGTGCGGAGTCTCCATAAATCTCAAAAATTTTGATTCCCCGTTTTATAGTCGCACGAATTCCCAATATACATGCTTCATATTCAGCAATGTTGTTTGTACAATCAAAATCTAGTTTGCTGGTGAAAGGGTAATGATCCCCTTTTGGTGATACCAAGACTGCCCCGACCCCATTACTTGTGGCATTTGAAGCTCCATCAAAATTTAATTTCCAATGTCGTTCTTCCATGATTACCCCTTCAGTAGTCACAATATACATTAAATCTTCATTCGGTAAATCGAAGTCTATCGGCTCATAGTCTTCTAAAGCCCTACTGGCCAGGAAGTCTGCTATCGCACTCCATTTTATTGCCTTCTGATTAACATAGACTATGTTGAATTCCGAGAGCAAGATTTTCCATCAAGCTAATCTCCCATTCAAAGCCGCTGACTCCATCAAATACTTTAGAGGATCCAATTTCGAAATCAACCAAGTGGTATGATATAACACGTATTGTCTTAATCTACGTGTAGTCCAGACTAGTGCACAACATAATTTCTCAATAGGTGAATATCGTGTCTCGCAATCAGTGAATTTCTTACTGAGATAATATATCGCCCTTTCTTTCTTTTTGAATTCATCATGTTGGCCTAGTACGCATCCCATGGAATTTTCAAAGATCGTTAAGTACAGGATCAATGGCTTATTAGGAATTGGAGGTACCAAAATGGGAGCTTTGAAATAAATAATCTTTGACCTTATTAAAGATTTCCTGACATTCATCATTCCATACACCCGGGTTGCGCTTTCTAAGCAGGCGGAAGATAGGATCGCATTTCTCAGTCAACTGTGAAATGAACCGAGCAATGTAATTTAGTCTTTCTAAGAACCCCTGAACTTCTTTTTGCGTGCTGGGTGGTGGTAGCTCCTATATGGCTTTGACTTTATCCGGGTTATTTTCAATTCCTCTTTTGTTGACTACAAAACCTAATAATTTTGCTGATGTGGCCCCGAAAGTGCATTTTGCTGGATTTAACTTTAATTGATACTTCCTTAGCCTTCCAAATAACTTTCTCAGGATTCTTACATGTTCTTTCTCTGTTTGGGATTTCGCAATCATGTCATTGACGTAAACCTCAATTTCCTTATGCATCATGTCATGGAACAAAGTCACCATGGCCCTTTGATAAGTTGCTCCTGCATTTTTGAGTCCGAAGGGCATCACTTTGTAGCAAAATATTCCCCATAGCGTGATAAAAGTGGTTTTGGTCATATCCTCAGGGTCCATCCTTATCTGATTATACCCAGAGAAGCCATCCATGAAGGAAAACAGGGAATGTCCTGCCGTGTTGTCGACTAGAGTGTCGATGTGGGGTAAGGGAAAATTATCCTTTGGGATAGCTTTATTTAAATCTTGATAGTCCACACACATGCGCACCTTTTCGTCTTTTTTAGGAACGTGGACTATATTAGCTACCCATTCAGAGTATTTTAACCACCTGGAGGAAACCGACGTCAAATTATTTCTTGACTTCTTTTATTTTTAACAACACATCCGATCTCATCCTTCGGAGTTTTTGCTGCACAGGTCCACTTTCTTCCTTTATAGGGAGTTTATGCACCACAATGTCAGTGCTCAAGCCGGGCATATCCTGGTAAGACCATGCGAAGATATCTTGGAACTCTTGAAGCAACTCGATAAGATTCCTTCTGGTTTCTACGGAGATGCTCGTCCCAATTTTCACCTCTTTCTTTCCATCTTCGTGCCCCAGATTAATAACTTCCACTGGGTCCGAATGAGGCAGGACCTGTTTTTCTTCCTATTCTATCATTCTTAACAGATCCGGAGGTAGATCACAATCTTGATTATCTTCAAGGTCTTGAAGTTCTTCCAAACACGTATCTTGCTCGAAGTGGGGTTCTAAGTTAGCGTCAGGGTTGCTCATATTATTGATATTCGATGATCTGTCAAAGGATGAAAGGAAGGTCCAATGAGCAAAATAAATTTACGAAAGAATGACTATGTGGTATATGTATGAGTATGTATGTATTAAAGAATATTTAATCTTGTTTATTAGATATGTATGAATGGTTTATTAAGTTGAATTAAGAAATGAAAGAATAATTATGGAGAAGAATATAAGATGGAAAGTGCATTTCATTCAAATAACTAAATAATGACCATTGGTCATTTTACAAAAAGATCCATATTGCTTTCGAGCCTAAAGCAATAGGTGTTTTTGAGCATTACTCTGAGGAAGTCTTAAAAATTACAGGGAGTTTCTCTACGATCCAATTATTCAAGGTGCTTTCAGGTGCACACGGACCAATTCTTGATGGATTCCCTTCCTTTCCTTCATCAGACATATCATTAATGCTTAGATCTTTTATGATGCCCCTTTTGGTTCCAATTGTCACTCGTTCCTTTCCTGCTGGTTGATCACCTCTCCTAAGGCGAAAGTCTCGTAGATGTGCGAGAAAACCATGGGTTCCCACGAGATGTCCTTTCCATCCAGTCTGGCCCTCTTTCTTTCTTGTCTTTTCTCCAGCTCTTTCTTTTTTTGTTTTGTGTTTGGCTTGTACCCCAGGCCATAATGATCCCACTTTTCTATTAGCATCGACACATTAACTCTTCCTTAGAGGTATTTTCCTAGTCCTCTCTCGGGTATCATTTTTTTTTCGACTGTTAATTTCAAACACATCCTAGTGGTCGATGATATTGTAGGCATAGGTATCTTCCTCCCTTCCGAAATAAAGGTTGCATTGACAAACTCCAGTGAGCGGAACGAGCATTCCAAAGCCTCCTCGTCTATCCCCACGTAGGGTGAATCGCTTGTTATGGACGCAATTATTTCCTCCTCAGCATTAATCGTGATTAGCAGCCCTTCATTTATTAGCTTCACTTTCTGGTGCAAAGAGGAAGGTACTGCCCCAGCTCAGTGGATCCATGGTCTTCCCAACAGACAGTTATAAGTGGACTAATGTCCATCACTAGAAAATCTACTTCATATGTATTCGGCCTAATTTGAAGGGGTATTTCAATCTTCCCCATTACCTTCCTTTCTATCCCGTCAAATGTTCTCACTATGTTATTACATCATTTCATGTGAGAGTTATCAATGGGCAATCTTTGCAATACAGCTAGCGGTAGCACATTCAAGGCTGAAACATTGTCTATGATTACTCCAGGTAGCGTATACCCTTTACAACGGGTAGTGATGTGTAGAGCTTTGGTGGACCCTATTCCTCCCGTCGGTATTTCATCATCGCTGAAGAAAATGAAGTTATCAGCACTCACATTATTGATTAATCGATCTAGTTTGCTGACGGAGATGTCATTTGCTACGTACGTTTTGTTCAGCACCTTCATTAGTGCGCTTCAATGGGTTTTCGAGCTTAAGAGAAATGATAGGATTGATATACGAGCAGGCTATTTGTGTAGTTGCTCTACTACACTATATTCACTATGCCTTAAGAACTTTAAAAACTCCTTTGCCTCATTCTCGGATACAAGCTCGTTGATGGGTGCTTCAGGCTTGTTAGTCGTTTCCTCCTCAGGCTCGCACATTTTAACTTTCCTTTTGTTGACCTCCGTTTCCTTATTCATAAGGTCATAATTCTTACTGCTACGGGTAACAAGATTAACGTCTTTCTCGGGTTCCTCTTTTCTTGGTATGGTTACGTTACAATTGTAACTCCATGGGACCTTCTTACTGTCTTCGTAAGGAAACGTTGCGGGCTTTTGTATGATAATGCGGGGAGTTGTCTGTTAACTTGCCGTACCATGAATAATCACCTTGGGGCGATTGCTCCCATAAGTCTTAGCTGTCCCGTCCTCGGAGGCGCAAACATCATTAGCTTCCCCTCATTCTTCAAAAAATTCCAACTCTTGATTATCCATCATCAACTGTACCACGGCGTTAAACTCGAAGCAGTTTTGAATTTCATGCCCCTTAATAGCATGAAACTCGCAATGGTCATCATCTCCGATTATCATACCTTTTTTATTCTTCACGACTATCCCTTCTTTGACCAACTCTTACCATACCCACCGAAGTGGAGACTTAATTTCTTCAACGTTTCTCTTAATTTTTCGGGCTCCTTCTTCCAACAAGGCATTCACCCCTTGCTCTAGGTGATTAGGCAGAGGATTCCCAGCTATATTGGGCTTTGCTGACTCTTCTAACTTTACGATTCCATGCTCTATGAGTACTTCGACTCGTCTTTTAAAAGCGGGACAGTTTTTAATCGAGTGTCCTTCGGCCTCCGCATGGTATTCACAGTGAGCTTTTGCATCGTACCAAGCCGGGAATAGAGGTTTGTATGGTTTTACATGCTGAGGAGCCACCTCATGCGCATCATATAATATCTTGTAGAGTTCCCCATATGACATCGAAAGGGGAGTATATTGAATTCTTCCTCTATTTAGCCTAGTGCCCGTCTCCTGTCGCAGGGTATTTTGGTAATTGCCCATTGAAGTTTTGGGCTGACTTGGCACGAAGGATCTGGTGTAGCTAGGTCTGTATAAGCTTGTATTGTTGACCTCGTTATCCCTTCTTCTAGGGGTAGGCCTTTTAGGGCTTTCTCTGATTTCAATTTTGCTGGCTTTGATCATATTTTCAATCATTTCCCCTGACATGACCATATCAGAGAAACTTTTGGTGGCATTTCCTAATAGATGATTTAGGTAAGGAGCTTTGAGGGTATTGACAAACAACATTATTGTCTCCTTTTCTGTTAGTGGTGGCTGTACTTGGGTTGCCATCTCGCGCCACCTTTGGGCATATGTTCTAAAGCTCTCATTTGACTTCTTTTCCATATTCTGCAGTGTAAGCCGATCAGGAGCTATTTCTATCACATGGTCATATTGTTTTAAGAAAGCTTGTGCCAAATCTTTTCACAAATGGATTTTTGATCGACTCAACTGATTGTACCATCTACTTACCGACTCGACCAGGTTGTCTTGAAAATAATGAATTAACAGTTGGTCGTTATGTACGTACCCTACCATCTTTCTTCAGAACATGGTTAAGTGAGCTTCAGGGCAGCTCGTCCCGCTATATTTTTCAAATTCTGGAGCTTTGAATTTGGGAGGGAGGACCAGATCCGGAACCAAACTTAGCTCTTTGGCGTATACCCCATAGGAGATTTCAACTCCCTGCATCGCGTCGATTTTCTCTTCTAATTGCCTGTATTTTTCTTTTATTTGACTGGGGAGATCTTCTCTTATTGTCTCGTCAAAGTTTGGGACACCCAGATTCGCGACATTATCCTATGGGTTTGACCCTGATCCAATTGGATAATTAGTCGGTCGCGACGTGCCTGTAGCTGGTTGTTGTGCCCTTACAGAGTGGGCTCCCGTGTCGGCATTTCATGCGAAGCCGGGTTATGGAAGGGTGTAAAGCTTGGGGGGACCATTGAGTCCTCTTCTTCCTCAATAGTAGGGCTCTTTCCTTTATCAGCCATGCTTTGTTTTACTTGTGCTAATTCCTTCATTAAGCTATTTTGTACCTCCATGAATTGATTCTTCATTTCTCTGCATATCATGCTCATTTGCTCTTGCATCTGGTCTTGTAATTCCTTTTGGATTTATTCAAGTCTTTGTTCCATGGCTTTAGTTTTCTTTCGAGCATTATAACGGTGTGAGTTTTCAATGGTTACTGATGTAACTGGATGGTAAATTTTTAATAAGTTAGGATTGTTATGCAGAAGTACGCAAAAATGTGATGTGAATAATATGCATGTATGCAAGAGAAAGGTATTGACTTATAATTCATTTTCCATTTAGAAAACTTCATTTAGATAACAAGTTCCTTAACATAAAGCAAATTACATAAACGATTTTGCCTTGATGCTCAGAGCCTTGACTTTCTTGAGGAGTCTTGATAGCTTTTGGCCTCGTTCCGTCTTCGTCTCGTACTTTATGCTTAGATCTTCTGCTTCAACTGCCAGTGTTTGCACATGATCAGCTACTTCGTGGATTTGATTTAAAGCTTCACCCATAACATAATCCCTTTCTCTGACTTCCTTTTGAGTTTGCTGAAGATGCCAATCATTTGTCTCCAACGTCCTTTCCAAAATCTCAGTTCATATTTCACTATTCTGCAAAGAGGCCTCTAATTCTTCCACCCTCTCATTTAGTCTCTCGATCTCAGCTCGGCTTGCCTTTAACTCCATTACTGAATTTCGGTTATGATGCCTATACAAGGACTCCTCCAATTCTCCTACTCGAGCTTTTAATTCAGTCACTTCGGCTTGGCGTTCCAGAAAGCTACTCTTCATAGCATTTTCTTGAACTTGAGCGTCTTGAAATTTGTTTTTCTAGTGACTTTTTTATTCTTCTCTTCGCGGATTTCCTACTGCCATTGTTCTGATGTCTTACCTAAACCGACGGTTCTCATTGACAATCGAAGCTTTTTATAGTCCTTTTTTAAGCTGTTAAGATCGTCTTCAGTCTTATTTTTCCCTTTCCTTAATTTTTTCGCCTCCAGCTTCTGAACATCTACGTCTAATCCTAAAAGCACCTTCTCTTCCTCTAGTTTTTCTATCATTCTCCCCATCTCAGCATTTTTCTTTTCGAAATCTTGTTTAATTATTTCTAATTCAGTCGGAACAACCTGCAAGTGTTCTTCAATTGGGCAGACAATCTCCGAGTTTGGCACATGAATATTATCGTTGATCCTTCTGTTTCTCCACCAATCATATTCTGCAGTTATCATGGGATTAGCGCCGAATGCTTTCATTTTTCGAACCTAGTTCCATGCATTTGAGATTTCCTGAATCCTTTTCTTATTGTTTTCTCCCCGGTACACGAATTCACACTGAGCTATCCCCTGAGTCACGGGTATGAACTGTCTTGATCTGTATTGTCTTGAAACTAGCAAAGGTGCATATCCGATTGCTCCCCATATTCCTGCCAATGGGACCCAGTCGAAATCTCCGCATCGATACAATATTTCATCAGGAATAAACCATGGTGCTCGCCACTCTATATCTTCGTCTTTGAGGCTTTGGAGTATGACCTTCCACTTTTCTTCTAAGAAGTTTTCTTGTCTTTGCGTGGCCACGAATTCTTTCAAAGGGGAGTAATCTTTAGACAAGTACTGATAGGAGACTTTTTATATTTTCCAAAAGTGACTATGAAACCATACCATCAGTCGGTGCGTAGGCGATAAATCGACCTTCTCTCTCTTTTTTGCATGCATTTAAGGATATGAAAGTTTCAGCTAGTATAACCGGGATAGGTGTCACTCTTTTACTTAGTCTATCAAACAAATCTATCACCGTGTCTTCTATATACCCCAAAGCCTTTGGAAAAATGACCAACCCGTAGATACTTAGGGTTAAAATGTTGATCTTCTTCTTCGCATATGGATGAGCCAATATCAAATCTCGCAGGCTTTTCCATGTGATGCACTTATTATCTCCTTTGACCTTAACTCGAGCTGCAACCCACTGTTCGCTCATGCCCGTGATGTTTATTAATCTTTTAACCATGGTAGGGAGATTTGGAGCTCTAGAATAGGCCTTATCTACTGACATCTTCAAACAACGGAACAGAGTGGTGTATTCTTCTATCGTCAGTGTCATGTCTATATTCCCGAAGGTGAAGCAATTGTAGGCTGAATTCCAATACTGTGTTAAGGCTCTAAAGAGGGATTTGTCCACCTTAACTTCGTACAAGTATGACAAGTCTCCGTATTCTTGGTAAAATGTTTGTTTCATGTTGTTGTCCCAACAGTCCCAGATCTCTTTCAATTCTAGCGCATTGTTTTGAGCTGTACTGATCCTGGTGTAATCCCAAAGCTCTGACTCATATCCTTCCACTAAGCTGTCCCCCTTTTGGTATTGAGTCTCCTTCGACCACACGCGCACAATCATATTATCTTTCACTTTATCAAAGTACTTGTTTTCTATGATTAATCTCTTATCGGTAACTAAACTTTTGAGTCTATACCTTCTCTTTATATGATGATGAAATGCGATGCAAAAAGAGACAAAATAAACAAGTTAGCGAAACGCAACAATATAAATATAGCATAGAACCTAAGAGGTTTAGTATAACTCCTTTCTAAGTAAGTTCTTACGGTTTACTATATGTGATTTTGGGTTCTAAAGTAGGGGTACTCAAACTAGCAGATTCCTCGGTCCTCACCCATTACAGGCTCATACGGACGAGTTCGGTTTAGGGGGACGTATTTCCCACATGTTTGCACGGAAGTGAAAACTTCACGAAAACAAGGGTACTTTGTAATCCCGAAAGCAATCCACTATCCTACACGAAGGTGAGGACCTCACGAAGGAGTAGTTTCAGACTTTCACTTAAAAGGGTAATATCAGCAATATCACACAATATAATGTCACAAAGGATGCTGAGGATCGCATATTAAACGAAACTGAAGCTTAAAAGTTTCCAAAGAAGACCCGAAAATAATCAAATTTGGCTTGACTCTCGTTTATTTAAAAAAAGTCCCCAGCGGAGTCGCCAGTTGTCAAAACCATCCCTTTTTGGAATACGACGTGTTTCGAAAAATTATTTTAAAATCGAAAAAAATAACGGGAGTCGCCACCAATCCTTTATTTGGTGTGATTAGATCACCACAAAATGTTTTAAAAATCGTTTTGAAAACATGTAGGTCTTCGAAATCCAGAAAAATAGATTCGGGAGTCGGTTACGCATGAGGAAGGATTAGCACCCTCATGCGCCCAAAATTGGTACCGTATTGATTATTTTCGGGTATTAATTTGTAACATTTAAAAGCTTGAATAAAGTTTAAAATACGATCCTTGAATGCATGAGTTAAGTTTAAAAGAAATTGGGTTTGTTTGGAAATCCCGCTATTTCAAAATGATCGAGGAAGAAAGTTACGTCCAGTGAGTTTGGACATGACATTTCAAGACCTAGAAGTAACGAGCTTTCCTTTGTAGAACCTTTTTTAATTTTTATGAAAAGGATATTTGATTATCTCGATTTGAAGAAAGGTTTCACCTAGTAAGTTAAGGCGTAATATTTCAGAACCGAAGATAAGGAAACATTGCCTCAATTAAGGGTATTCGATTATTTCGATTTGAAGAAAAAATTGCACCTAGTGAGTTAAGGCACAAATTTTCGAAACTCGAAATATAAGAATATTGCCTCGATTTTAAAGCTTTTATGAAAAACAATTTTGTAAACAAGCATGCGAGTTAAATATGAATAAGCAGTTAATAATGGATGTTAAATAACGCGAAGTAAGATAAATAAGAAGATAAAATGACGAAAAAAAAAAAATGCAGAATACGAGTGCATAATGGTTAAAATAAACACAAATATTGATGATAAAAAAAAGAGACGTGATCGGGTTTGAAAATGAGTCTTTTCGGATACCCGGGGGGTAAAATGGTAATTTTCAGAAAATTCGGGATTTAAAAATGGAATTTTTAGACATTCAGAGGCAAAAATGGAATTTTTGGAAATTTCGGGATAAAAAATGGTATTTTTGGAAGTTTGGGGGTAAAAATGGATTTTTTGGAAGTTTTGGGGTTAAAAATGGGATTTTTAAAAGTTTGGGGGTAAAAATGGGATTTTTGGAAGTTCGAGGTTAAAAATGGAATTTTTGGAAGTTTCAGGGTTAAAAATTGGGTTTTTGGAAGTTTCGAGGTCAAAAATAGCATTTTTGGAAGTTCAGGGGTAAAAAAGGAATTTTTGGAAGTTTTGGGGTTAAAAATGGGATTTTTGGAAGTTTAGGGGTAAAAATGAAAATTTTGAAAGTTTTGGGGTCAAAAATGGGAATTTTGAAAGTTCAGGGGTAAAATTGGAATTTTTGGATAGTTTAGGGACCTTCAAGGTAATAAAACCAAAAACAGGTGACACGTGGCAGCCTCTCAGGCATCTTGAAGTTAGAGGACTATTTTGAAAACCATAAAAAAATTTTGGGGCAATTTTGTAATTAAAACGAACCTGATTTAAGGATTAAATTAAAACAAATTAGAAATAAAAGGGACCGCTTGCATAAATAAGCCAAAATCATGACACGTGGCAGCTCCTGGTGCTTTTAAAAGGTCGAGGGGATAAATTGAAAAACCATGAAAATCATTAGGCCAATTTAAAATTAATTAAAAGTTTAAAAAGGACCTGATTGAAAATTTTAGAAAAAGCGAAAGGATCGAACGCATAAATAACCCCTCCTTCAAAAACACGCGGATCCTATGTCGGGTCGGGTCAGATTTCGGGTCGGTCATGGGTAATAACTCAGAACAGCGCCGTTTCGGGGCTGAAACACAGCTTTCAAAACGACGCCGTTTTGAGGGCCTATAAATAATTCCTTTTCCAGAAAAAAAATCATTTCCTTAGCCTTTTTCAAAAAAAAAAAAAAACAGAGAAAACACTTCAAAAATCCTCTCCCCCCTCCTTGGCCGGCCATGCTCCGACCCGTCAGCCTGATGTCTGTCCTGCGCATAGGGCCACACGCGCACCGCCAATCCCCCCGCGTGGTCATCGCGCGTCTTCGCCTGGGGTCCTCCGGTGCACGTGTCGCTACCTTCACCTGTCACGCGCTGTCGTCCACCGCCCTCCGGTGTCACGCGCCTTCAATCGGTAAAATAAAAACTGTTCCTTTCCCTTTTTTGTAAAAACCATTTTAAAACTCCTTCCCTTTTCTTTTAACAAATTGTTTTTATTATACTTTCATTATTAACGTTTTGATTATTTTCTTTTTTTTTCTTTCAAATCCATGCGTGGCGAGGTGCGGGATTTCATTGGAGGCTTCGACGCGAGCTCCGGCGACGGCGACGCGGGTCAGGGAAGTGTCTTCTGACCCTTTGTTTTCTTTTTTTTTGTTATTAATGATATTATTTATTACTATTAATAAATTCATTACTGTTATAATTAATATTATCATATTCATTATTATTATTATTATTATTATTATTATTATTAAAATATTTATTATTAATAATTATTAAGAAAGCTGTTCATTTGTTATTAATGTCATTAATGTTATTATTATTATTATTATTTAAACAACTATTATTATTAATGGTTATTAAGAAACATTTTGAAAATAAAAGAAATAAATAACAATAGTGGGAATTGAATGCATGCATCAAAACTGAATGAGCTTTTAAAATAGGAACATTAATCATAAATAGGGGTAAACATTCATTGAAAATACCTGGATGCTTTAATGACCAAGTATTGTGAATCTGATTTGCCCTTACTCCTGCAATTTCATGCCCTGTCTATTCAAATATCTCTGTTTGCTATATTGATTTTTTGTGAATGAACAATCAAGGTTCGTAACCTCCTTCAAGATTGTTTGAATCTGGTTTTATAATCAGATTTACAATGATTATTATTTGCTTTTTGCCATTAAATGTACATCTAATCTCTTTGTTTTTGCAGGTTCGGCGATGGCAGTGGCGGTTGGAGTAGCTGATGGCAGTGCAAGTTGCTAGTGGTGCAACTTGGTGATGACGTGGCGACTTCTGGTTGGCTGAGGTGGAGGCAGCAGCAGCAACACTTCGCAGATGGGTTTGGAATCTTGGGCCATTTGTAATTGGGCCATTTGTAATTGAGCCATCTGTAATTGGGCCATTTAGATCTGTACTTGTTTTGGACTTTTAATTGGACATTTTAAATTTAAATTTATAATAAATTTAAATTTTAAATAAATTTAAATTTTAAATAAACTTAATTTTAAAATAAATTCAATTTCCAATAGGTCCAGACAAATTTGGGCTTCAACAACAACATTAAAAACAACAAAAATAACAACAAAAACAGCAACAAAATAACAACAAAAATAACACAAAAATAGCAATCAAAACAATAAAAAAACTCAAAAACAGCAAAAAACATCAATCAAAACAGTAAAAAAAACACCAAAACAACAATATAATTTTTTTATTAAAAATGGTTAATTTATTCGGACCGAGCTGGGCTGGATTTGGGCCAAAAAATCATACCCTAGATCTGGTCCGTTTAGAAAATGGGCCTTATTTTTTGTATAAGCCCATTTTTTGAGCTTATATTTTTGTCCAAACCCTCTCATTTTTTGAGTGGGCCTTCGGGTCGGGACGGGTGGCCCGGTCCATAATCAGGTCTAGGTCCAATCCAATGTACTGTCAGTCACATATATGTCTCTATCTTTTGGAGTCGTTCACTTCGATGCCCAAGACAAAGCATCTCCCCAATTGGACTTGATAATCGACATATTAGTCTTTCAATCGGTTTGCTCATTTTCAGTTTGACTAATGACATGTTTAGGTTCGTCTACTAATATAAGTTGTCTTTTCGTATTGCGATCCATTCACATAATATCGCTTAGTATCAGTTAAACATTAGAAAACTAATGAGCAACATTTACTTCCATTTTGTTTTGCGTGCAAAACCCATATAAGGAAAATTATACTAAGTATATAAATGAATTTGATTTATTAACCAATCTGTTCGAAAAAATTACTAGTTTACAAACGAATATACTACATTTAGGACACTAGATCCAACAGTCTTCCACTTGCCTTGAAAAGTAGATAAGTCATGTTTCGCATTCCTATACCCTCCATTTGTTTCCCAAAGAACTCTCTAGTTAGTAGTCTTGGCAAAACAAATCCCTAGAGTTTGTCTTCTGCAATCTTTTACTACATCTACTATTTTGTCAAAAACTACCGTCTCCCTTATGATATTTTGTATTAATGTGTTTTGTCTTTATGTTGTTTCTTTGAGCTTTAGCTATACCCGCACTGTTAAAGTGTCATAACTTTTCCATATGTCATATTCGACCCTTCATAATGAAGTTAGCAGTGCAACCTTGCTTGACACTTATTCACACTATGGAGCCGATGTATAGGACAAAAACACAACTCGATGTCGATTTCCTGAAATCCTAACACGTTTGGAAGTTAGAATCAATATATTCGATAGGACTAATATCTCCTCCAGAAAACACAAGTATATAATACCTCGTTCTCCATAAATACTTGAGTATATGCTTAACTGCTTTCCAGTGTCTTAGTCCTGAATTCGCTTGATATCGACTCACCAATCCCAATGCAAAATAGATACTTGGGTGTGTGCATTACATAGCATACATGACACTTCCTACTGTTGAAGCATAATGAACCTTTCTCATGTTCTCTTTTTCTTCTGCTGTCTTTGGGTAGTCCTCTAAAGAGAGATGAAATCTCGATACAGAAGGTTGATTTTACTTCTTCGAATCAGTCATTGCATAACTTGACCGCCTCCAAGTGTGCAAATGTTTAGAGTAAAAATCATGCAAAATAAAATATATATAATTAAAGTGCGGTATTTGCATGTGAACAACTCAATTTGTAATTTGGAAGTGTTACAACGGAACACCGGTAAATATTTCGAAAATCGTACTGAAGGGATTGTGGATTAGGATAATAGGTCTACAATGCATATAGTAAAAAAAAATGATAGTAACAAAAAATTGGATTAGGATAATAGGGTGTACAAAATGATAGTATAAAGATCAAATTGATAAAAAAAGTATATAAGTATCAAAATGATAATTTAATTATAATATAGAGGTCAAAGGGAGTATTAAGCCAAAAATTTAATTATAAAAATATATAATATTAATATATAAACAGCAAAAACAGATAAAATTAAACTTAGAAAGGTTTTTTTTCTTTTTTTTTTAAGTGTAGATCTATATAGGTAAATCTCACATTTTTCGGAACAATTAGTTAACAAAATTTAACTAAATATTAATAAATTAATTGCACTAGAAATCCTCAACTTAAAACCCTCATTTTAAATTAATTTCTAAATTTAAAATATTCTAATTATATTTCCGAACTATTGAGGTTATTCTAATAGATTCTTTTATGATTAAAACCGTTAATTAATCGTTAAATGACATAACAAATCATATCTAGTTAAATTTAAAATGAAAAATTTCAAAAAAAAAAACTTGCATAACTTTTAAAAGTAAAAACTAAAAATAAAGTAAAATTGAAAAAAGAGAGAGTGAATGACAAAGCCTTTGTAGAAGTTTCGAAAATATCAAAACCATGATTTTTACAATATCCATTTTTACACTATTCATTTTTCTTAAAATTTTCATTTTAAATTATGTCAAATATGATCTTACATATAATTTAACAGCTAAATTAACAATTTTAACAACAAAAATATCTAATTGATATAACCTCAATAGGTTGGGATGTAATTAGAATAATTTGAAGTTTGTGACCAATTTAAAATAAGGGTCATGGTTTGGGGATACCTAGTGCAATTAACTCAATAACAACACTAATAATAAAGATAAGGGTAAACTACGCCCATTATCACTTTAAAATAGTGTTTGTCTTATTTTGATCACTCTAATTTTTTTCTCAATTTAGTCACTCTAAATAGATAATTTTGTAGATTAGTCACTATTGTTAAAATTTTTATTTTCTTTTATCGGATTGCTGACATGGCATATTAGCACATTGATTGACTAACATGTGACATTTTTATTGACTTTTGATTAAAGTTTAGGGACCTATCTACAATTAATCTAAAAAAATTTTCCCCTAAACTTTATAAAAAATCTCTAAACTTTAATCAAAAGTCAACAAAAAATAAAAACACATTTTAATCACTTAATAGGTTAATATATCACATCAATAATCCGTTAAAAATAAAGAATTTTAATGATACTGACTAATTCATACAATTTTTTTATTTAAAGTGTGTAAATTGAAAAAAGAAATGGATAACCAAAATTTGAAAAAAAAAAAAGAAGAAAGAAAATTGGTTGTTTCAGCCCACAAGCACTTTTACACTACTATAGAAAAGGCTCAAATATTACATCACCCATATATATGAACCCTAGTTTCGCACTCTCAAAACCCTAGCCGTTCATTGCTCTTCCACCTCGGCAAATCCCCGCCCAACTCTCCGCCCCCGCCGCCTCCGCCACCGCCACCGCCACATATCCAAACAATGGGGCGCGTCCGTACCAAAACAGTGAAGAAATCCTCCCGTCAGGTCATCGAGCGCTACTACTCTCGCATGACCCTCGACGATTTCCACACTAACAAGAAGATCATCGAAGAAGTTGCCATTATCCCATCCAAGAGGCTCCGCAACAAGATCGCCGGCTTCTCGACCCATTTGATGAAACGGATCCAGAAGGGTCCGGTTCGAGGCATTTCCTTGAAGCTCCAAGAGGAAGAGCGTGAGCGCCGCATGGATTTCGTCCCCGATGAATCGGCCATCAAGGTAGACCAAATAGAAGTTGATAAGGAAACTCTTGATATGCTTTCGGTTCTTGGGATGTCCGATATTCCGGGGCTTGTTAAGGTCGACCCAGTCGCCGTTGTTCCTCAAATCGGGTTCGGCCGTGGTGGTGGACCCGGAAGGAGGTTTTAATTGGTGAGTGTCCGTATATTTGATGGGTTCTTAATTTTAAGTTTATTATATTTTATTTTTTGGGTAGTATTTAAATTTTGTGTTTCTTGTTGGACCAATATTAGCTTTTATGTTAAATGGTACTGGAATTTGTTGAGTTTGATATGCACATTCTTTTTTAAAGCATTTGAAATGAGAAACTTTTTAGTTTCTGCCATTGTTGATTGCCATTTTTTTTTTCTTTGAATTCCATTTTTATGTACTTAGGTAGTATGTTGATTAATTGAAATGGTGAATTTGAGAATACGCCCCATTTTCCATTCCAATTTTGGGATTTTATTCATTAGATGAAAAGTTGAGGTAAAGAATCCCAATCTGGTTATTTTGTTTTCAATCACATGTTCTTGTTCTGCAATTTTTAATTGCAATAGCGATCAAGAAACTAAAAGATTGTATGATTCAATTTTACAGTTGTATTCTTTGTGGTGTGGGAAAGACATCCATGGAAATTGTGGGTTTTTCATTAAGCCAACTTGCATAATCCTTGGATTCATATCTCTCTTTTATCTTTGTATTCCCTGATCATGGTTGGATTTGAACATGAATAAATACTGAAAAAATACAAACCAATTTGGTTCCTCACATCTGCTTGCAGATTTATCACTTATTTTGATTAGTGATTGAGTTTGTAACATTGGAAGTTTTGAACTGGAATGTGTCTTTAGAAGTGGTTAATGAACTCAATTTTGTGTATACATCTATGATTATAATTCTTGGAAAGTTCACAACCTTATAATGCAATCATGTAACGGTTTGTAGATTAGCGTAGAGCTTTGACATTTTGTTCTCTCCCCGCAAATACTTGCATTTTATCTCTTGTGGTTCTTTAGAGTAGATCAGACAATGATAGATTAGCTTAGTCATCTAATGGAGGTTCCTCTTTTATTTCAACCCCTGAATTATTTATTTTCTCCATTACCATGCTCTGTTTCTTAACAAATCCAAGTATCCTACTTCAGCTTTGTCCGAAATTTCTAAAGCTAGATCCTGCTTTACTGTTGGCTGTTGGATAGTGTTCCTTGCTGTCTGAACCTGTCGCACTTATGATCTCTACAGGATCTGCTACATTGGGATCTGTTTCTTTAATACTCTATTTGTGGACCACCTGATAAAGTAAATTTCTTCCTTCTAAAACACCCCTTAACTAGATTTTATCTTAGACCCAGTAATTGGGTCAATTTTGATTGCATTCAGGTCAGTTTGGGTTCGGATCATTTCGAGGTTAGGGTTATTTGAGTCTGATTCTTTTTGGGTTGAATTTTATGGTGAAGTTGTTTCATTTGGTTGTAGGCAATAGTTACATTGCTCATGCTAGACTGTATTTTCATCTATGTTGCTTCGACTATTCTTTTTAGAGTACCGTAAAGCTGTATATCTTACCATGGGTATGAGAAATAATCCTCCAAATGGATAGAAAAACTTGACAATTGTTGGGCATATACAATATGGCCTGTGTGACCTGTTCACTAACAATTGTGGGTCGTCATGGATCCTAGAGAGTTGTACTTTGAGCAACCATCTCTTACACAATGAGCTATAAGAAAGAAATAATTTGATTTTGAATGTGACCTTTTAAGGTTTTATTTCTTCTAAATGAGTACTAATTATGGACATGGTTGAAAAAACTTGAACCCTCATGTTTGGCCCTTCAATTATTTTACTATATTATATATATATACACAAATGTTCAAGGAAGAAATTGTGATTAGAAAATTTAAATGGACTATTTTGTTAAAAATCCAGAATTAATAAAATTAAATTTGATGATATCAAATTTTAATCATTTTAAAGATTTTTCGTTTCTGTCTATTCATTAATTTTTTGGTTCAATTTGTAGTCAAAATATGGTTTTCTAGAAGTTGAAAATTTTTATTTTTAAATTTTTTTTTTTAAAAAGTATTAAAATAAAAAACACTTTTGAAAAGTATTGTTAAACTAGATTTATAATAATCCGTGATTATAGTAAAATAGCTATAATTTCTTGCTTCATTATTCTCTTATTCCTATTGTTAAATCGTGACCTTTTCGTAAAAAAAAAAATACGATTTGTTAATGTAAAAAATCTCTCTGTCAGGCCCGGCAGACTTTTATATGGAACGTCGTCGTACTGTTCCCTTTGGGCATTACGCCGGTGATTGTGCCCTCTGACTGGGCAGAAAGCATCACTTCCTAGAAAATCAATATTCAATTAATTATATAATGTCGAAAACAAAAAGGGGCAAAATCGGAAAACTACCCCAAATAGCAGCGGGAAAAAGAGCCGTTGCTCATTAGACTACCCAAAATTTGGCGCCAAAAACAAAAATTCCCCCTTCCACTGCCCGTAAATTCCCGGGCAGCGTACCCTCCTTTCTCTCTCCCCTTTAAGAAATCAAAAGCTTTAGTTATAAACCTCTCTCTTTATTTCTCCCTCAATTCAAAACCCTCTCCTTTTCTTCACTATTATCCCCCAAAACCTTTCCTTTTATTCCATTCTCTCCTCATCTGATACAAAAAAACTCAAACTCTTTTTGCTGATTTCATTCAAACAAACCACCCTTTTCCCCCTTACTTTGGCTATCTCGTTCACTTGGATTACTCTGTTTTCGCTCTGTTCCAACCCATTTTCATAAAAAACTAACCATTTCCAAACTTGGGTCCTTCAGTTTTTATCTCATAAAAAATGGGGTTCTCCAAAAAACCACAACTAGATGGAGTGTTAGACAGTGAAGGGAAGAAATGGGTAATCACCATAAGGACGTCATTGAAGCCAATAAACACGAAACCAAGAGCCAAAGAAAACGAAGAAGCAGAAGAAGAGGAAGCTTGTTCAACAACTCCAACTTCAAAAGAATCAAAAATACCAGACAAATTAGCTTGCCCTTTAGCTCCAAGAAAGCCTAGGCCTCCATTGAGATGCCACTACAATGGGGTTAGGGAGTTCTTCACCCCTCCTGATTTGGAATCCGTGTTCAAGCTCCATGTTGAGAAAGCAAATTGAGCTTAGCCTTAAAAAAAGTGGGGGTTTTATTTTTATTTAGGTTAGAAGCTGATCTTATGCTATCTTTTATTGTTTTGGGTCCAATAGTCACTCCTCTAACTCTAAGCCAAAGCCAAATAGTGGAGAAGAAGAAGAGGTCAAGGTGTACAAAGACATAATATTTCCATGAAATGAGTAGTGTAGCTTTGTTTACTTCATTTTACCTCAAAGTTTTCATTTTGACTATGATATATATATTAAAGTTTTTTGCTTTAGGTATTGTAATATTAGAAGCTAGTTGATAGTGTAGTGGAATGGTTTTTGTGTGCTTGAAATTATGAGATTGTTGGATGATATTCAAATGACAATTTTTTTGATGTTTTAAAATTTTAAAGTAAAATTGGATGAATGATGAAATACAGTACGAAATTATTAGCCTACTTTTCAACGGGAAATTATAATTTGCGTTTAAAATTGGAGATATCAAAAGTGTTTGGTCCATCAAATTCTATGCTGCATTCACTGGTCAGTGCAGGCTCAGTAAATGATTGCCATACGTAAATCATCATGGTTGCAAAAAAAGGAACCTGACCACCTGATTTAATCATATAAAAATATTGTGCAATATTAAAGAATCTTTATTTCAATGAAGCTTTGCACGTATTCCAATTTTCTTTCAACTTTCTCTCTCTTTACACAAAAAATACACACGTGTAGAGTGTAGAGTAGTAGGGTTCCTTCTTTTTTCATACACAGATCCCTAAAGTTGTCCCAATAAAAATAGGGTAAAGCAACCTTCTTTTGCATGGCTGACCAAATCAATGCCGCTGGACCCATAATATTTCTTCATTTTGTTTACAAATTATGTAAAAATATTGGGAAGTTTGGATATACGGTGCGTTTATCTGTAATTAATATAAAAATAATAATAACAGTGAAATTAAATATTATAATAATATTATAATGTGAGATAAAAAGTAAATCTATTCAAATTCACCCTAACACATGACAAGAAATGGCTTGATACAAACTAAATTTATATAATACAGATTATTATTGAGTTAATATCATGAGTCAACTGAGTACCAAAATGTCATCCGTAAATTAACTAAGTTAGTATTACTCAACTTATAACATTAACATGGACCAAAACTTTTATACATTGGCGGAGTTAAGGGAGTTGGTAAGATTTAATCTCCTCTAAAATAGAATTTTTTTTTATTTAGATTCTTTATATTTTATAAAAATTTAAATTAATAACGGTAAAATTATATTTCACCCTCAAAATGATAAAAAAATAATTTGATTTTTTAAAAATTATAAAAATATAAATTATTAAAATAATAAAATTACAGTTTATTATCGTAAAAATATACAATTTAATTTGGACCAATTTTTTTTTTCTTGACTCTGCCACTACCAACCTAATAAGATTATTCATATTTGTCGGACGCCTAACAATGGCGAACCCCAAGTTGGTGCTAAGTGCTTCTGCTTTTATCTGATTATAAAAAAAGACAAAGTAATGTTGAGTGGTAAGTTAGAATCCTATGTGGTGATTTTTTTTTTTTCTGACAACAAGAAACTTTTTTTTTATTTAAAAAAAATAAAACTCTTTTGAGACTTAATATTGGAAGTAGTATTATCAAGTACCATTCAAACTTTAATTATATCAATCTAATAAAATATAAAAAAATTGATATAAAGTAATGGAAATTGTCAAAGACAGGAAAAAATCTTTTAAACCAATTCAAAGTTTCAACTTTGTTGATTATGTTCCTAATGCATATTACTAGTGGGAAATTTTGGGTTTTTTCATGTTTCCATCATGTTCAAACTTTGGAATCCAATGCTGGGCTTGAAGAAGTCTCATGCAAAATAGAATGAAATGCTTTGGATTTCTTTTGGAAGAAGTCTTCGAAGTGTCGTTTGTCAGGTAGTTGATGTTACCCTTAACAAGCGAAGGTATTGTCCTTGTGGTCAGAGTTTTGTCTCCCGACCTCTGCGAAGAGCTGTGTATTATTCATAGAGGAATACCAATTGAGCTAGCTACTTTTATTGTTGACGAGGGAATCGGTTCATCTAGAAGAAGTCTTTAAAGTGTTATCCTCTGAATAGTTATCCGAACCATCAACAATTCAAGATATTTTTCCCATGGTTGAGGTTTTATCTCTATCCTCCACGAAAGATCATGTACGGTTCACGGAAGGGGAACCTCAACCATCATGCAACATTTTAGGGAATTTAAAAGTTAGTGGAACATGTCGATTGAGTCTTAGCTCAATTGATATGAGCATTGGTGTCAATGCAGGAGAACGTAGGTCCGAATGCGTTGAAGCTCATTATCTTCCTATTTATGAGGTAGGGAAAGACTATAAATAGTCTTAGACATTATATCAAAAGAACAAATATGATCATAACTTCCTTAATTTGCAATGTCTAAAATAGTGTGAGTATTTTTCAAACCATGCAGCTGATGGGTAGTAAAAGCTTATGAACTTAGGGTTTTTATTTATTTCAGAGCTGATGTGTAAATGGTGGATAAGATTTCCAGACATCTTTATAAATAATAAAAAGAAAAACAGTCCACCGTCCATAAAGTTTTTAATTAAAAATTCAAGTAAAATTCATAAGCTGACTTTAAAATATATTTAAAAGGTTAATATGCATAATTTATATAGATGGAGTTAGGAATATTGTGATGAGGAATCCAACATAAGATTATAAATTTTCAAAACTTTAGTATTAAAAAATATAATTTAAATTATTAATTTTTAAAAACTAAAATATAATTTAATCATTATTAGTGTATAAAAATAAAGTTAAAATAAATACTTAATATTTGTTTACAAATGGAGTAGATAAGATATCTTGTGCATGATCAAGAGATTTGTTTACAAAGAAAATATAATGTAGATTGGGAGTTTAAAATTTATCTTAAGAAATTTCATGTGTTGATCTGATGATTAAGATGTTTATTACTCCAAGTGTAATTTGGGTTCAAATCACTCTAATCACGTTGCTATTAGAGCTTTACCCTCCTTTTATAATTCACTTAAAAAAAATTATCTTAAGGTTTTATTTGCTTTTCTAGGGATTAGCTTTCCTTTCATGAAAGCATATAGTAATAAAGTTGCACTAAAAAAATGTTTAAGGTCTTAAACCCTAAATTAATGTGTAAATAGATATAGCATGAATTTAGGTTGTTTGTATTAGGTTTCTTTTACTATAATACTCATGGTTTTTCCTCTTGTCCTTGCATGTGAAGTAGCAATTTATTTGACTTTGAGGGAATGAAATATAAATATAATTTTGTGCAATATTATAAGTATTATATATATGAATTTTTATATGTTTTAATTTTTACAAACTATTGATATAAATTATTGATATAGCATTGTTTTACGTTTATATATTGTATACGCTAATAAATATGTTTATTTAATATAAAAACGAATTATGTATTTAGTTTTTTAAATCTATCAAATCAAAATTAAAGTTTCGTGTATACATTAAAATAATAACCGAAATTTCATGTACATAATTGCAATAAATCAAAGTTCATGTTTCAAATTGCACAAGATCAAGGGTAATGTGAAATTTATAGATTTATCCTTATATTACAAACAACATATTCTTCATACTCATTCTAGACAATATTTTTATATAAATTACGGACGAAACCGAAATTTTTTTTTAGAGAAGTAGAAATTAAATTGTAATTTTTGCGATAATAAAAATATAATTTTATCATTTTAATAGCCTATATCTTTATAATTTTTAAATGACTAAATCAAATTTTTATCATTTTTAGAAGGTCAAAGTACATTTTCACCTTTACTAATTTAAAATTTTAAAAATTTCAAAAAGTCTAAATGAAAAGTTTTTTATTTTAGGAGGATCGGGCCAGTGCCGACCTCTAGTTACGCCCCAGACATAAATATTAAAAAATAAAAAATATTTTTAAAGATATGAAAATTTGGTGGATTGTGTTTTTTATGTATTTAAATAGTGAAATTAACTGCTCTTTCCACATTAAAAAAGGAAAAGAAAAAAATCAGTTAAAATCTTTGAAAATCTTGAATCCAACTGTAGAATGAATAGCGTTTTAAGTGTGTCTTTACTCTTTTTGACAAGCAGAAAATCAAAAGGAAAAGAATTTGTTTTTAAAGATAGGGTTCCATCATGCAAACCCAAAATCAATTAAGGCATTGTTTAAGCTAACTGTTCTTGTCTCGTAGCCTTCATCTTCAATGGACTAATTTTATATACTTTATGCATCTTTATTTCGATTATTAAATTTCTCTATCTACATAGGTGATGTTTGTAAATTTTAAGTGAATTAAAAATATTTTTGTTAAATATTTCCACTGATCTGTTGTAATTTGGTATGTCGAATTAGCCTCCCATTACACTTAACGAGCTTGTTTTCGAGAAATTTAGGTGTTCTTGTTATGTTTTCGCTTAATTTCCATTATTAGCTTTAATAAGTGAATTAGTGCATTTTTTTATTACTTTTGAGACCCAAAATGGTCAAATGCCCCATCGAGGACCTAATGGTTGGTTGAGTGTTGTAGGGAGTCATTGGAAACTCGAATGTGAGTGAAAACATCACTTAGAAGGGGGGTATTGCGATATTGAAACCTGAAAGTCTTGATACCCCCGACAGTGCTGAATTGAAGAGGATCGAGGCTTTTTCCAGTGGTATCGAAATACCCAACTCCTAAGGACTCCTCCATTTCAAGTTTGACGAGGATATCACAACAATCATGTAACACCGCAGACCCAATCCGATTAATCGGATCCGAATCTTGGGTATTACCACATTAATACAACTTAAACTTAACCTACATATACAAATTTCATTCAATGATTGCTTACTTAAATGCAAAATTTTGAACTACGTTACATAAGTACATACAATGAGTGAGTACAAGTACAATGCTTAGTAATTTAAATTTCAATAATATCTTGGTTGAGATCTTAATCTAGTGCAAATACCCCTTGGTATGGATTTTTAAGTACTAGCTTAGACTTGGAAATGCCGCCCAACTCACTCTATATGCATAATAAACCGATACGTCGCTCTTTTGGCGTAGTCTTGGCATTGTTCCTTCCGGTGCGATCTCATGTTCAACTTGAAACAATAAGTATAACCAGTAAGTTCATAAGAACATAATGAGAAATATAAAATTATACCTTAATTATCGTCTTCAATAATTGGGCAGGTAGTCTACCACCACCATCCTTTCTTCTTTGAGCTTCAACTATCTATTAACACGCAATACGCTATTTATAGGACATTATCATTCCTTCTATTTTGTTATTTTATAGTCAATTTCTATTATCATTTATTACTTAAATAATTTCATCCTCTCAGCTCTCTCTTTTAGCTAATCTTGTTCATAGTTTCCTTAGCTATAGTCTTCGTGAAACAATGTGCGAAGCCATCCTTAATTAATACCTGATCTTTTTTTAACTACCCTTTTTTTTCTAATAATTACAGTAAATTAACCTTCTTCAATTTATGAAACGTAGCCCTTACTCAGATTTGTTCTTCAGGTATACTTGGCTTATACTTTTTAACTACCCTTTTTCGTCTAATAATTACAGTAAATTAACCTTCTTCAATTTATGAAACGTAGCCCTTACTCAGATTTGTTCTTCAGGTATACTTGGCTTATACTTTGAATTCATCACATGCTCTAGTGCATTCCAGTTTCTCTGTTCTTATTTTAAGATCATACAGGATAGCCATAACTTTTCATACGGAGACTGCCACAAAGGAAGCTCATTAGAATATCTTATCAAAGGTGTAACATGATACGTTGAAAGGGTTTTTCCTTTTAAGTTCATTATACCTACCATTTCTTCAGAGTTCGCTATACATATTGTTTTTTTAGAATTCATTGTGAATACCATTTCTTCCTTTCAGGGTTCGCCATAGAGGCTTTTCCTTCAGATTGTTGCCACAAGGATCATTCTTTAGAGTACGCCACAAAGGCATTCCTTATAGAGTTTGCCACAAAGGCATTTTCTTTTATTATTTGCCAAAAAGGCTTTCCTTTCCTGACATGTTTATGATATGAATTTGCCTAAACTCACATTTTGTGTGGTTTTCCATCTTCGTCCTGGGACACGCAGTAACCTCATTGGGTAATCACCTTCCATTGATTCTTTTTAGAAAATGTCATGGCCATGGACTTTTCCTTTCAGAGATCGTGTTTAAAGTACCGACAAACCACTTTTGACGACTCCACGAAGACAGTCGTGGACTTATTTAATAGACCTTTCTTGCATTAACACCATTTAAGACTTAACACACACTTCATTTCATATCATCTCATACATTCCAGAAGCACCCATACAATCTTATTTCATCATCAGAATATCCATCACATGCTTTTCTTGTCAAATTCTACATGAACCATACATACAAGACTCATCTAACATTCATACCATAACATAATTATCATACCATACTTTCCTAGTTTCAGTTTCGTAGTTTGCCCACTATCTACAGAAACACTTCAAATAATACCATACATGCAAGAACCAGCTTAGGGACTCACCTGACAACCACAGATGATAACTTACACTCCAGATCCATCATATAATTAGTGACTACAATAACCACTGCATTTTAAAATAGAAGATCACCATCAATACCCATTCGAATAACTTTAACTATCATCTCATACTCATATAATCCTCAAACAAAGCCTTACTTTTTCACGTACTCCTACAAACCTACTTTATCGTAACATGCAGAACCATAAAAGTTACCTTGACATGGAGAAATCACTGATAAAATCTAGGGTTTCAAGTCCAACTTAAAGAAATACTTCTGGTTTCTCCAACCTTAGATATTAATATTTTGAATAGAGAAGAAAAGAACCCTCTTTTCAAACTTGAAAATCTATCAATATCATCTAAGTCTTTATTATAACTTAAAAATGTCACATCATTATTGAATTGTCTTATCAAAAGTTTACAACTTCTGAGAAACTTAATTGAGTATTCCCCTTATCTTTTAACTATCATGGTTCACAGTCAATTAGTTCCTAACCAGCTTACCTTGTAACTTAACCTGCACGGTACCAAAGTAAAAGGGCGCATCATACCTTTAACATGATCTCATACCCTAAATATCGTTTTACTCAACTGATATCTTATTCCTTTTATCATAGTAATCTGACATGGAACCTTCATTAACTTAAACACATAATTGTATCTGCTACCCTATACGCTAAAAGATGCATTTAGGCGAATACCACTCTGCCAATCGAATTACTTAAAGACTATCCGCCAAACCTTGTACTTTCTTGAACTAAGGTGTTACACATCATGCCCTAGGTACTGCGATATCACTGTCGAAAGGAGACAAAAAATGACCAGAAGGGTAGTCCTTGTCCAACATGTCCCCCAAAAAATACATGCTTAGGGGAAAATCGATCAACAAAATTTGGTTTGATATTTTCTAAAAAAGGCCAAAATATTAGTTAAAGAGAGGGGGCCACTTAGACACTTTGACTTAGCTTATTTTTCTTAATTTTCTCTTCTCTTCTTCATAGCTTAGGGTTTAATTTTCCTGCACATTTTCTTATCTTTCTTGGTTCTATAGTTAGTAGTTAAGCTAGTTATTACTATAGCTAGGTTTTATTTACTTAGTTAATCCTTCAAAATCTCTTGTACTTATATTTTAATCCTAGTGTAATGTTATTCAACTTTCTTTAATTTCCTCTGTTAAAAATCACTCCTTTAATGTTCTTCTTACTTCTCTTGCTACCTTTGTTATTGTATCCAAGCTTTTGCAAGAAAGCTTGGGTTTTTATTAATTTGCTTAGGGTTTAATTTATTGTTATTTTCATTTGATTTCATGATGATTATGGGTTCCAATATGAGTATGAGTGGTTAAATATATAGGGGTTGGTTGATGAAAATACTGGGTAATTGATTTTTTTGATTCAGGGACTAAATTGGAAAATTGGACTAAATCGAATAGACTTAAAAACTTAGGATTGGTGCCCTTAATGGAAAATCAAGATAAGTGAGATCGAGATGAGATCTTATTGGACTCCAATTTGATAGGTCTTGGGTTAATTAGTGAGGTATAGAGATAAACCAAACTAAGTTGTCTAATTTGGTAAAATTGAGGCCGAGAGGTAAAATGGAGCCAATTTAAGAGTAATAGCAATTTAGATCCTTAATTCAAAAGTCAACCACCCACATGTAAATCAACTAACTACTCTCTGTTATCATATTTACTCATATTTGATAGTTATGTAGTTCGTTTTCTTTATAATTTAGTCATTTGCAAATTTTAGTTAGTTAGTATAATCAAAATCTTGAATGGCTTGTCGTACTATAGTATCTAGCAAGTAGTTGCTTAGAATCTTTAATTGCATGTTTGTAGCTAGAATTCAATTAATCGTTGACTCCTTTACGTTCGATCCTTGGAATACTTCGGTGCTCCATTATAACACTATAAATATTACAACTGACCTGTCACACTTGCAGACACTGCACTTAATATTTAATTGATTGTTGTTTTAATGTTGATTTCTCAACCCGTTCACGAGGACGGGGAGAGGCAGTCACCTTTCCAACTCAACCACTTCGATTAAAAATATTATTTACTAAAAACCACCTCTTACATCACTCCTTACGAAACCTTTCTCTTGCATGTTTAACACGTGGCTTACCTAGTCACATCAATACTTAATCTAAAGTAACCTACCAAAACAACACCCTCCATATCTTTCAAACACATTCCAAAGTCCTACCATGACTCAACAAACCCCTTTACTTAATAGGACAGTTAGCTTTATGGGATTCACATGAAAAACCTATATTTATGCTCAACAACCCAAAGACAAAGACCAGAGACTATGTTGTTACTTTGCTAATGATCCTTTTAACTCCTAATTCCTTAGCTAACCAACAACTCTTTGCACATACATCATTTGGATCATCTTCAACCACCCAAACTAGTTTGTATGAACAATTCACTTTTTGAAGTATTAACGAATGTGCATTGTCTTTTTTATGGGTGGAAAGATTGTGGAGATTTAGACATAATTTTTATGACTTTCAAAATGAGGGATAAGTATAATAAGTATTGGGGGTGAAGGAAACAAGATCAACATGCTAGTTTACTTGGCAGTTATCTTTGATTAGCGATGTAAAATGAGCTTTTCGGACTTTGGGGTCAACTTGCTTTTTCCTAATGTTGCTAATGACATTATGAAAATGATTGATAAAGAATTGCATTGCTTGTTTAATGAGTATTCTTCTAATGCCGGGAGAATTCAATTGTTTGAAAGTAGATCTAATTCTTTGACAAATATTTGCAATTCAATGGCGATAAATCAATAAAAAATGCAGACATGCTTGGCTAAGCAAAAATATCTTAAGAAGAAATAAGTTGGACTAGAAAGTAGATCTGAGTTGGATAGATATTCGGGTGAAGAGGAAGAAGTAAATAATTCAAGTTCATTTGATTTATTATTGTGATAAAAAATGAACAGTCCTAGATTCCCTATTCTTGCACAAATGGCTCATGATATTCTTGTTATTCCTATCTGAACAATTGCCTTAGGAAGTGCATTTAGCATGGGTCAACGTGTTCTCGATAGTTTTAGAAGTTCTCTAACTCCTCTCATGGTCGAGACTTTAGTTTGTACACAAGATTGGCTTCGAAAATCTAATGATGCCATCAATCTTGAATATTATGTTGATGAACTTCAAACCATGGAAGATGACAATATATTAATTTTGATTTATAAACTAAGCTTTTTTTTGTTATTTATATTAGTAAGCATTCCCATAATTTAATTGACACTTTTGTTTTTTAAATTTGCTAGACTTATCCAAAATACCCAAAGATCAGGAAGGTAATATACTTAGCATTAGTTTATAAAGTTAAATGTTTATTTAATTTATTTTTGCAAACATTTTTTATCAGTTAGCTAACTCATTCAATACTCTTACTAGATGTTTCAAGATTATCGACGGTGTTTGAAGCAAAAGAAGAAACTTAAGCTATCCTATAATGGTTTTTGAACTGATGTGTTATTGTTATTAGTTTGTTGTGTTATTTTTGTTGGTTTATTGGACTTTTGTTGTGTTCTTTTTATTTTTTGTTTTGTTGTAACGACCCGATTTTAATGGTGTCAGAAGAAAAGGTTTAAGGATCACTATTTCGGTTAGTGAGTTGAATTATATAATAGTTAATTAATCTTTATATGGTAATGGAAATATTGTATAAAAAAATTGGTGGTGAAATTGAAGGTTCAAATGGTTAATTAAATAAAAGGGAACTAAATTATAGAGATGCAAAGGTTGGTTATAATAATTAATAGTATTAAAAAGTTATAAAAAGGTGATATAATGGATTTATTAAACAAATAAGCCAAATAGATGGATAGTGGACAAGCTTAGACATGTGTTGTTAAATAATAAATCATTTGGAGCAAGGATAAAATGGTAATTATTTAATAAAGTGCTTTAAGCAAAATAAGGCACAAAAAAATATCATTATTTTTCTCTCATTTCTTCTCCACTGAAATTTGAGAAAAAGAAGAAGCCATTGTGAAGCTTAGTATTCAACTATAAAAATTGCCTTGCAAGTAAGTGAAAATGGGTTTAGTTTTTAGTGATTGTTATGTTTTTTATATATTTTTTATCTAGGTCCAACAAACTCGGGGGTCAATTTGCAAAAATCTTAAAGGCTTAGGGACTTGCCATGAGTGAGCTTGAGTGTGTTTATGAGATAATTTGATAGTTTATATTATCTTGATTGTTGAAATGAGGCTAATTTAGTAGTAGAAATTTAATTGATATGCATGTTAAAGATATGATGAAACTCATGAATTGTGCTTGATTTTTTGTTAAAAATGAATTTATTGGGGACTAGACATGAATCGGTTGGAGAGAATTGTTTAAATAAGGATATATATTTTATATATGGATTTTTATGATTTAAGAAATTCTTATATTAAAAATTAATGTTATGTATAAATAAAAGAAATATAATTGAAGGGATTAAGGCTGTGATTTTAGATGGATAAGGGGTTGTTAAGGTATAACATAAAATTGATTGGTTGATAAATAAAATTTAAAGGGGTTAAATAGTTGAGGGTTGAGCAAGGAACGAACTGTTCATGAGTAAAATGTGTAAAGTATTAGTAATGGAGGGATTAAACTCTGGTGTTGATTTATATGAATATTTGTTGATTGAGTTGGGAAATTTATTCAAATTATTATTTTATTATTAGATTAAGAAACAAGAGGTCC
Source organism: Kokia cookei (assembly GCA_039519145.1). Taxonomy (NCBI): domain Eukaryota; kingdom Viridiplantae; phylum Streptophyta; class Magnoliopsida; order Malvales; family Malvaceae; genus Kokia; species Kokia cookei. The sequence goes on along the minus strand of CM076906.1, from coordinate 3,800,496 downwards.
CGTTGATAACTGTGGAAAGGAGAAGGTGGTCAAGTAATCGTCTACGATCAAAATTCCGGTAACTTCATAGTTCTTAATCTTGAACTTTATTTATTTAAATTAATTTGATTGTTATCTTGATGTCTGGTTACAACTATAGTTATTTATATAATGGTCGAGAAGTTAAATGAAGAGTTACAGAATTATAGAAATGATTACGGAATAGATTAAAGGAATAATTATAGTCAATGATGCAATGGTTGAATTATGAAATGAAAAATTGTGGAATTATATATATAATAATAAGTATATATGAAATAGACCATGAAAGTATAATGGAAAGTGAATTGGAATGATTAAATGATTGAGAAAATAGTCTTAAATGGTGGATTATGAATAAATGAATTATGAGTTGTATATTGAACTGAATAAGTTGATGATTAGCAATATTGGTAAACTTAAGAAGTTTAGTTATGCTATGATGGAATTTAGATTATCTGATATTGTGTTGGGAGTGCAAGATATATATACACATGTTATGTCGTCAGTTTATTCGATTAACACTGGGCGCAATATTTGTTGGTATATCCAACTAGAGTTTGGCTCACTTTATATGTCATTGATTCATCCGACTTGCGCTGGGCGCAATTATCGTCAGTTTATCCGACTAGTGTTGGGCACACATTCGTTGGTTTATCCAACTAGCGCTGGGCACAAATATTGTTGATTTATCCAACTAGAGCTGAGCTCACTTTTTATATCGTCGGTTTATCCGACTAGCACTGGGCATAAATACTTTCGCGGTATATTCGCTAGGTCATGTATTGACGAAATCATACGACAAAGTTGGATGAAACCTTGAAGAAGGTTGGTTATAGGTATTATTAAGGTAGAATTTTATATATAATTATGTATATAGCTAAACATGGAAAGATATGATATATTCTTGCAGTATGTCATTAAAGTTGAGATATAAATTCAAGTGCTTTGGGTATACTTGTGTTTAAATTAAATAAGTGAAATTTATTTAATGTGATTTGGTTCTTATATTTGCAGGTTAGGTATATAGTATATTCGGACTCGGCATCCTACAAGAATCTCGTACTCAACATCGGTGATGTTCTCTCTTGTGTTTTGGCATGTACCTAGGATGTCTATGTGATTTAGTATTTTTTGGGTCATGTTAGGCTTTAGTGAATGCTAAGTGTAAAAGAAGTATAGTATAACTTATAAATGATGTGTAAATATTTGTGAATTATATATCAAAGTGTGGTTATTTTGATCCTAAAAATGATTGTTTTGACATGGTGAATTCTTATGGAAATGGGTTTTGTATTGAAGTAATAGTGAGATTTGATGATAAAATGATTGAATTAGGAGCATTGAGTAAAAATCAGGCTAATTTGGCATGTGTTGATGTATTGAATTAAAGTTTGTTGCATTTGGTCATTTGGTTTATGCTTGTGTGTATGGGTAGATATTAGATATTGATTAAATACAAATTGACCAACTTGATGGTATTGAACTTAATTGAAGTGCTTTTGAATGGCATATTGGTAGCCTTAGGATTGTTGATGTTTTGGATAGGAATGGATACCTAGAATATGTTTAGAGATATGGAAATTAGGTCATTTAATATGGTATCTTTTTATGCAAGAATGGATGAAATTAAGACTTGTTTTGGAAGTAAGTTAGGGTACACATGGCCTGTGACATGGGCTATCACACGACCATCTACTGTTTGTAGGTGCAGTGCAGGTTACAAGGGTAGACACACGAGCTGGGACACGGTCTAGTTACCCAATTTCATATAGACACATGGTCTATCACATAGTCCCTCACACGGGCATGTGTTGCAAGTCAGTATAGATACATAGCCTATAACACGGTCTGTGACATGGCCTTGTGACTACTTTTTGAGTGTACACACGGTTTGATACATGACTGGGGACACAGGCATGTAGAAGTGGACACACGGGCGTGTGTTTGAGACACACGGACGTGCAACCACTATTTTGAGAGAATTTTAGTTTTTCTTTTAAACTTCAAATGCAATTCATTTTAATCCTTGAATGCTTATATGGTTTGTTTATGATCATTTATGTTCTAATTAAGTTATTATGGATGATTTTTATCATGATGCTTTTGTGATTGAACATATTATGTTTATAATGGTTTAAGTTTTTAAAAGTTATTATATGTTTTGTTATGTATTTGTAATACTTCGAGATCCTAACTAGTTACAGTTACAGGTTTAGGGTGTTACAATTGTTGTTTGGATTGATGTAGGTTTTTGTTGTATTTTGGACTTTTGCTTATGTTTTTTTATTATAATCTTGTTGTGTTGTTGTTGTTTACTTCGACTCATGTTGTTTACTTGGATTTTTGCTTATGTTTTTTTATTATAATCTTGTTGTATTGTTGTTATTGTTTACTTAGACTCGTGTTGTTTATTTGGGTTGATATTGTGTTGCTTTTATTTGTTCACTTGTTTACTTCAATTTTTTGTTATATGATCATTTTAAAAACTTTAAAAAAATTATTTTTCTGAAATTTACATACAAATAAATAACACCAAAGTCATTTTTTTAATTTAACTTGAACAAATATATTCGATTCGATTCGAATTCCATCTCACTTGACTCGATTCTAGAAAATTTCAAATCAATTTAGGATGATAAAATAGGATTTGAAAACTCGATTAACTCGAAAATTTTCCATTCAATTCGATTTGATCGAACGCCCACCCCTAGTCCATGCAAAATAATAGTTCATATCTCATTATGACTCATATATTTCAATCTGTCATCCCGGATTGCCTGGCAATGATGACCTATCACCCCGGATTGCTCGACAATGATGACCTACCACCTCGAATTGCTTGACAACGATGGTTTATCGAATCAAATCTATCATCTTGGGTTGCTCGACAACGATGGCCAACCACCTCAAATTAACTGGCAATGATGGTTCGCAAAATAATATGGCTTACATGCAATATATATTACACATATAATCACAGTTCATATATCAAACTAGTATAGGCTCACATATCATTTTAACATAGGTTTTCAATACATATAACAGGTTCACACATCACACGTAATCGCACAGTATAGGTTTGCCCATCACATACAATCACATAGCATATCACCTATAGGCTCGCATGTTAATATACAAGGTTCCCATGTCTTTCAACATAGGTTTGCATAATATGTATCTTAAGTTCGTATATAATTCTTAGTAGGGTTCGCAAATCATACCTAGCAGGGTTTGTATTTCATACTTAGGGTTCTCACTTGAGTAGGGTTCGTATAAGAGGTTTAGATTCACAAATAGTAAGGGTTCACATAATGGAATGGTTTCGAATACACTATGGTTCACATAAGGTATGGCTCGCACACATAGTTTGGGGTTCGACCATGCATTTAGATTCGCGTCTTACAGGGTTCCCACAATACACTATAGGCTCGTACAAGGGTAGCTCACACAAAATAGCTTGCATAATGTAAAACATGGCTCGACTATTATGAAGTAGGGTTCACATATCACATATGGGGGATCGCATCAAATATATAGGAACACACAATTTAAAAGTTGGGTTCATGTACAAACACACAGCAGGTTCACATATTAATTGAACAAGGATTTGTATGTTTTACCTTAGCTTGCGTACTGGGGTTTAAATGCAATATATCATACCACTCACCTTAGCTACCATTGTTTCAACTACCATGCTCAAGTAAGCTTTTATTTGCTTTTGACCATGCTTGTGGAGGCTCCCAAATGATTTGGCACTTCACATACACATCAAACACATTACAAAGGCATTACTAATAGCAACAAACACCATTAAATCATTCCAAAATCACATATCAAAGCCTTTTAACCTCTATTCCGAAAACTTAACTAGTTTTGTCGAAATAGGTGTTTAACCACTCAAATCTTGTTTCTAAGATTGGATTTCAACTTCATACATCCTAAGTATAATCTAATTACAGATTTAAACCATCAATTTTACCCAATTACATTGATCTAATTTTTCCGAAAATAATCAAGCTTATGTGATCTTTTAAAAGGGGAAAACATTCAATTTGCTTAAATTCATTAAGGATTTGTTAAATTAAGATCAAATACATTTTAATTAGATCAAAATTAGTTAGAAATCACTATAAAACCAAAGCTTAGCCAAGAAATATGATATCCATCATTTTCAAGCCTAAAATCAACTTAAAATCAAGTGATACATTGAGATCTTGATTAAATTATTTAAATCTCAAATTGAAATAATAGCTCACTTAGTTTAATCATAAAAAGTTAAAATCTCATCGCTATGGAGCTAATTCGAGCTGAAATGTATGAAGATCTTTTTGAGGATTTGAGGATGAAAACATGAATATTCTTCAAAATTGACAAGAGATTTTGTTTTTGGAGAGCTTAGAAATAAAAAAAGGATGAACTAATTTCGGAAGAAAAACTTTGATTTGGTGTTTGACAAATTTTTGAAGAAGATGAGAAATGGGAGGGAAGGAGACAGTTGGGGGGGGGGTTAAATAGGCACCCAATTTTTAAAAATTGGGCCATTGCCAATTTAACCATCTCCATTTTCTTCCCTTTTTTCAAATAGGTCCTTACATGTATCTATCCTTCATCACATCAAATGCATGTAGTGTAATAAAACATATTCATTTGTATAAGCATCAATCTTGTACTCTCTTATCCCCATACTGCTAAGGTCTTGTTGGCATGTTAACTATATCTAAATATCGTTTACTAGGGCATTTCTAATCATTTTTTTAACCATAGATATGCTTAGTACAACATCCAATTCCATAGCTCAATATCATACTTTCTTGATTTCAATTAAATTGCATACAATGCAAAATTAATATAAATTTCAATCAAGCATTTCTTAAGTCTCAATATAGCATGTGTCATAGTTTTCGATTAGTGTAACAATTTACATATTCACATACCATTTTAATAATCTATATTCTCAATATTACTTTATGTCTTATACTTTACCATTTTAAATTCATTCATGGTAGCAATTCATTTCACTAATTATCCATTTGATTCTCATAAGTTCATTATACACATATCAGACCATTATGTACTTCTATTGATCATTCATTTATTAATGTCCAAACAGGCATATTACCTAGTAAATCAACTTACCATATTTACTTAGCTTTATAGTCAATTTCACTAATAGTTCTTGGTTGCTAATATGACTACTTATTCAATTCGTCAGCCATATTAAATTTTCACTGATAAACTTCTAATTTACTGCCATGCTTAGTCTCGAAAACCTCTTGGTTAGACTTTCCGGAATGACTCAATTTAAGAAATTTGACCCCAGAGCTAAATTTCTCGACACAAGAAAAGATCAGGCCATTACATATTAAATTTAAATTTTAAAATTAAATAGAAACACAATTTTAATTTTTTTTTTAAATAAACAATACAATCTAATTATTTCAATATCAGCAATTCTTTAAACACAATTTCAAATTTTATAACTAGGAAAACAATATGATGTAATTACATAATAAACAATATAAACAATATTACAATAAATTTAATTACATTTTTTGCCACCACATTTATTTTACATTTAGAATTCCTTTTTCATTATAAATTTTTCAAACAATTGTTGAATATGCTAAAATTATACTAAATTATACAAAGGTGATAACATATTTTGAATTCGTTTTACAGTTTGTGTTTGGGGTTTGTGGTTATCCCTCCCAATAATGTTATTTTCAAGATTTGAACCTACGTTCTCTTTTTAAGAATGCAATGTGCCTTACTATTACACCCGATCACTTATTTGTTCAATTTTAACATTTTTAATGGTTGAGAATATGTTGTATTTTTTAATGAAGTTTTAAATCTAGCTGTTGTATTTAATAAGTATAAATTTTTTTTTTTTAATTTAATCATTTTAATCCAATTGTTGACACTTAAATATTTTTCATCAGAACTCTGTATGTTGGCATGATGGTCAAGTTGTTCATCGCCCCAAATGTGGCTGGGTTTGAATCGTGTTAGTCGTGTTGTTGTTAGGGTTTTACCCTCCTCTTGTAATTCATCAAAAAAACATTTTTCGTCAAAATTTATTATCAATGCATTCATTCAATCATAGTAATTTTATAAAAAAATTATTATGAATTTAGTATATTGTCTCAACAAAAGGATTAGATTTAAAGATTGACAATGAATTTCATGTATTGGCTTGATTATCAAGGTGTTCATCGTCTCAAATATGATCTGAATTCGAACCGTGTTAATTGCATTATTGTTATGACTTTTCCCTCCTCTATAATTCATAAAAAAAATAGAAACTGACAAAATATATTTATTTTATATTTTGCATGACATTATTTAGCAACCAATTTTGCATTTATGAAACACAATAATAGAGCTACATTGTGGCCATATAATTGTGTTTATTGATGCTAATAATTATATGCAATTTATTGTTGGTAAAGTGTTGGACTTTTAGTATGAGATTCAATCTCTAAGGAATTTAATCTTTAATAATTATATGTTAATCTATTACTAATTCTTCAAAGTTTGAAAATTGAATGACCCAATTAACTCAAAACTGATACACACCAATTATATGGGTGCTTGTCTCGAAGTTGAATTGTTTAGCATCCATAGGAGAATTATTGTTCCATTAATTACAATAGGTTCAAATATTTTTAAAAATAGTGAATTATTTTACTACTTTACAATATTTTTATCATACCCAATAAGCTATCCTTATTTGATTTTCACTTAAACAAATTTATTCAAAAGAAAAAGGGTAAGCTTGATTTTGGAAGATGAACTTCAAGCGATTTTGAATGGGATCAAAATAACTCGGAACAAAGGGGTGCATGTGTTGTTAGTTGAGGGTGATAGTAAAATTGCATTGGATTCAATACTTGGAACAGGGAGGATGGGGTTCATACGATGGGTTTGAAGATTTATAATTGGATGAAGAGGGATTGACAAATTCAAATCAGGCATGTACCAAGGACGGTGAACACGGCGGTAGATGCGGTGTCAAAATTGGCTAGGGGTTACATAATCGGGTTTCACGTCTTCACACATCCACCTCCAGTGGTGTAGGACATTTTGTTACGAGACCGGTGTTAAGTAGTGGTTTTGATTTCTGGTTGAGGGTTTAAGCTCAACTTCCTCTATTGTAACTAAAAAAGAAAAAAGAAAAACAATTTAAGTTTAGGCATAGTGAATTAACATATGTTAATATTTTCATTCATTTTGGGGTGATTTGACAAACAATGCAATTTTAAAGGTTAAAACATGTGAAAAATTAAATAAAGAACTAAAATAATTTTGTGTAAAATTAGAGGACCAAATTCTTCATTATGCCTTATGTTTATTACTACTTTTCTAACTTAAATATATTATATTTATTTGTTAAGAATTTGATACAAAATTTGAATATGTCATTTGAATATTCAAATGACAATCACATTTAAATATATTATTTTTGTATCCAAATTTTTAATATGTAATTGAAATTGAACAGTGTTTAAAAATTAAAAATATATAAAAATTGTATAAGCTAAACATGCATAAAGTTTTTAAAATTATACTACACATTATTTTTATTCACAAAATAATTTTAATTAATTTTTTCTTTTTAAATTAATTTAAATGTAAAAAAACTAAACATTAATTATAAATATGAAAATTTGTAAGGTATAATATACCAACTGTATATATTGAAATTAAATCTCATTTTTTTTTCAATATTTTTAATATAATTTATTTATTTATTTATTATTTAAATTTAAACATTAACGGATTTTTAAATTGAAAAATTAAAAATCTTCAGTTTTTTTTAATATTCAAATTTATAAATTTAAATCCAATCTACATGTTTAAAAAATATGTATTAGACTTTTATAATTGAAAAAATATGTTTTAAATTTGTAGAGTATTAATTATTTTTTCATTATGATATAGAAAGATAAATGTCAATTATTAGAAAATTTTACATTAATTTAGACCATTATCATCCAATTCTTCCTATTATTGTGTTTTTTGCATAATGACTTATTTGGTCCTCCAACTTTACAAAAAGAAAAATAGTTTTAGCCATCCATTTAAGTTTTCACCTCTTTTAGTCTTATACTTGCGTTGATTATCAAATCACTCTAAAATAGATGAAAAAAATTAACATTTGTTAACTTTATTAACGTGACATACATATGGACATCATGCTAGCAATTAACTAATTTTTTTAATATAGAGATTAAAAAATTATAAAAATATTAAAAAATTCAAAAAGTATAAAAATATGAAAATATTTTTAATTTTTAATAAATTAATTAATTGATGACGTGGCATATCATAGACTTCCACGTGAATGCTACATCAGCGAAGTTAACAAACATTAACTTTTACATTTATTTAGGGGTGATTTGACAAAATAATGCAAGTTTAAATGTTAAAAGAGACGAAAAATTAAATGAAAAACTAAAATGATCTTTGTTTTATGAAGTTAGAGGACCGAATAGATCATTATGCCGTGTTTTTTTAAAGCCTTTCGGAGTCAATTTTTTTGCTTAATTTATGATTAATGTCTTTGAAAATAGATTAATTTATTAATGAATTTTATTTTCTTAATAAATGATAGTGTAATTACCAAAGGACAATGGTTTTAACATTATTATTAAATATTGGTTTTCCTAGGTCAAGAGTTCCCTCTCGTGGTTCTCCCAAAGATACGACGGCAGCTGAAGTTGGGATTGAGCGGAAGGGTGGTGACTTTAGAAAAACAGATGGAAGATGCTGAGATTGATTTATTGGGGGAGGAGTTAGCACATCTCTCGGTGAAAAGCTCTCTTGTGACTCCTCCAAACGATAAAACCTTAGTGGGTACTCTATGGATGGAAAAATCACTCTATGGACGGAAAAATATTATAATTTGGGCAGTTTTAGAGCCAAGATGAAGGTTGTTTGGAAATAAAAGAGAAAATGTGATATCCAATCAGCAAGTCAGAATCTTTTTTTCGTTGTCTTTGAAGAAGAGGATGATTTGGAGGCAGTTATGGATGGCAGACCTTGGTTATTCTGGAAACAGCTGGTAATTTTAGATCGATTGATTAAACTAATATCTCGTAAAAAGTTAAAGTTGTTGCGAACACCGTTATGGGTAAAGGTTGGTCCTTGTCCCCTTGAGTGTGATCGTAAAGATCTAATGCATGCCATTGGTTCTTTTTTTGGGGGTTTGATTCAAGCAAAGACAAAAGGGGAGAGTTGTAGAATTAGGGTTATGGTGGAGGCACACAAACCATTACGAAGAGGTGTGTTTGTTCAAGATGAAAATTTTAATAAATCTTGGGTTCCTTTCAAATATGAATGTTTGCCAAGTTTTTGTTTTAGGTGTGGACGTATGGGGCATCTAGTCAATAGTTGTTCAAGGATCTCTTCGCAGCTAAGGATGATATGCCCTTTTCCTTAGCCTTAAAAGCCGAACTGAATTTTTCTAGCAAACTTAGTTTGCGACTTGGGGGAAAACTTAAAAAACAAACTTCCCAGTGTTTGTATTTGGGAGATTCGGAGATGTTGGGAGATCTGCCTTAATCACTGTTGATAAAGGAGTGGAAAATCTTAATTCAGAAACTGGTTTTGAAAGCTTGAATAGGGAGCAAGAACCATCCCCAGCTGAGAATGGGATAGAGAAAGAAAAAAGGGAGTTTCAAGCAGACCCCAAGAATCTTTACACGGTGTTAAAGGACGAAAAGAGATGTAATAAACGAAGCTGGAAAAGGTTGGCTAGGGGTCGATCAGCAGGATTTTATGAGTTAATGACTATATTAGGTAAGCGTAAAGAGATACTCGAGGAAGATGAAGGTGTTGACTCACTTTCTTTAGTAAATATGAAGCGGGCCAAACATAGGAAGACTTTATCTAACTCTTCGATTTGTGATGATTTTATGGTTAATGATTTTGAAAGTACGAAATTTGTTTCTTACTTAGGATCGACAGCTACCAAAGGGCAAGTCGACCGGGCACAATGAAAATATTTAGCTGGAATATTCGTGGATTGGGGAGTCCACGAGCAGTTTGGGGCCTTCGCCACTTGCTGAGGCTCCACAGACCCCACATAGTCTTCTTAATAGAGACTAAGATTAATTGTCAAAAGATGGAAAGAGTAAGACGAAGATGTGGCTTTCTTAATCGTATTGAGCTAAGTGCAATAGGTAGTCGAGATGGATTATGTCTTGCTTGGAAAGAAGATGTTCAAGTTACTTTAGAGAATTATTCCCAAAATTCAATTACAATAGTTATCAAAAGCCCTACTGATGGGAATGATTGCATACTAACGAGCTTCTATGGCTCGCCTTATACTTTTCAGAGAGAGGATTCATGGGAAGAACTAAGGAGTCTTGGTGATGAAGTTTCTATCCCTTGGTGTGTGTGCGAGGATTTTAATGAAATTTTGTATACTAATGAGAAAAAAGGTGGCCTTCCGAGAAGTGAAAGACATATGGAAAAGTTCTAAGAAGTAATGCAAGATTGTCAATTAACAGATCTAGGTTTTTCTAGAGTTTGGTATACATGGAAGAGGGGGTAATTTTGCTGATAATAACATACGTGAAAGACTTGATCGTGGTTTTACGAATGAAGCCTAACTATTGAGTTTCTCTAGATGGAGTGTACATCATCTAACTCATTCTATCTCTGATCATTGTCTTATCTTTATTCAAATAGAAGAGGAGTCATTGCCTTTGAGACCAAAATAGTTTCGGTTTGAAGCATAGTGGTCCATGGAACCTTCTTTTGAAACAAAGGTTAAAAATGCTGGGATTCTGTTGAGGCTAATATTCTTATAAAACTAAATGCTCTTCGATGTGGTCTTAGTCGATGGGCTAGTATGATTCAAAAAGATCTTAAAAAGCTAAAAGAAGATCTTAGCAAGAAACTAGATTCTCTTATGGAGATTAATTGTGATGATGAAGTGTTGTAAGAGTTGACGGAAACAAAATTGCAACTTAATTGGGAAATTAATAAAGATGAAGTCTATTGGGAATAAAGAGCTAGAGCGGATTGGCTGAGAGCTAAGGGATAGAAGTAAGGAATTTTTTCATTAGCAAGCTTCTCAACGTAGAAGGAGAAACTTGATCAAAGTGCTTGAGAATGAGGTTGGTGTTAGAGCGGACAAACCTGTAGAGCTAGCGGAATTCGCTAAGAATTATTTTTCAAGATTGTTTACATCTAATACAGGTTTGAAAGATTTCTAGCATGTTCTTTCAGGGGTGGATCGAAGTATTGCTAATGAAGCTAATGCTGTTTTAACAGCTCCATATGAAGAAAGAGAGATAGTTGAAGCTACACAGAGTATGGGGGCACTAAAGGCGCCAGGTATTGATGGTTTCCCGGCAATGTTCTTTCAAAAATTCTGGCATATAATGGGTCAAGAGGTTAGTTCTTTTTGCTTGGGAATTTTAAATGGAAATCAAGATATTGAACAAAATAACTAAACCAGTATTGTGCTCATCCCAAAAACTCAAAACCCTACTAGTTTGATTAATTTTCGACTGATTAGTTTATGTAATGTTATTTACAAAATTATCCCAAAGACGATAGCTAATAGGTTCCAGAGTGTTTTAAATGATTGCATCGATATATCCCAAAGCGTTTTTGTTTCAAGCAGATTAAAAACGGATAATATTCTGCTAGCTTTTAAGATTTTGCACACTTTTGGTCCAAAAAGATATGGTTCTAATTACTTAATGGCCTTTAAATTGGACATGAGTAAGGCTTATGACTGTGTTGAATGGAATTTCCTGAGGGCAATGATGACTAAAATTAGGTTTGTTAAAAGATGGGTCAATCTGATAATGCGTTATGTCTCAACAGTGAGTTATTTAGTGAATATGAATGGGCATTTGGGGAGTTTTTTCCAGGCATCTAGAGGACTTAGGCAAGGTGACCCTCTTAGCCCTTTCTTGTTTCTTATTTGTGGGGAGGGTTTATCTTCTTTAATGAGATTGGATGTTCGGGAAAAAAGATTATCAGGTGTTAGGGCGAGTAGGAATGGTCCCCGAATATCGCATCTCTTTTTCGCCAATGATAGTATTTTATTTGGGGAGGCTACATCAAGGGGGTAATGGTTTTGAAGAATATTCTACAAGAGTATGAGGAAGTTTCGGGTCAGTGTGTTAATTTCGACAAATCTACAGTCTTTTTTAGTAAAAACACACCAGAATCTACTAGGTTGAATATTTCTAGAGAATTGGGTGTTCGATACTCTAATAACCCCGAAAGGTATCTGGGATTACCAAACATGATTAGTCTTCAAAAGAAAGCCTCTTTCCAAAATATGAGGACAAGATTAAGAAGAAAGTTGATAGTTGGGCTAATTAGTTTCTATCAGAAGGAGGAAAAGAGGTGTTTATAAAATCTATTCTATAGGCTATTCCTACATATACAATAGCTTGCTTCTTACTTCCAAGGTCTCTTTGTGATGAAATGGAAAGTATTTTAGCCAATTTCTGGTGCAAAAGGGTCGAGGGAAGCGAGGGATTCGTTGGTGCAAATGGGATCAATTATGTTAGTTGAAAGAAAACGGAGGAATGGGGTGTCGAAACTTCACAAAATTCAATATCGCTTTACTAGCTAAACAGGGTTGGTACCTTTTTGGAAATTCAGATTCTTTATTAGCCCGTGTTTTGAAAGCAAAGTATTTTCCTCATTGTGATTTTCTTAATTCAGTTTTAAAGTCAAATGCTTCTTATACTTGGAAAAGAGTATGGTCAGCAAAAAAATGGAGCAGGAAGGTGTGTGCTGGCATGTTGGTACAAGTTCAAAAATTTCTATTTTGAATGATGCATGGATCCTAGGATCTCCAAATTTTAAGTTGTCCCATTTATTTGTTAATGTTGATTTGTTAACGGTGGATCAGCTAATTGATAGTAATAGTAGAACTCGGAATAGTGAGTTAGTGAGGTATACCTTTCATCCGGATGATGCTGAGCGTATTTTACGAATCCCCTTGGCAATTGTTCCGCATGACGATGAAATAGTTTGGAGGGGCGAACCATCGGGGGTCTTCTCTATGCGAAGCGCTTATAAACTATTACAAATAGGGTTGTCTAATCCTATTTTAAATGTACAGACCATTTCTACCAATTTCCATAAAAAGCTATGAAGCCTGAACAGTGCTCCTAAAATCAAGATTTGCATGTGACGTCTTTCGCGAAACTTTCTTCCCACAAAAGATAATATGAGGAAACGTAGGTTGGCTCCAAATGCGATATGTCCAATCTGTGGTACTGGCACAGAGGACCTTTGGCATGTCTTCCAAACTTGTCCTATTACAGATAGGTTCTGGAGATTATTGGGATTTAACTTAAATTTCTCAGATAATACTCAGAATTGGTTGGAAGGACTTACTGCTTTTTTTGAAAATTTGTCGAATAACCAAGCTAGTGTCGTGTGTTACGCCCTTTGGACTATCTGGTACGAAAGGAACGAATGGGTTCATGAGAAAATATACAGAACAGCGAAAGATTTAGTAACCTTTGTCCTTAGTTATATGAAAGAAATGGAAGATCTGGGAAATAAATTACCTAACATTCCAAGGGTAGTAGATCGATGGAAGCCCCCTCCACCCATGATGGTAAAAGCTAATTTTGATGCAGCTTACAACATTTCTGACTCCAGATCTAGCACTGGATTAGCTATCAAAGATGAAAGGGGACATATTCTTGTGTCGGCAGGTATCCTTCACTCTCAGGTTCGATCTGTTTTTGAAGTAGAGGCTCTCGCATGTTGGGACACAATCAAAATCGAAGTTAGTAATGGTTATCAAAAATTTATAATCAAGGGAGATTCCCTCTCGGTTATAAAGAAATGTAAACAAGATGAGCTAGATCGATCAGATATTAGTTTTTTTATATGGAATATCAAAACTCTGGCACAAGAATTTCAATGGGTCAAGTTTCAGCATGTAGATCGACACAGCAATGAACTTGCAAACAACTTAGCAAAGAAAACTTTAAGGGAGAGAAAGGAGTTTTACCTGCCATATATGATTCCTAATTGTGCCTACGCGATTATGAAAAGGGATAGGCCACTCGAACCAGATTGACGCATGTATATGGATCTTGTTGTCTTTCGTTCTTCTCTAAATAGAGACTTTTTTTATGGCAAGAAATGGTAAAGAACGGTGGAAGTAGGGAAGGGTTTTTTCAAGATGGTTTGGTTATAGTAAAGCCTCAATTCTGTAGACCCTCGGAGGGTTTTTGGAAGAGTCTCCTTAGGCATGAAGATGAAACATGGGTTTTCTCTGAAGTTTTTTTAGGTTTACAGAATTTTTCTCTCCAAAGGGTAGAGAGAACGACTGAGAGAGAGAGAGAGATAAAAGTTTCTTGGAAATGAAATGTTTTAGGGAAACAAAAGCTTTTTCAGTTTTTTGAGGGAGAAGAAGAACCGTCAGATTATTAATTGAAGAAAATGATAGATGGGACGGGCATAATCTTTCCCGAGGGAATGGGCTGGCATCCTTATCCTTTACGTTTTCTTTTTTTGAATTTTAAAACCTTTTGTTTTTTTCTTTTTCTTTTTCTTTAGTTTTCATTTCGGTCTTTGGTATTAGACTGAGTTATAGTCCTGATCTATGTTTTTGGTCTTCTTTTTATTAATAAAGCCCATACCCTTTTATTAAAAAAAACATTATTATTAAATATAAAATTAAAATGAATTTTTAATGTTAAATTATATTATTGTTAAAATTATAAACATTATTATTAACTTTGTTGGGGCTTTGTTGCCCACAATTGTCCTTAAAATTAAATTATTGTCCAATCAGTTTCGTATGGTGGAATTTAGATATGTGTGCAAGGAAAACAATCGAGTGACGGATTATATTACTAGGACGTATGGTTCCGATAAAGTTGAGTTGCATGTTATTCATAAACCAAGTGAGAATGTTAAGAAACTATTACTAGATGATCATAATGTAAATGTTGATGTCTGATTGAGATGAAATAAAGCATTTTTAATGCCTCTTTTATTATTAAAATATATATATTATATTTGATTTGGTGTTCATTAAAGAGAGTTATCATATTTGAATATACACCTAGGTCATAGTTTATTGTATTTTTATTTTAAATTATACATTAAAATTTTATTAAATCATTATGCAATTACAGTTTATCATTAAATTACTCTAATTTAGGTAAAATATATCATATCCAATTAATTTATCCATGAAATGACTCAAAAACTCAATTATTCCAAAAAAATTCATATATTTTTGAACTTTTGTGTGACTGAAAAATACAAACATAATGGATTTTTTTCAGCGACATGATAGTTAAAAAATACATGCACTTTCAGGCAAGGTGGAGTCAAGGGGGCTGACAGGGCTCTGGCTTCCCCTAAAATGAAAAATTTACCTTTAATACTTTTATAATTTTTAAAAGTTTTAAATTAATATATGATAAAGTTACACTTTGACGCCTCAAGAATGAGAAAAAATTGATTTAATCTTTTAAAAATTATAAATATATATACTATAAAATGGTGAAATTTCACTTTTGCTATTATAAAAATATACAACTTTATTTTGATCCTCCCACAAAAAATTTTCTGACTTCGTCCCTGCTTTTGAGAATGGTTGGGTTTTTATGGGTTAGGCCATAGATAATTGAGTATGGTATATTTTATCTAAATTACCAGTAACTTAATGGTAAATTGTAATAATTTTTATGATTTATCATAAATATTTAATGTACCAAAATTAATTTGAAGCAATTTTTAGTTGAAAAACTAAAATAAACTTTACCTAAAGACTCCCAATAAATTTTCTCCTTATATGATTTGAATACAATGTGAAATAAAATATTTTGATAGACTCTAATGCATTAGCTTTCAAAATATGATAACTCGTGTCGTGACCAACAAAAAGCAAAATATTAATAATTAAGTTTACTACATTAAGAATAAAAAAAAAAATTACAACCATATAGGATTTTTTTCTCTCTCTATAAAACAGACCATGAGTTATCACAAAATTTAAAAACCTTTTGGCCTAAAAGAAAGCACTAAACAAAAATAATAAATGGTGGGAATATAAAAAGGGAGGGAACAGAAATCATTATCCTTTATTAAGGGAAGAAGTTTAGCTGAATCATTAATATCAATTGAGTTTTAGCGTTGTTGTTAATACAGAATAATGTGAGTTTAAGCGCGTTAAAACGTATTGTTTTTTTATTTATAAATTAAATAATTATGAATAGTTCTAAATATTATATCAAACAAATAATTTTGGTGTAATTAAATTTGTGACAATTGTCATACTTTGATTCGTTAAGTCTTTACATATTAGTCATTAGGGATAGAGCACCAAGAGCGCAGGTATGGGCTTTGGCCTCTGGTAAATTATCAATTTAATTCTTTGATATTTTTAAATTAAATGGTAAAATTATGTTTTGTCCTCTTAAATATGAAATTTTTTTAATTTAATACTTTTAAAATTCTAAACAAACAATTATATACAAAAAAAAAATTGTACTTTTAAACTCTTTTAAAATTTAATTTTAGCTCCCAAAAATACATTTTTGGTTTCGCCCCTGTTTATCATGGTACTTCACTTTATATGGTACTTTTTTTTAATATATTGATGGAATTAAATGGTAGTATCTGTTCATACTTTCTTAACCTTTTGACAAGGCACACACACTTTGCACACACAGACGCTCGAACCCGGGACGCTTAGGATGAACAACATCTTTTTTTCCATTGGAGCTACTTGTTGGGTTCCACTTTATATGGTACTTAAATAGCATAAAAATAGCATTGAAAAATTTATTATGATTTGTACAGTTAATAACAGTAATTGACTAAGAAGAACCTCGTCTGTTGGCTTAATAGTCAGGGTGTTCATCCACTCTAGGTGTGGCTTAAGTTCAAATCGTACTAGTCGTGTTGATATTAGGATTTTGTCCTCCTCTTGTATTTCATCAAAAAAAAAAGTAATTGACTAAGAAAATAATAACATAATGTATAAAAAAAAAAGGAGTGCAATATACACATCGGAGTACAAAACATATTATTATATGTGAATATACAAACATAATTAAATAAGGATGCACTTATACTAATTATATTAAGGTATAATTCCAAAATTCACCCTCAATGTTTTGAGGTTTTTTCACTTCAGCCATTAACCTTTTTTTTTTTTTGGGGGGGGGGAGAATAAATTACAAGAGGAGGGCAAAACCTTAGCAACAACATGACTAATGAAACTCGAACCTAAACTACACATAAAGCGATAAACACTCTGACCATTAGCTCAACACATGAGGTTCTTAACCTTTTTCTTTTCAAATAAAGTCAAAATTAACCCAAACCATCAGTGATGGTCAATTATGAGGGGATGGAGTGTTATATCTCAAATCTATTTGACCTACTAGGCTAATTATTTAGTATGTTTTTTTTTGTGCATTATAATAACAAGGTAAAGTCCGAACAACAAACACAATTAATGCGATTCGAACTCAAATCATATATGAGACGGTGAACACCCTTAATCATCAGATCATCACATGAGATTCTATATAGCACGTTTTTAAAACAAGTAAAAGGTAACCAAATTATTATTAGCTACACTCTAAATGAATAGAAAAAAGGGTAAAATAGTAATACTTGCTATTTTTAGAAAATAATTAGTATTTTAGGTCATTTTTCTGATATTTAGAGAAATAGATCGATTTTGAAGAGAGGAATAGAAAATGTGTTCTGCAAGAAGTGTTTTCTACTGACGTTTTTGAAAACACGTTCTACAAAATAGGTTTTCTTTAATATTTTGACATATTAACTATTTTGGTTAAATGATTAAATGTTAATAGTTCTATCCTTGAGTTTTGGGTTTGATTCCTCTCTTACTCACATTTGTGTTTTGGATTTAATTTTTTAATTAATATTTTTAATTAATAACTCTTTTATTTATATAAATATGTAATTATATAATATATATATATATATATATATATATAAATATTTTAACATAATGATATATATTATATATTTATTATATAATTACATATTTATTATTTTATTTATATAAATAAAAGAGTTATTAACTAAGAACTCCATGTAACGGCCTGATGATTAAGGGTGTTCACCGCCGCAGGTGTGACTGGGTTCGAGTCGCGCTAGTTGCGTTTATTGTTTGGGCTTACCCTGTTATTATAATTCACCAAAAAAAAGAGTTATTAACTAAAAAGATAAATTGAAAAATTGAAAAAAAATTATCAATTAAAATTAAAACAACATGAAATAAAAAATGCAAATGTGAGTTGGAGAAGAACGAAGCCTAGAACTTAAGGATAAAACTACTAACATTCAACCATCTGACTAAAAAAAAGTTGATGTTTTAAATTATAGTAATTAAGTCCCTACTTTTTTTGCACTCAATTGGGTACTTGAACTGCCAAAATGCATAAAAAAAAAGCTCACAAACTTTTTAAAAAAAAGCAATTAAGCTCTTACTTTCTTTTTGCACTCAATTGAGTACTTGAACTGTCAAATGCATCAAAAAGGTCCTTTGGTTGTTAACTTTAACATTTGACCGTTAAAGTTAATTGCCCCTAAAATTTTCAGTTAAAGCCATCACGTGTCACAACCATGACATGACATGTGGCAAAAAACTATAAAAATAAAAATTAATAAAAAT
Source organism: Kokia cookei (assembly GCA_039519145.1). Classification (NCBI taxonomy): domain Eukaryota; kingdom Viridiplantae; phylum Streptophyta; class Magnoliopsida; order Malvales; family Malvaceae; genus Kokia; species Kokia cookei. Next base: position 3,781,802 of record CM076906.1, on the reverse strand, counting down.
TATAAAAAAACTGTAAACTTTTATAAAAATTATAAAATGCATTAAAAAGACCCTTTAACCATGAACTTTAACCGTTGACAGTTAAAGTTAACTACCTCCAATTTTTTTCCAGTTAAAGTCATCTTGTGTCGCAACACAGCATGAAATGTGGTGAAAAATGATAAAAAAATAAAAATCAATAAAAGTTATAGAAATTTATAAAATGTTTCTTTTAGTATGCTATTTTTTATATTTTTTTAAGCATTTTATATTTCTTTAAATTTTTATAATTTTCTTACAAATTTATAAAATTTTATAATCTTTTTTTCTATATTTCTATATACTTTATATTTTTTTACGATTTTTATAAAATTTTACAATTTTTTATAAAAATTTTAAGATTTTTATAATTTTTCTATTTTTTAATAAAATTTAAGTATTTTTTTATAGTTTTTTATTAAAATTTAATAATTTTTATAACTTTTATTGATTTTTTTTATCATTTTTTGTCACATGCCACATTATGGTTGTGACACATAGTGACTTTAACTGAAAAATTAGGGATGGTTCAAGTATCAATTGAGTTCAAAAAGAATCAGGGGCTTAATTTTTTATTTTTTTTTTAAGTTTGAGGACCTTTTTGATGCATTTTGAAAGTTCAAATACCCAATTGAGTGAAAAAAAAGCAGGGCTTAATTGCCTTTTTGAAAAAGTTTGAAGGCCTATATTTGAACAGTTCAAGTATCCAATTGAGTGAAAAAAAACTTAATTGCTAAAAAAATAATTTAATTTTAAAAAACTGAATGGAGGCAAGAGAGTACGTCATTGGCGATTCAGGCGAACTCACTAGCAGGGCCACCAAGAAGGTTCGTAATCGAGGAGGGGTGGAAGGGGATGAAGAGATGACTCTAATCCAAGAGGGGGCACAACCCAGATCATGGAAGGAGCGTCTCCTTTGTTCGAATTTAGGGAGAGGAGATAACTCATTATTCATTTGTAACCTCGATGGGGATGATGACTTTGAGCTCTTAGAATCGGACATTGAAAAAGCAACAATTTATGGAATGCTGGCCATATACTTTTACAGTCGAGTTAATCAGTTTCTTCTCAATGGTATGGCTCATACAATTGTTATCAAGCTTTTAGGGAGGACCATTGGATATACTGCCTTGTATAACAGAGTTTGTGTTTTTTGGAAGCCAAAATAAGGGTTTCGACTAGTTGATGTTGAGAATGGCTACTTTTTGGCCAAGTTTCAAAACAAAGAAGATCTTGAGAGAGTTCTATGCAATGGTCCGTGGATTGTGTATGGACAGTACTTAACGGTCCATGGATTGTTGATTTTAATATAAGTTAGCCTTATCCAAGTCTAGTAATGGCCTGGGTAAGATTTTCGAGACTTCCAGGCCACATGTGTCGAAGGAAAATCTTATGGGAAATAGGTGGTTTGATAGGAAGGGTAGCCAAGCTAGATCTTAATACAGAAAATGGGGCAAGAGGAAAATTTGCCCGCATGGCTGTCTATATTAATTTGGAGAAAACTCTAATTTCTCAAGTAATGGTTAATGGGAAAGTTCAGAAAATAGAATACGAGCATCTCCCTATGGTCTATTTTTCCTGTGGGCATTATGGTCATGTAAAAGAAATTTGTCCCAATTTTGTACCCTTCGTTCTTTTTCCATTATAGCAATATTATCTTTGATTATGGCTTTTTATTCTTTTTTGTTAAGTTTTTCCATGTTAAATTTGTGTGTTCAATTTCTCAATTTCTTCTATTATTTTTAATTGTTCATTACTTAATAGGGTCGATCCCTAACAAGTGGTATCAGAACTAGTTCAATTTTGGTAGATCAACTCATTTAGAGATGGCAACAACAAGGTTTGACATTGAGAAGTTCGATGGTGTCACAAATTTCAATTTGTGGCAATTTCGAATGATGGCAATTCTAGTTCAGAGCGGCTTAAAAAAGGTCGTTACCAAAAAAAAGCATGAGAATCTAGATAAAAAAAATGGGAAGAGCTTGATGAAAATGTTGTGTCTGCAATCTAGTTGTGCCTCACAAATAGGGTATTACAGAAGGTATTAATGGAGAAGACCTCATTCGCCTTTTAAAAAATGTTAAAAACTCTTTATACGACTAAGTCTCTGGCTAACCGTTTAGTGTTGAAACAACATTTATTTACGTTTTGCATGAATGAAGGTTAGCTTATTAGAGATCACGTCAGTCAATTCATTACTCTTTTAAATGATTTAAATAACGTTAAGGTTCAGATTGATGATGAGGATCAAATTATGCTATTGTTATGCTCATTACCCCTTTCATACAAGTCTTTCAAGGAGATCCCGATTTATGGCAGAGACAAACTCTTGTTCGAGGAAGTGAAGGGTCATTTGTTGAGTAAAGACAAACTCGACAATAAGTTTGATTCGGATAGCAAGACAGATAGACAATTTTTCGTTTTAATAGTATCAAAGAAGCAAGACAAAAGGTGTCGTTATTGTAAGAAGTTAGGTCATGTCAAAGCAGATTGTTATAAACTATGAAATAAAAGGGCTGCTAAGAGTAACGAGGAAGATATAGCTAGTGCTAATTTGGCCAACGAAAGCGGTGATGATTTCTTGCTAGTGTTAACGAGCGATAACTTTGAGCTTACGTTCGAGTGTATCCTAGATTCGGGATGTTCTTTCCACATGTGTCCTAATAAATAATGATTTTCCACATACAATTCGATTGAAGGTGGAGTTGTGCGCATAGGAAAAGATTCATCCAGTAAGGTAATCATATTGGTATTGCTAAAATTAGGATGCACGATGAGATGATTAGGATCCTCAAATGTCAGGTATATACCTGATTTACGAAAGAATCTCATCTCATTGAGTATTTTAAACTCGAAAGGTTGCAGGATCAATATCAAATCGAGCGGCATTAAGGTATCTCGTGGGGCTCTCGTTATGATGAAAGGTAAAAAGACCGCCAATCTTTATATTTTAGAAGGTTTTATAGTGACCAGTGTAATCAGAAATCCCTTGTCTGTTACGGAGTTGAAGTCAACTCGTTTGGAGCGGAGACAACTTAGTCATAGGAGGGAAAAAGCATGATCGTTTCGTTGAAGAAAGATTCTCTTTTTTATGCATGTTTTGAAAAGTTAGGGCACTGTATTTGTGAAAATCAGACCCGAGTTAGTTTTGATTTGGCAGCGCACAAGTCGAAGGCTAGAAGTTTTCCAGCTTCTAAGCACATATTTGACTCAGTTAATTTCTTGCATAATTTAATATAGGCTCATGGCGAGTTTTGGCAAAAATGGCGTTGTGGAAATATGAGTTAATGTGAAGATTTGTTGAGTATGCCTCATATTTCAGTCAAATTTAAGATTTAATCTTCCAGTTAAACTCTGTTTATTTGTTTTAGACAAACTCTGATAAGTTTAGATTATTGTATTATTATTTGACCTACAAATTTAACCTATAAATAGACTCTTTTACAACCTTAGAAATCACACCTATTAAAGAGTAGAACTCGTAATAAGTTTGGAGAAGTTTGTGTTTACATTTTGAGAGTTTTTTGTTTTCGAGTTTTGAGGTTTAGTTTTTATCTCAATCTTTTGTACTATTCGTTCTTTTGCCATTATAGTAATATTATCTTTACTCGTGGTTTTTTATTCTCTTTGGAGGGATTTTTTCACGTTAAATTTGTGTATTCAATTTCTTCCGCTATTTTTACTTGTTCATTGCTTAATCAAGTCGATCCCCAACAATATCAAATACTAACTTAAAAATAAATTGTGTTTATAACAACAATTTAATCCACTTATGAAGTTAAACAAAATTCCATTACTAATATGGGTGAGTTCAGTTTGATTTGATCAAACTTTTTGTATATTTCAAACCATACGTGATAATTCAGTTTGATTCTCGATTTTTCTTACTAATTTTGAAATTTAGGTTTTTGCAATTGATTAAGTATATATTTTTTAAAGCATATATATTTTAAAAATTATCAATTAAAAGAACTCAATGTGTTGACCAGAGATTTAAATAGCGGTTGGGTAGCGGAAGAGTGGCTCTATATAATGCTAGCGGCACTATTTGAAATTGTTATTGTCGAAAATAGTAGTGTGAAGTGGAATCACACCAATAGCGATAGATTGCGCCCGCAATTTAACAAGTAATGATCAATTGCGACAATAACGAGTCGCTATTCCCTTTATTGTTCCGTTATGGTAACATTAAAAAATAATAATATAATTTAAATTATATGATTTTATCTATTTAATGATTTTAGTTAATATAAAATTCACAGTAGCGATACCCATAGTGATCGCAATATCATCCGTTATGTCCACAATCGTGATAAACGCAATGCGGTTGCAATCATAATTTAAATCTCTGGTGTTGACTTGATGGTCACGGTATTCACCGCTTCAGTTGTGGTTTAGATTTGAACACATTAATCGCATTACTGTTAAGATTTTATCCTATTTTTATAATTAAAAAAATTAACTAAAATATGTAAACTAATTATTTTATTTTTTTATTGGCTTTAATTACATTTCTACATTGTAATAATTAGTTGACACAGTTTACAAGAAATTGAAAAATTTTCCTACATGAAATTGAGATAGTTAATGTCAAAAAGAAAAAAGAAGAAAATTTGGGTGTGAAAGAAACAAAGGAATCCAATGTGCATAAAGGATAAAGGAATCCTAAGAACAAGAAGATTCTAAACCCATGATAATGAATAAATATTTATAGTCACAGGTGTGGTACCCCAGTTTTTTGACAAACCAATCATCGGCTTTTAGTTACACGGTTCGACGCGGTTTTTATTTCCCCGCCGCCCCGCCCGAGGTTTTTAAATTGGCGGGAAAATTGCCTTTGAAAATTACAAATGTTTAGGGTTTATTGCCCGCCGAAAATTTAACAGAATCAAGGCGTAATGATTTTTTATCCCTTCAATTTTATAAAAAATTTATATTAGTCTTTAATTTAATTTTTAATCTTTAAATTTATATTTTTTTATTAAATCACTTCAAAATGGATAAAAATATAATGTTTGTTGTTAACTTTGTTAATGTGACATACACATGGATTGTCACGTAAATAACATATCAACATTTAATTTTTTTAAATAAAAAAATTTTAAAAATGTTTTTCATATTTTAGTACTTTTAAATAATTTTAATGATTTTTAATTTTTAAAAATAAAATTTTAAATTTTTAAAAATTTGAAAAAATAATTAAATGCTGACGTGTTATTCATGTGGGAATCCATGTGTATCTCATGTCAGTAATAAGCCTGAACATGGGCCAGTTCAAGTCAGGTCGATGCAAAATTTTAAGTTCATTTTCTAGGTCCGACTCGAAAAATGAGCCTAAAATCCTATCTAAACCTAACATAGATTAAAAATGCTAAACCCGAACCCAACCCGCTCACCCGTATTAATTTTTTAGGTTATTTTTATATAAAAATTTAAAAATATAATACACAAAATACACTACAAATATCAAAATAAATGTTCCGTAACAAATTTAAAAAATACCTTTAGTATTGCTTTTAATAAAATACTTTTGGGACAAAAAAATTCCTAAATAAAGTGATTCTCCCAAATTAAAAATTGGCCCAAAAACATTTTTTTCAAAAGTTAAAAATTTTAACTTATCCCCAAAAGTGTTTTTTAGGTCAACTACAAAAATAGTCACTTTTTTTTACCTCAGGTTATATTTTAGTCACTTATGTTTGAAATGTTACATTTTAGTCACTTATGTTAGTATTTTGTTACGAAGTGATCACTATACCATTAAGTTTCGTTATCTCCCAACGGTAATCCTATGTGACAATCCAACTAGATTTTAAGTGCCAACTTAGATTTGCAAATGGAATGAAAATAAATCTTTAATTAAATAAATTTAATTAATTAAAATTTTTAAATCCTAAATCCATTTTCACACACCTCTCTTCATCTTCATCTTCTTCCCTTTTGATTCTAAAATCTTAGTTACATATCTGTCTCAAAGCTTAAATCTTTAAAACTCATTAACCCAAAGATTCAATATCTTTGATTCCAATATCTTCTTCCTGTTAAGTTTCTTTAGATTAATGGATTTCAAAGATTCAAGCTTTGAGACAGATTTGTAACTAAAGATATTGAAATCAAAAGGGAAGAAGATGAAGATGAAGATGAAGAGGAGAGGTGTGTGGAAATGAGTTTAAGGTTTTTTCAGTTAAGGTTTAGGGTTTAAAAATTTTAATTAATTAAAATTTTTTAATTAAAGATTTATTCTCATTCCATTTGGAAATTAAGTTGGCACTTAAAATCTAGTTTGACTGTCACGTAGGATTACCGTTAGGTAGATAACGACACAGTGATCACTTCGTAACAAAATACTAACATAAGTGACTCAAACATAACATTTCAAACATAAGTGACTAAAATGTAACCTAGGGCAAATAAAAGTGACTATTTTTGTAGTTTACCCGTGTTTTTTTCCTAAAAGTATTTTTGAGAAGTATTCCTAAATTAGGCCTAAGGTAATTGCAACTTAGCAAGTAAATGCTTTTAAAATAGTAGCAAAGTAACAACAAAACATGAGTTATACAATATATAAACAATAACAATAAAATAGTAATAATATAATAGAGAAATGGCAACAAAACAATAGGGAAACAATATCAAAGCAATTGATTCGGACCAAGTCTAGCTCGGGCCAAAATATCCTACACGAGGCCTGACCCATTTAGGAAATAGACAGTTTTTATCAAAAGCCATTTTTCAAGCCTATATTTTTGTCCAAACTCTCCAATTTTTCAAGCGAGTCTTTAAGCCTAAGCGATAACCGACCCATGATCAGGTCTAGTCAGTAAAGTTAAAAGAACATTAATTTTTCATTATTTTGGGGTGATTTTAAAAAATGCAAGTTTAAAAATTAAAAAAGGTTAAAAATTTAAATAAAAGGTTAAAATCATTTTTCTTTGTAAGGTGGGAGGGCCAAATAAGTTATTATGCCAAAAATCAATGGTTACTGTTTAAGGGCCGCTGCCATTTTTGACTTGTAGGCTGAATTAGTGACTCCACTGGGTTTTCAATCTGAACCGCCCAAACGGATCGTGGTGGACCCTGTTTAATAGGTTCCATAAACGTCCACTTGGTTGATCCAACAGAGGTAAGACTTTAAGGTACGATTTTTATTTTCAAGAAATATGAAATTCTTTTCCAAAATAAGGACGGGAGTCAGAAATTTTTTTAGGGAGTCAGAATGAAGTTATATATTTTTAAGATAATAAAAATAAAATTTCATCATTTTAATTAAAGGTGAATAAAATTCTATTAGATTTAAAAAATAATTTTTTTTTTTTAAATTTCTAGTTATTCGAATAAACTGAAATAAGAAATTTTAAATTTCGAGTTCGAGTCGAGTTAAATTTTTACAATTCGAATAATTCAAATAATATATTAGTATAAATACCCTTTTGATCTCTGTCAATTTTGAAAATGAACAAATTGATCTCTCTTTTAACAAAAATTAAAAAAATAAAAATAATTTTTAAAAATTAAAAATAATTTTTAAAATTTAAAATATTTATAAAAATTCTAAAATTTGTATTTTTAAAAAAAAATTATATATATTTTTGAAAAACTAAAAAAATAAAAATTTAAAAATTTTATGAAATGATAATTTTGTAATCTAAATAAGTAATTAATGATTCAAGTTTATATACTAAAAAATATTTTTTTTTATTTTGCTTTAAAAAAGTTTTCAAATATATATGAGTTCAAATTTATATGCTTTAACATGAAAATAATTATATTGTAACAAAATTTTAATTTAACATTATTAATTTTTTTAATTTAAGTCGAGCAATTTTACTCGGTTCGATCGAATGCTCACTCTTAATTCAAGTTATCCGAAAATCCAAATAAGAAAAGGTAAAACTATGTTGTTTTGATAAATATGTACCCATTAATTTTATTTTCCTTTCCGAATCGGCCCACTTTCTATTTTTCCTTTACTCAAAATTAATATAAAAGCTTATGCTTCATCTACTAGTTAAATAGTTGGTATATGTAAATGCAACATTGGATATAAATAATAGGATTCATTAACTCGACTTGACTTGACTCAAAATTTTTTGACTCGATTCGAAAAAAATTCAAATTGAGTTCGGTTGCTAAAATAAGATTCGTCAACTTGACTAACTCGAAATTTTTGACTCGATTCGACTTGACTCAATCAAATACTCACCCCTAATTTTAATAGCATATATATTTATAAATTTTAAAGGATTAAATTATTTTTTTCTCATTCTTGGGAGGTCAATGTGTAATTTTATCATATACTAATATAAAATTTTTAAAATTATAAAAAAAAATTAAATGTGAAATTTTCATTATGAGAAAAAATCGAGACCCCTACTAACCCTTAGCTCCGCCCCTAATTAAGAATATAGTAACACTGTATTAATATACTATACTAACATAATACAAATTATATAAAATACTAAATAAAATAATAGAATGCATATAACATATAATATAATTAAAAATTAAAACAAAAAATCTATGATAACATATAAATAAATAAACAATAAATTAATGCAAATCAAGTTAAAATTTGTAGCAATTTTGAGGAAATAGAAAACCATAGAAACAAAGTAAAATTGCAACTGATACTCATCCTAATCAATTTTCGAAACTTAAAATATTCTATTTCCAATCCCCAAGCTACTTGAAAATTGAAACTTATGTTTTTTTTTTTGCTATATTTCATGTCCGTTTTACGATCTATGTTCAAGGTGCGTGGTTACCTCTTCCAACAATATTGTCTGGAAGATTCGAAACTAAATCATTCCCTTGGGAATGTAATATGCCTTACCATTGCATCCAACCACTTGTTGTATTGAAACTTATGCTTTTTAAAAATTTTACCATAACCATCTTTTTCATCGCTTAATATATTGTTATACATCAATATTAATTTTTTAATAAAAGTGAAAAAAACTTCAGTTTGCACTCCATTCTAATTATAATTAGAATCGAATCTAGACAAAATTAAGAGAGTTTGCAAAACAAATTCAAAGTGCAAGTGAGTCAAAAAGATAAGAGAGAATCGACACACGATATTTATTAACGCAATTTGCATTCCTCAATCCTACATTTGTAGAACCTTTATTAGAGAATGATTTTATCCACCAATTGTTTGGATTATTTATTGGCTTAAGCCTAATCTACCTTGCATAATGAAGTAATTGCAGTCCCAATACCGATCCTAATTGTACAAATCACTCTCCTCCGAATACATCACTTTACATAACTTTTCTCCAGAACAAATCCCTACACAATGGTGTGTCAGAGACACCACACACGGGACGAAGAATAGTGTCGATCAGTAGCCTATTTATAGGCTCTCCAACATGATCAACAATCAGTGTTTTGATAGGTTTCAAACACTCATTTAAAGACTGATTTTATCCATTAATTATATTCAATATTTATCTCACAATAGCTTTCATAAACAAGTTTCCCAACAGCTTGAAATTCTCCTTTGAATAAATCTAACATTTATATCTAAAAGATAGCACTTTAATCACCAAGAGATAAAATACTTTCATGCTTATCAAACTACCTTAAGGTATTCGATTGAGAGACTTAGTATCCAAGTTGACCCAAGTCGACCCATGCTTCTGTTTTGTCAAATATTCCACATGCATGTGGACTGAATTTAGCACAAACGAAACCTATTCAAGGCCCAACTCAATGGCTCAAGTAGAGAAACAATTTCGTTATAACATGACAAGAAATGAGCAACAATAACTTCCCCAACAATCTCTCCCTTGGAATTTTTACAAAACCCTACAACAATTGGTTAGCCCACATAACAAACATTGTAATTAATTGTCAATTTTTTCATACCTAACTTTACTAAATATCTTATTTGTAACTACTCGATTTTTAATGGTATAAAAAAATACAATTTTGGAACCCCGTTTTTGTAAGTAAATATTAAATTAGGATATTTTCTGAGTTAGTGTATAGATGAATTGAAATTTGGATAAGTAATTTAGCTGAAATTATAGTTAATTAAGGCCCAGAGACTAAATTGTAAAATTCGATCTTTATAGAATTTTAATTAGGAAATGGCTTGGGGACTTAAATTACAATGCCAAAGGTCTAAAATGATAACTAAACCATTTATAATTATGAGATAGTGGACAATAACAATATATGTTGATTAACTAAGTAAAATAAGATTAATTAAGATAAAACATAATTAAATAAGTTAATTAGCCTTGAAAATATGTTAAAATTTTAGGAAGTTTCTATTGTTGATTTATTGAAAAATTAGGTGTGAAATTGATAGAAATTAAACTTAGTTTAAGAAAAGGACTAAATTATAAAGTTTAATTATTGATTTTGTACATTAGGGACCAAATTAAATAAAATTCAAAACTGTTAAGAAATTTCTGTTAGAATAGAAAATAGTAGGTCCCTAATGAATATATGTGAAATTGAATTTTAATCCGAAGCTCTAGATCGAAAGTTATGTTTGTCTCGGGTTTAGAAACTAAATTGAATAAATTATAAAATATGTTTGATATTTTAATTGATGGTAATTTGAATGGATATTGATGGTCATATATTTTTGTGACTATATTTAGATAAAGTCGACAAAAAATCTTCGAGAGGGAGAGAAAAAACGAAAGTTTTCAACGAGTGACTTGGAATTCAATTTGTATTTCTATGATTCAGGACCAATTTAATTGCTACACATTCATATAATTTTGAGGTGATTTGTTATTGATTATTTGAATTGAATTGCTATGGTTGAGATTGGATATCGAGATAGCGACTAAACTGAATAGAATAAAAAGTTGCATGACTTACTTGATATGTGACAATTGGTATAAAATTGGGTTGAAGCATGTTACAAATGTTATGAAAATGAGAAATGTTGATGAATTAAGAATATTGGAATGTAAATTGAACTATATAATGAATTGGAATTTCGATTACCCTATTAGCTATTCGGATCGAGTCGGATATAGTTGGCATGCTATAGGGTCAAAATATTGATTGAAAACCATCGTTTTCGGGCAACCTGGGTTGGTAGGTTGTACATATAGAGTCATCGTTTTCAGGAAAACCAGGGTAATAGAATAATCCGATTGTGAAAACCATCGTTGCTGGGCAACCCGAGGTGGTATTATGTACATGTACAACGTCATCGTTGCCAGGTAACCCAGGGTGATGAATTTGTGTATCTGGTCTGAGTTTGTGTCTGGTTAATAGGGTTATAAATACACGAATATATGAGATGAAATGTGATTGAATTGTGGTATACAACATCACATGATAATATAAAATGGTTAAGTTATTATGAAATAAATGAGAAATGGTATGTTTTGAGTACATATTAGTGTATTGGCATGTAAAGATGATCATATGCAAGTTACTATGATAATGGAAGTATTTGATATGCGATTCTGTAAGATTTAGTACAAAATTTCATTAGGTTTAATTGTATGCAATAGTTTAAAATTTGTTTTGCATTGGCTTGAATCAAGGAAATACAACTGAGCATTATCGCTTAACGTATAATTGGTTTTCTCATGCGCATGTTAGGTATGTTTTGAGGTCTCAAGAAGTGATTTAAGCATCCCGAAAGTGATCCCCAACTTAGCGATGTTTATATAGTCTCTTTTTGTTTGTTATTTGGCATGTACTTAGGTTGTGTCAATTTTTAATATAACAGGTGATCATGTGAACTTTGGAGTCAGAATTAGTATTTCTGAGTTGGTCATATATTTGTATATATATATATATATGAAGTTGAGAATGTCACAACATTTGGTTAGGCATAATTTGTGATATGCTAATAGTATATATAATAATGTATCTGTATACATATATAAATGCCAATTGGTTCGATGAAGAGCATGACGAAGTGAATTTGCACTTAAATGAAATTGTTGAAATGAATGGTACTTTATCTATAATGGTAATTAAATGAATAGTATATATAATGATGTATCTATATACATATGTATAAATGGTACTTTAGCTATAATGGAACTCATTGGATATGTATATTTGGTTGAAATTATAATTGCAAATGAATTTGAGATGGTTTAGGTGATTGCAAATAGGTGCCAAAGCTTGACCATTTAGAAATAGTATGTCATGTCGCGATGTCGAACGTTTGTCGTCGCAACGAGATCAAGTCCATATGTCACACCACGATGTTGAGTAATGGTCATTGTGACAAGGCCAAGTTAGCATGTGGCAATGTGACGAGGAACCCTCAAAGTCGCAAGTCAACTCCAAACCTTGAAAACATTACAAATTGGTCCTATTTCTTCCTCAGGTTAGCAATAGAGCTTTCGTAAGCTTGTATAAAAACTAAAAATAAATACTTATAGTTTTATGCATATGTTTTACTTAAATTTAAATGTTTAATCGTTTAAATCGAATGTGATTTGGTCATAGTTTCTCTGACAATGAATGTGGCACATTGTAGCGTGGACCTGATGATCGGGTAGGGTACGAGATGTTACATTATCACTTCATTAGTTAAATCGTTTGAAGAAGATTATTCCAAGTACATTGTTGTTATTACTCTTTCTTAGGTAATATAAAAATAAATTCAACAACCAATTGATTGAAAAGAGGTTTGCAATTTGAAGTATTAATCTTTTCAGGTAGGATAAAAAAAATAAGTAGCAAATGGAAGAAGTATGCAAAAAAAAAATGAAGAGTGTTATTAGTTTTAAAAGTTGTAAAAACTAATAGTTTATTTTATCCAATAAAATATCACTTTTATTAAGCTTAAATGAAAACAAAAACACAAAGAAAAAAAGAGAAGTTGAGTTCCAAATAGAGTCAATGTAGATAGCAAAAATAAATTAATTCATTTACATATGACTCAATGTAGAACATAAATATGAGCACGCTTATGGGGCAGAACAAATTTGCTTATCAATGTAGACAATGTTGAAACAAGGAGGGGTTAATGTTGCAATATTCGCGCCAACTATTGCTGGGTCAGTGTGGGCTTTTGTTAGCCGACACCTGACATGTTAGCAAGGCAGTACTGTCACCAGAACCAAAATATTTTTTTTATCAGATAAAGGGGTGTTGACCATCAGTGTGTCTGCACCCTAAATATTTTTTAAAAAATATTGGTATAAATATATACTAGTATGTTACAATTTAAAAAAAATATGGATGCCGACCATCTAGTGTCCAAAACCCCAAAAATTATTGGTGTCGACTATCTAGTCCCTTAATTAACTATAAATAAAAATCCATAACTATTAACTTTGATCACTTTTACAATTTAATCATTGTACCTTAGTTAACTATAAATTCATCAAAATTAATAGTCCAAACTTTAATTAAACTTCATACTAACCTTATAAATATTAAATACTAATATTTATGAACTTGATCATAAGGAATGGGGTTCCAAAACAATCATTTTTGACATCACTGAAAAACGGGTTATTCTAATCCGCTTCTTGCTCCCCAACCCGAGACCGAGCCAAAAACTGTAAGGACATATACATAATCAGCTGATAGTTCTTATCACCCGTGGTTGGCTTACATAGTTTTGCTTCGAAATTCGAAGGCTACGCATATCACCCGAATATGCCCGATTGCAATTTTGATCATCAACAACCGATGTCATCAATGATGTTTGATATCTTTAGCCCATTGGCATCTTAGTATTCCACCCCTCCTGGGCAATTCTTTGGGACTTACGATTTTTCAAGTTTGTTCAATACACCACAAGATTCATATATGAATAATGAGAATACAGGTTCGAGTGTGGAGAACATTGGTCATCACGAATACCCCCAAAGCGAACGAAGGGCACCATAATGATTCACCCCATGAACAATTCCATAAACCATCAATTTTGATACATGTAAACATAATTATTTGTAATTATAAACAAATATTGTAATTCAAATTATAAAATTTTTATAATATACAGTTTAAACATTTTTTCAATATTTCAATATAATATTGAACACATTTCAATGAAGTGCAATTTTTTTTGGTGAACACTTACAAACTAAGTTACATAGGTAAATGTGGACTACAAAATTCCTTAACCTTGTCTTCTCTAATAAAAGCTAAGATTCCTTCTGAGGGTGTTTCAATCAGTTAAAACTCTTCTTTTCTATTGAGAGTTAGTTTGGCTATGAAGTCAACGCTTCGATTCTCTTCTCTGAGGGTATAGCGTAGAAGCCAACTATTTTCTTGATGTAAGATGCGATGGATTCTTCTGATTAGCGCGGACTGTGAGGACTTTGACTCATCTTCGTGAATAGTTTTGAGTGTCTCCAGACTATTTGATTGGATTACAACCTTAAAGTGACCTCTTCTTTGGATGACTTTAAGTCCTTCAAGAATACTCCAAAGCTCTGCATCAAGGATGGAGCATTAATGAAGTGCATTTTTTAATTTCATACCTAAAACATGTTTTTTTTAAATTGTACCTAAAAAGTTTTATTTTATACCCAAAAAGTGTCGAACCCATTTTTTTTTGAAAAATGTGTTTTGAAAATTATTTTAAATTGGAAAATGGGAGTCCACCAATCCTTTATTTGGTGTGATTGGATCACCACAAAACGTTTAAAATCCGTTTGAAAAATATTTTGGTCTTCGCAATCCAGAAAACAAGTTTGGGAGTCGGTTACGTATGAGGAAGAGTTAGCAGCCTTATACGCCCAAAATTGGTACCACATTGATTACTTTCGGGTCTTAATTTGTAAAATTTAAAAACTCGAATAAAGTTTAAAATACGATCCTTGAATGTATGAGTTACGTTTAAAAGGAACCGATTTTGTTTGGAAGTCTCACTATTTTAAGGTGATCGAGAAAGAAAGTCACGTCCAGTGAGTTAGGACATAACATTTCGAGATCCAGAAATAACGAGCTTTCCTTTGTTGTAAGCTTTTTAAATTTTGGAAAAGGATATTCGATTATCTCGATTTGAAGAAAGGTTGCACCTAGTAAGTTAAGGCACAAATTTTCAGAATCGAACATAAGGAAACATTGTCTCGATTAAGGGTATTCGATTATTTCGATTTGAAGAAAAATTGCACCTAGTAAGTTAATGCACAAATTTTCAAATCTCGAAATAAAAGAATATTGCCTCGATTGTAAAGTTTTTATGAAAGTAATTTTGAAAAACAAATATATGAGTTTAATATGAATGAGCAGTTAATATTGAATATTAGATAACACTAACCAAAATAATTAAGCAGATAAATTATATACAAAAATAAAAAATACAAAATACGAATGCATAAAAATTTAAATACAAATATTGATGAGGAAGAAAAATAAAGCAATCGGAGTTGAAAATGTGATTTTTGGATACTCGGGGGCAAAATGGTAATTTTGTTAACTAGGGGACAAAAATGGAATTTTAAGACATCCGAATAAAATGGTAATTTTGGGAAAATCGAGGTTAAAAAATGGATTTTTTGGAAGTTTGGGGGGTAAAATGGTAATTTTTGGAAAAATTAGGGTAAAAAATAGAATTTGTGGAAGTTCGAGAGTAAAATGAAAATTTTGGAAAAATCGGGGTCAAAAATGGAATTTTTGGAAGTTCAGGGGTAAAACGATAATTTTTGGAGAGATTAAGTCAAAAATGGAATTTTGGAAAGTTAGGGGTAAAAATGTAATTTTTGGAAATCGAGGTCAAAAATGGAATTTTGGAAAATTTAGGGGTAAGAATATAATTTTCAAAAAGTTTAAGGTCGAAAATGGAATTTTGGAAAGTTTGAGGGTAAAAATGTAATTTTTGTACAATTTAGACCAAGAACAGGTGACACGTGGTAGCCTTTCAGGCAAAGGACTAATTTGAAAATCATGTAAAAATTTTGGGTCAATTTTGTAATTAAATAGAACTTGATTTAGGGATGAGATTAAAACAAATTAAAAATAAAAGGTGCCATTTGTACAAATAATCCAAAATATGACACGTGGCAGCCTCTCAGGTCTTCAGAAAGTTGAAGGATCAAATTGCAAAAGAATGAAAATTATTGGGTAAGTTTATAATTAATTAAAAATATGAAAAGGACTAAATTGTAAAAATTAGAAAAAGCGGAAGGGGTAAATGCATAAATATACCATCCTTCGAAAACAAGCGGATCCTAGGTGGTTCGGGTCAGGTCGCGGATCGATCCATGGTTTAGCTTGAAACGACGACGTTTTGGGGTTGAAACTTAGCCCTCAAAACGGTGCCATTTCCAAATAGGTATTTAAGGCAAAAATTTTCTAAAAAATTCATTTTAGCCATTTCCTTTTTAAAAAACAAATTCCTTCTTTCCCCTTTCTCTCAAACCCCCCTTTTCCTTCAAACCACGATCGACCGAGATCTTTAGCCACCGCCGTCGATCCGTCGCCGTGCGTGGTCACGCGCACCCGTCCATCGTCCTCTTGTCATCGACTAGCCTCCGTCACAGGAGCCGTACTGTCCGATCGTTGTACACGCCGTCGTCCAGGTAAAATCCAACTCTTCTCTTTTGTTTTTTATTCTAAAATCTTTAGACCTGGGCTTCTGACTTTGGATCTGAGTCCTCTTAGTTCATTTTAAAACATAGATTTAGGTTTTCATACAGGAAATCATACATAGTTTTGAAAGTGTTCCAGTTTTTATTTCTTTTTTTTTTTTAAAACGAGAAATCGGTTTTTTTGACTTATTCATATGCTTCCCCTTTTAGCAGATTAGACCTTCATGTTTTCGATTCTATTATTTCTTGTTTTAAAAAAAAAATTAAAATCCTTTCCCTTGTTTTCTTGCAGATTTATGTGCGCAGAGGCGTGGGCGATATTCGGAGGTGGCTTCGGCACGACTCTGGTGACGGTGAACCCACCAAAAGGGAGTTTCCTTAATCGACTCTTCGATTTCTTTTCTTATTATTATTATTATTATTATTATTATTATTATTATTATTTTTAATGCCATTTATTACCATCCTTTATTATAAATATTATTATATTTATTAAATAGTTATTATTATTAATATTATTTATTATTGATTCATTTAATATATTTGAAATAACCGAAGACAATAATAAATGATAATTGCACATTCAATAGGCAAAAGAATGTGCACCGATAAGATGAACAATTTAAGTAATTTCAAACAGTAATGGCAAGTAAATGTATATGTTGTACCTGGACAGTGTAATACCTGTAAGTCAAGCTTGAATTTGTCCGTTGCTTGGTATGTCTGCTCAACTATTGTTGCTGAAAATTGCTTTGAAAAAAAACAAATGTATATGGATTTCTAAAGAGAAATGCTTCCTTTCTTGGTGAATTCAAATGCCTTTTTTTAAAGATCAGTAGTCTGTACAAGATGTTTGGATCTGGTTTTTATAGCCAATATTACAATGATCGTAATCTGTTGTTTGCAATTAAAACTGGTCTTTTCTTTCTTTTGCAGGTGCGACAATGGTGACTACAGCAATGGCGGTGGCAGAAGTGCAAGTTGAAGCTGGAGGTGGCAACTTGGTTGCTGACGTGGCACTGTCTGGTTGGTGGGGAGATAGGTGGCTGGTAACAAGTGGGTCCTTAGGATTTTGACCTAGGCATTGGGCCATTAGGTTTGGGCTAGGTGTAATGGAATTAGGTCGTTTGTATCGGGATTGGGTTTAGGCTTGGATCGTTTGTAATTGGGCCCAATCGATTTTGTAAAGTGGGCCTTCAAATTGTATTTGGACATTATTGGGCCTGTAATTTTTGGACTTTTGTATTTGGGCCTGATTAATGGGTTTGGTTTGGAAATTGACATTCTGTAATCGGACTTTCTATTTTAAATTTAATATTAAGTTTAAGCAATATTTCAAATTTTAAATTTAAAATAAATTTAAACTTAATAAATTTAAATTTAAAATAATTCTAAACTTGGTTTAATTTAAGCAAAGTGTTGGGCCCGAACAAATTGGGCTTCAACAGCTGCCCCTTTTTGCTCGTTGCTGTGTAACAGGAATGGAGCAAAGACCAAAAGGATGCCCAATTTTGTCGGGTCTCATCTCTTCAACGTTTTTTCTTCAACTGGCCCACCCTTCGCTTCGTCGGTCGTTCAGCTCACTGCATCCGTTTTTTCTGCAATGACGTGATTCCATCTTGTATTAAGGCCATTTCAGAATTGCGTCGCTGTAGCTTCATCTGATTCGCTTGTAATTCCAATGGCTTGATATCATTGATTTGGCCTTCTTCTCAGTATCAGGAGTATGACCATCTCGTTGTTTTGGATAACTGCAATTTGCCCTAGACTTGGGGTAGGAGATTGGTTGATGATGATCTGCCCCAGGCTCGGGGTAAAAGATCGGTGATGTAACTTCACTCCATTCCATTGAAACTTCATGGAGATTGAGATCTGCTGCTGTAGTTTTAATCCAGCTTCACTGTAACTTCAAGAATGTAGGATTTGATGTCGAAGCTCCATCTTGTTCTTACTACAACTTCAGAGAGATAAAGACTTGCTATTGTAGTTTAGATCTGATCCACTATGACTTCGAGGTAGAAGTTTTACTGTCGTGGGTTCGATCTTTTAGGTTTCTAAGGTACAAGGTTCGCCTTTCCCTTTATGCCTTCGTGGTACTGGATTCGCCGTTGCGGCTTAAATATTTCCCTTCATGTCTTCGTTTCTTTGCGGTACTGGATTCGCCGTTTTGGCTTAGATCTTTCCCTTCATGTTTTTGAGGTACAAGGTTCACCGTTACGACTTAAACCCTTCCCTTTGTGTCTTTCCGGTACTAGATCCACCGTTGCGGCTTAGATCTTTCCCTTCATGTCTCTGAGGTACTAGGTTCATCATTACGACTTAAACCTTTCCCTTGTGTCTTCGTGGTACAAGATCCGCCGTTGCGGCTTAGATCTTTCCCTTTATGTCCCTAAGGTACTAGGTTCACCATTGCGACTTAAACCCTTCCCTTTATTTCTTTGTGGTATTGGATCCGCCGTTGCGGCTTAGATCTTTCCCTTTATGTCTTTGTGGTACTGGATTCTCCATTGCGGCTTAAATCTTTCCCTTTGTGTCTTCTAAGGTACACGGTTCACCGTTGCGACTTAAACCTTTCCTTCCATATCTTCTTGGTACTGGATTCGCCGTTGCGACTTAAATCTTTTCCTTCATGTTTCGTGGTACTGAAACCTGTAGAATATGCTCAAATGGGCCTCTAGGTAGGCTAGATTGTTTAGGATGCCATGCTTAGAATGAGTCAAAATGCTCCTAACTAGATGAATGTGCATGATTAATGTTTAATTTTAAGGATTAGTTTCTTCTGCTTTGGGATCATCTCTTTACGTCTTCTCGAATTTATAACTTGGCAGATTCTCAATTTGAACCGTTCTTTTCAGGTTTGATTCTTTTAATTGGTGGTTTTGTTTAGGGTCCTTGTATCATTTAGGAATTTTCTAAAATAATACCCGCGAATCCTTTGCTTTTTCATGCGATTTTAGTCTATTATTCATTATCTTGGTATGAAAATATTGGGACAGTGTAGGAAAGAATGAGATTGTATTAGAGTCAAAACTTGAAGAATTGTTGGGTAAAGAAAGAAAAATGCTGAATATTTACAAGGAACAAAACAATGTCAAGGAACAGTATTAGATGCTTAGATATCAAGTATAAGTTTCTCTGATCTGAGGATCATCTTTCTACTCGATATGCATCTGGAGATCTTGGAGTACTTTGTCGATGCTCCAAGATGTAAAATTTCTCCATCTTGTCACATTTGAGGGAACAATTGATCGCCTTCATTCCACATTTGAGCTGCCCTTTTCGGGTTTTCAACTCAAAATCCCTTTGGTTTCAAGATGCCCTTTCATGGGTTTTCATCTTAACCTCTCCGTTTTTTTTAGGTGAACTATTTCTTCACCAAGTCTGAATTCACTGAGTTGTATAGCTCTTTGCCATCCATTTCGGTCAATATTAGAGCTCCTCTAGAGAAGGCTTTCTTCACCACATATGGCCCTTCCCAATTAGGCATCCATTTTCCTCGAGAGTCTTTGTGTATTGGGAGTATCTTCTTCAAGACTAGATCTCCCTCGTGGAATTCTCTAGGGCAAACCTTTTTGTTATATGCTCACATCATCCGCTTTTGGTACATCTGACCATGACGGATGGCTCTTAATCTTTTCTCTTCGTTCAAGTTCAACTGATCATATCTAGCTTGGACACATTTTGCTTCATCCAAATTTAGCTCTGACAAGACTCGAAGAGAAGGGATCTCCACCTCGATGGGTAAAACGGCTTCCATCCCATATACAAGTGAGAATGAAGTTGCCTCAGTAGACGTTCTGACTGAAGTCCTATAAGCAAGGAGGGCGAATGGTAATTTCTCATGCCAATCTCTATAAGTTTATGTTATTTTTGCAATGATCTTCTTAATGTTTTTATTTGTCGCTTCCACTGCTCCATTCATCTTTGGGCGATATGGGGACGAATTATGATGTTTGATCTTGAATTGCTCACAAACCTCCGATATCGTGCTATTATTTAAGTTCAATGCATTATCCGATATGATCTTTTCTGACATTCCATATCAGAATATGATCTCCTTTTTTAGGAACTTGTCAACTGTAGACTTTGTAACGTTGGAATAAGAGGCGGCTTCTACCCACTTGGTGAAGTAGTCAATTACTACAAAGATGAATCTATACCTGTTAGAAGCCTTTCGTGAGATTGGTCCGATAACGTCCATGCCTCACATAAAAAAGGCCACGGAGAAGTCATGACATGCAGATGTGATGGAGGTAAATGAATTTTATCTCCGTAGATTTAGCATTTGTTGTATTTCTTAATATGGTTGATACAATCATTCTCCATAGTTGACAAGTAGTATCCGAATCTCATGATCTGCCTGGCCATTTTGAATCCATTGGCATGCGTTCCGCAAATCCCTTCGTGGACTTCTTCTAGGATTTTCTTAGCCTCGATTGCATCAACACATCTTAGCAACACCTGATCCTTCCTCCTCTTATACATAATCTCCTAATCTAGGACGTACTCGTTTACGAGGCTTCTCAATGTCCTTTTATCATTTTCAGTAGCTTCTTCGGATTATTTATGGTCTCTTACACATTGGAGGATGTCTTGGTACCAAGGATGTTCGTCTTTTCCTTCTTCTTTGATCTCATAGCAATGGGTTGGAGTCTCATAAATGCTCATTCGAATGGGCTTCATATCCTCTGGCCTGTTTACTTTTATCATCGAGGCTAGAGTAGCCAAAGCATCAGCCATTTGGTTTTCCTCACGTGGGAGGTACTGGAACATAACCTCGTAGAATTCTTTGATCAATTCGAGGATCATATTTCGATAATCAATTAACTTGGAGTCTCTTATCTCCCATTCTCCCCTGAGCTAGTAGATTACCAACGCTGAATCTCCATATATTTCCAAGACCTTGATCCCTCGATCTATGGTTGCTTGAATCCCCATAATGCACGCTTCGTACTCTGCCATATTGTTTGTGCAATCGAAGTCGAGTTTACTTGTGAAGGGATAATGGTCTCCTTCTTGTGGTACTAAGACTGCCCCTATTCCATTGCCCACGACATTTGAAGCACCATCAAAATTTAATCTCCAGGGATGCTCTGTCGCGGTCCCCTCTTCGGTGGTTGCAATATACATTAAGTCCTCATTTGGAAAGTCAAAATTTATTGGCTCATAATCCTCCAGAGCTCTACTGGCTAGGAAATCTGCTATTACACTTCCTTTTACTGCCTTTTGGCTTACATAGACTATATCAAATTCTGAAAGCAAGATTTGCCATCTAGCCATTCTTTCGTTCAACGCAGTTGACTCCATCATGTATTTGAGAGGATCTAATTTCAAGATTAACCAAGTTGTGTGGTACAGCATGTACTGTTGCAATCTTCGGGTAGTCCAAACCAACGCACAGCATAACTTTTCTATTGAAGAGTACCTTGCTTCACAGTCGGTAAACTTCTTATTGAGGTAGTATATGACTCTCTCCTTCTTTCTAGTCTCGTCGTGTTGACCCAAGACACATCCCATAGAATTCTCAAAAACTGCTAAGTACAAGATTAATGACTTGTTTGGACTTAGTGGTACTAAGACCGGAGCATCAGACAAATATCGCTTAACCTTGTTAAAAGTTCTTTGGCACTCATCGTCCCACACACCTGGATTGTGCTTTCTAAGAAGACGAAAGATGGAATCACATTTCTCAGTTAATTGTGAGATGAACCGAGCGATGTAATTCAACCTCCCGAGGAAACCTCGAACTTCTTTTTACGTACGAGGCAGGGGTAATTCTTGTATGGCCTTAACTTTATCTAGATCGATCTCAATTCCCTTTCGGCTGACCATAAAACCTAACAACTTGCCTGAAGAAGCCCCAAAAGTACATTTGGCAGGGTTCAACTTTAACTGAAACTTCCTTAATCTCAAGAATAGCTTTCTCAAGACCTTTACGTGTTCTTCCCAGTTTGAGACTTTGCGATCATGTCATCGACATAGACCTAGATTTCCTTGTGCATCATATCATGAAACAATGTCACCATGGCTCTTTGATACGTTGCCCTTGCATTTTTAAGTCCGAATGGCATCACCTTATAACAGAATGCCACATTGTGACGAAGGTAGTTTTCGTCATATCTTTAGGGTCCATCTTTATTTGGTTATACCCAGAGAAGCCATCTATGAAAGAGAAAAAGGAATGACCTACCGTATTGTCTATTAGGGTATCAATGTGAGGTAGTAGGAAGTTATCTTTTGGGCTAGCTTTGTTCAAGTCTCGGTAATCCACACACATACATACTTTTCCATCTTTCTTAGGGACGGAGACTATGTTGGCAACCCATTCTGAATATTTAACCACTTGGAGGAAACCCGCGTCAAACTGCTTTTGAACTTCTTCTTTTATTTTTAGCAACACATCTGGTTGCATCCTGCGGAGTTTTTGTTGGACGGGCTTGCATTCCTCTTTTATCGAGAGCTTATGGACTACAATGTCGGTGTTTAACCCAAGCATGTCTTGGTAAGGCCAGGCGAAGACGTCTTTGAACTCTCTGAGCAGCTCAATAAGATCTTTTCGTGTTTCTGCCGAGATGCTGGTTCCAATTTTCACTTCCTTCTTTCCATCTTCATCCTCTATGCTCACAATTTCGATTAACTCCTTATAGGACAAGATCTGTTTTTCCTCTTGTTCCATCATTCGCAGCAAATCAAGAGATAAGTTACTATCTTGGTCGTCTTCGAAGTCCTGAGGTTCTTCGAGACACATATCTCACTTGAAATGAGGTTCACAGTCAGTGTTGCTCATATTATTGATATCCAAGGGTCTGTCAAAAGAATGAGAGTGGTCCAATGAACAAAGTAAATTTAAGAATGATTGTATGATATGAGTATGAGTGTATGTATACAAAATTCAAGAATGATTAATTTGTGTAGGTTAAGGGTAAACAAATTATTTGAATTAGAATGAAAGAATATAAAGAGACATTTGTCAAAAAGGGATCATAATGCATTTTCATTAAGATAATGGATAAAAGTCAAATGCCCTTTACAAAAGATCTCTATCGCTCTCGGGCATAGAGCGATAGATATATGTTGAGTATTACTCTGAAATTATCCTAAAAGCTACAGGGAGCTCCTCTTCCGTCTAGTTGTCCAGAATGCTTCCTGGTACGTATGGGTAAATTTGTGATAAACTCGTTCCTTCGCCTTCTTTAGAGATGGCATTAATGTCTAACACTGTCACAACTCCTTCAGTCTTCTCTTCTCCTTTAGACCTCATTCCACTGGAAACAAAATTTTTTGATATATGAGGAAAGGTCATCGACTACCATTTGATTTCCTCCCCGATCAGTCGTGCTTTTCTCATCTCTCGCTTCCTTTCCATTTCCTTATTCTTTTCCTTCATATCTGACTTGTATCCCAGCCCGAAGCGGTCCCACTTTCCTAATGGTGCTGGTGCATTGATTATCCCTTACAGATATTTCTCGAGCCCTTTTCCTGACAGTGCCCCTTTCTCAATTGTTAATCGTAACCCCATCTTCGTGGTCCGTGACAACCTTGGTTCGGGAATTTTACTTCCTTCTACAATGAATGTGGCATTAACAAATTCTAATGATCGGAAAGAGCATTCCACCGCCTCTTCATTTCTTTCTATGTACTGGGCGTCACTTGTCACAGATGTGATGATATCCTCTTCTGCGTTTATTGTAACCAACCTTCCTTTGGTTACCAGCTTAAGCTTCTGATGAAGTGAGGATGGTACTGCTCCCGCTGAATGGATTCAGGGTCTCTCCAATAAACAATTGTAGGAGGGCTTAAAGTCCATCACCACGAAGTCCACCTCATAGATACTCAGGCCTATCTACAACGGTACTTCAATTCAGCCCATCACTTTTCTTTCTGTTCCTTCGAAAGCTCTAACTATGTTGTGACATGTCTTCATGTAAGAGCTATCGACTGGTAATCTTTCTATGGTGGCTAGTGGCAATACATTTAAAGTTGAGCCATTGTCGATGAGCACTCCGAGTAAGGTATACCCCTTATAGCGAGCAGAGATGTGCAAAGCCTTGGTCAACCCCATTCCAATGGACGAGATCTCATCGTCACTAAAGAAAGTAAAATTGTTAGCACTGATGTTATTAATCAGGCGATCCAGTTTGCATACGGATATTTCATTAATCACATATGTTTCGTTGAGCACCCTCATTAATTCGTTACGGTGGGCTTCTGAACTTAGCAAAAGTGCTAAGATCGATATGCGTGCGGGTTGTTTGTGTAACTGCTCAACCATACTGTACTCGCTATGTTTCAAGAATTTCAATAATTCTTTCGCTTCTTTTTCTGCTACTGGCTCATTTACCGGCTCTAGTTTGTCAGTCTCTCTTTCCTCTGGCTCAATTGTCAAGGCTTTTCCTTTTGCAGCTTCTTTTTTCTCTTTTTTCAAGTCATAGACTTTCCCACTACGGGTAACAAGGTTTACATCTTATTGGGATTGCTCTTCTTTGGGTGTTATTATGTTACACCCGTAATTCCAAGGGACCCTTTTGCTATCCTCGTAAGGAAACGGTGTAGGTTTTCATATGATGACACAAGGTGTCACTTGCCTTCTTGTTTCAGTACCCTTAGACGCAGAGATAATTATCAATGGGCGATTGGGCTTGTTCATCCTTTTTTCTTTGGAGGCACGGATATCCTCCATCTCTTCTTTTTCTTCAAAGAACTCCAGCTCTTTGCGGTCCATCAGATTTTGTACCAGAGCCTTGAACTTCGCACAGTGATGAATCTCGTGTCCCTCAGCACTATGGAAGTTACAATAATTCTTGGTCATTATCATTGTACCTCCACCATTCTGCGCGATCACTCCTCTGTCCATCATTTGACGCCAGACCCATTTCAAAAGTGATTTGACCTCTCCGATATTGGTCTTAACCCTTTTACCTTTTGCTCCTACAATCGCATTCACCCCTTGATCAGGGCGGGTAGGTAAAGGGTTCTCAGCTAAGTTAGGTCCCGACGGCTCATCGAATCTTATTCGCTTCATCTTAATTAATCTTTCCACTATCTTCTTGAAAGCGAAACAGTTTTCGATGGAGTGTCCGGTTACTCCTCCATGGAATTCGCACTGAGCATTGGCGTCATACCATTTCAAAAAAGGTGGTTGTACTGGCTCCGTGTAGTACGGGGCCACAGCAATTGCTGGTAAAGCTCTTTATACGTCACTGGGATAGGAGTGAACTGCATCCTTTCAGTGTTCTTTCTTGAACTTGGTTCCGACTTCGGTGAGTTTTGGTAATTGTTTGCAGGGGTTTTGGATTGTGTCATCATAATAGACTTCGTATAGTTTGGCCTGTACATGCCTGCACTATTTATCTCAGCTTTTTTCCTTTTGGGGCTATTCTTTTCCCACTCTCCCAGCGTCAATCTTACCGTTCTTAATTGTGCTTTCAATCATTTCTCCAAACATAACCATGTCTGAGAAACTTCTCGTAGCATTTCCCAACAAGTGGTTGAGATATGGTGATTTTAGCGTGTGGATGAAAAGCATGGTCGTCCCTTTCTCCGTTAATGGCGGCTGCACCTGGGTGGCCATATCTCTCCATCGTTGAGTATATTGCCTGAAACTTTTGCTCAGCCTTTTCTCCATATTTTGTAAAGTGATTCTATCTAGAGCAATGTTAGTAACATGGCCTTATTGTTTCATAAAAGCCTGGGCCAGGTCCTTCCATGAATTGATCTTTGCGCGACTTAACTGATTGTACCACTTTGTAGCAGATCCTACCAAACTGTCCTGGAAACAGTGGATCAGTAACTTGTAATTATGGACGTATCCTGTCATTTTTCGACAGAACATTGTCATGTGAGCTTATGGGTAGCTTGTCCCATTATATTTCTCAAACTCTGGAGTTTTGAATTTTGGGGGCAGCACTAAGTTTGGGACTAGGCTTAGTTCTTTAGCATCTATCCCACAGCAGGTGTCAGCCCCTTTCATTGCCTTGACCTTGTCTTCCAACCACTTGTACTGTTCCTCTATCTGTTTGGAAACTTCCAATTTTGTTTTCTCTGCCTTCATGATTTCATCAAAGTCGGGAGTAATGGAATTCGCAGCGGTTTCCCCTGGGTTAGACCCTGATCCAGTTAGATAATTAGCATAGCCTAAGGTATTGATGGGCTGTGGTTGTGCTCGAATGAAGATGGGAGCTCCCCGTGAGTTTGTTTCCGGTGGAACTTGGTTGTGCATGGGAGTAAAGCCAGGAGGGTATTGGGGATCTTCATTTTCCTTCCATGGGCCTACTGCAGGATTTTTCCCTTTTTTCGCCTCTTTCAATAGTTAGGTCAATCGATTGATAATGTTACTTTGAGACTCAATAATCTAGTCTCTCATATCTCTTTGGACCCTTTCCAACTAGTCTTGTAACTGAGTCTGCATTTGCTCTTGCATTTAATTTTTGTAACTGCTCCAACCTTTCTATTCTTTGGTCCATGGCTCTCCGAGTACCGTAAGGGTGTAAGTTTTTTATTTTTTCAGGTTTAACTGTATCAAATTTTATTTAATGGGATTCATTTTGTTAAAATGTGAGAATGCAATGCAAATGAATGCGAATGAATACGTGAATGCAAAAGAAAGGTATTGACTTATAATTCAATTTCCATTTAGAAAACTTCATTAGATAACAAGTTCCTTTCCATAAAGCAAATTACATAAATGATTTTGCTTTGATGCTCAGAGCTTTGACTTTCTTGAAGAGTCCTGCTAGCTTTTAACCTCGTTCTGTCTTCGTCTCATATTATATGCTTAACTCTTCTGCTTCAACTGCCATTGCTTGCACGTGATCGGTTACTCCACGAATTTGATTTAAAGCATCACCCATAACATAATCCCTGTTTCTGAGTTACTTTTGGGCTTGCTGAAGATGCCAGTCATTTGTCTCCAATGTTCTCTCCAGAATCTCGGTTCGTATTTCATTATTCTGTAAAGAGGCTTCTAATTCTTCTACCCTTTTATTCAGTTTCTCTATCTCAGCTCGACTTGCCTTAAACTCCATTACTGAATTTTGACTACGATGCCTGTACAAGGATTCCTCTAATTCTAGTACTCGGGCCTTTAATTCAGTCACCTCAGCTTGGCTTTCCAAAAGGCTACTCTTCGTGTCATTTTCTTGAACTTGAGCATCTTGAAACTTGTTTTTCCAGTGACTTGTTCTATTCTTCTCTTCGCGGATTTCCTGTTGCCATTATTCTGAGGTCTTTCCTAAACCGACAGTCCTCATTGACAAGCGAAGCTTTTTATAGTCTTTCTTTAGGCTATTGAGATCTTCAACCTTATGCTTCCCTTTTCTCAATTTCTCCGCTTCTAGCTTCTGAACATCAACGTCTAATCCTAAAAGCACCTTCTCTTCTTCCAGTTTTTCTATCATTTTCTCCATCTCAGCATTCTTCCTCTTAAAATCTTGTTTAATTATTTCTAGTTCAGTTGGGTAATTGGACGAACAATCTCTGGGTTTGGCACAGGAATGTTGTCGTTGATTCTTCTATTTCTCCACCAATCATATTCTGCAGTTATAATGGGGTTGGCGCCAAATGCTTTCATTCTTCGAACCTGGTTCCATGCATTTGAGATTTCTCGAATCCTTTTCTTATTATTTTCTCCTCGGTATGCGAATTCACATTGAGCTAACCCCTGAGTCGCTGGTATGAACTGTCTCGATCTATATTGTCTAGAACCCAATAAAGGTGCGTATCTTGTTGCTCCCCATATCCCCGCCAATGGGACCCAGTCGAAGTTTCCACATCGATATAATATTTCATCAGGAGCAAACCATGGTTCTCGTCACTCTATGTCTTCGTCTTTGAGGCTTTGAAGTATGGCCATCCATTTTTCTTCTTAGAAATTTTCTTGTCTTTGCGTAGCCACGAAATCTTTCAACAGGGAGTAATCTTTAGACAAGTACTGATAGGAGACTTTTTCTGTTTTTCAGAAGTGACTGTGAAACCATACCATCAACAGCGGTGCGCAGGTAATAAATCGACCTTCTCCCTCCTTTCTGCACGTATTTAAGGATTTGAAAGTTTCAACCAATATGGCCGGGACAAGTGTAACTCTTTTATTCAACCGATCAAACAAGTCTATCACCGTGTCTTCTATATGTCCCAAAGCCTTTGGAAATATGACTAATCCGTAAATACTTAGGGCTAGGATGTCAACCTTTTTCTTTGCATCTGGATGAGCCAATACAAATCTCATAGACTTTTCCATGTAATGCATTTGTTGTCGCCTTTGACCTTAACCCGAGTTGCAACCCATTGTTTGCTTATGCCGATGATGTTTATTAACCTTTTAACAACGGTTAAGAGATTTAGAGCTTTAGAATAGGCCTTATCTACTGAGATTTTCAGACAAAGAAGCAGAGTGGTGTATTCTTCTATCGTCGATGTCATATCTACATTCCCGAAGGTGAAGCAACTATAGGCTGTGTTCCAATACTGCGTTAAAGCTCGAAAGAGGAATTTATCTAACTTAACCTCTAACAAGTATGACTAATCTCCGTATTCTTGGTAAAAGGTCTGCTTCATGTCATTATCCCAACTGTCTCATATATCTTTCAATTCCTGCACATTGCTTTAAGTCGTACTGATCCTCGTATAATCCCAAAGCTTTGACTCATATCCTTCCACTAAGTTATCCCTTTTTTAGCATTAAGTCTCCTCTGACCACATGCGCACGACCATATTATCTTCCACATTATCAAGGTACTTGTTTTCCATGATCGATTCTCTTATCGGTAACTGAACTTTTGAGTCTATACCTTTCCTTTTTATGATGATGAAATGTAATGCAAAAAGAGACAAAATAAACAAGTTAGCGAAACACATCAATATCGATATACAAGTATAGAGCACAGAACCTAAGAGTTTGTCTCGAAAGGTTGCTAAAAGGTTCAGTATAACTCCTTCTAAGGCAAGTTCTTACGGATCACTATATGTGGTTTTAGGCTCTAAAGTAGGGGTACCCAAACCAGCAGATTCCTCAATCCTTACCCATCACAAGCTCTTATGGACGAGTTCGATTTAGGGGGACACATTTCCCACATGTTTGCACGAAAGTGAAAACTTCACGAAAACATGGGTACGGATGTAATCCCGAAAGTGATCCACTATCCTGCATGGAGGTGAAGACCTCACGAAGGATTAGTTTTCCACTTCCACTTAAAAGGGTAGTATCATAATGCATATGGATGCAAAATTACACTAGCATTATCACATAATATGATGTCACACAAAAGATGCTGAGGATCGCATTTTAAACAAAACCGAAAGCTTTAAAGTTTTCAAAAAGGACCCGAAAATAGTCAATTTTGGCTTAACTCTCGTTTATTTTGAAAAGTCCCCAGCGGAGTCGCTAAGCTGTCGAAACCATTTTTTTTGAAAAATGTGTTTCGAAAATTATTTTAAATTGGAAAATGGGAGTCACCACCAATCCTTTATTTGGTGTAATTAGATCACCACAAAACGTTTAAAAATCCGTTTTGAAAAATATTTTGGTCTTTTCAATCCAGAAAACAAGTTTAGGAGTCGGTTACGTATGAGAAGGGTTAGCACTCTCATACGCTCAAAATTGGTACCACATTGATTACTTTCGGGTCTTAATTTGTAAAATTTAAAAACTCGAATAAAGTTTAAAATACGATCCTTGAATGTATAAGTTACGTTTAAAAGGAATCAATTTTGTTTGGAAGTCTCACTATTTTAAGGTGATCGAGAAAGAAAGTCACGTCCAGTGAGTTAGGACATAACATTTCGAGATCCAGAAATAATGAGCTTTCCTTTGTTGTAAGCTTTTTAAATTTTGAAAAAGGATGTTCGATTATCTCGATTTGAAGAAAGGTTGCACCTAGTAAGTTGAGGCACAAATTTTCAGAATCGAAGAAAATGAAACATTGCCTCGATTATGGGTATTCAATTATTTCGATTTGAAGAAAAATTACACTTAGTAAGTTAAGGCACAAATTTTCAAATCTCGAAATAAAAGAATATTGCCTCGATTTTAAAATTTTTATGAAAGCAATTGTGAAAAACAAATATGTGAGTTTAATATGAATGAATAGTTAATATTGGATATTAGATAACACGAAGCAAAATATTAAGCAGATAAATGATATAAAAAAATAAAAAATACAAATACGAATGCATAAAAATTTAAATGCAAATATTTATGAGGAAGAAAAATAAAGCAATCGGAGTTGAAAATGTGATTTTTGGATACCCGGGGGCAAAATGGTAATTTTGGTAACTTGGGACAAAAATGGAATTTTTAGACATTCGAGGGTAAAATGGTAATTTGGGAAAAATCAAGGTAAAAAGTGGAGTATTTGGAAGTTCAAGGGGTAAAATGGTAATTTTTAAAAAAATAGGGGTCAAAAAATGGATTTTTTAGAAGTTCAAGGGTAAAATGGTAATTTTTGAAAAAATCGAGGTCAAAAATAGAATTTTTGGAAGTTTGGGGGTAAAATGGAATTTTTGGAAGTTCGGGGGTAAAACGATAATTTTTGGAAAGATTGGGGTCAAAAATGGAATTTTGGAAAGTTCGAGGGTAAAAATGTATTTTTTTGATAAATCAAGGTCAAAAATGGAATTTGGAAATTTTGGGGGTAAAAATGTAATTTTTGAAAAGTTTAGGGTAAATAATGTAATTTTAGAAAGTTCGGGGGGTAAAAATATAATTTTTGTATAGTTTAGGGACCTTTAGGGCTATAAAACAAAGAACAGGTGACACGTGGCAGTCTTTTAGGCATCTTGAAGTCAAAGGACTAATTTAAAAATCATGTAAAAATTTGGGTCAATTTTGTAATTAAACAAAACTTGATTTAGGGATGAAATTAAAACAAATTAAAAATAAAAGGGACCACTTACACAAATAAACCAAAATCATGACACGTGGCAGCCTCTCAGGTCTTCAGAAATTGAAGGATCAAATTGTAAAAGAATGAAAATTATTGGGCAAATTTACAATTAATTAAAAAATGAAAAGGACAAATTGTAAAAAAAAAACGAAAGGGAAAATGCATAAATATACCATCCTTCGAAACACGCGAATCTTGGGCGGTTAGGTCCATGGTTTAACTTGAAACGACGTCATTTCAGCCCTCAAAACGGCATCATTTCCAAATATGTATTTAAGGCAAAAATTTTCTAAAAAATTCATTTTAGCCATTCCCTTTTTTAAAAACAAATTCCTTCTTTCCCTTTTCTCTCAAACCCCCCTTTTCCTTCAAACCACGATCGACCGAGTTCCTTAGCCACCGCTATCGCTCCGTTGCCACGCATGGTCACGCGCACCTGTCCATCGTCCTCTGGTCGCTGACCAGCCTCCGTCGCAGGAGCCTTACTGTCCGATCGTTGTACGCGCCGTCGTCCAGGTAAAATCTTTTGTTTTTTATTCTAAAATCTTTAGACCTGGGCTTCTGACTTTGGATCTGAGTCCTCTTAGTTCATTTTAAAACTTAGATTTAAGTTTTCATACAGGAAATCATACATAGTTTTGAAAATGTTCCAGTTTTTATTTCTTTTTTTTTTAAAAACGAGAAATCGGTTTTTTTGACTTATTCATATGCTTCCCCTTTTAGCAGATTAGACCTTCGTGTTTTCGATTCTATTTCCTGTTTTTAAAAAAATTTAAAATCCTTTCCCTTGTTTTCTTGCAGATTCATGTGCGCAGAGGCGTGGGCGATATTCGGAGGTGGCTTCAGCACGACTCCAGCGACGGTGAACCCACCAATGGGGAGTTCCCTTAACTGACTCTTTGATTTCTTTTATTATTATTATTATTATTAATTTTTTTAAATATTTTTAATGATATTTATTAATGTCATTTATTACCATCCTTTATTATAAATATTATTATATTTATTAAATAGTTATTATTATTAATATTATTTATTATTGATTTATTTAATATTTTTGAAATAACCGAAGACAATAATACATGATAATTGCACATTCAATAGGCAGATGAATGTGCATCGATAACATGAAGAGTTTAAGTAATTTCAAACAGTAATGGCAAGTAAATGTATATGTTGTACCTGGACAATCTAATACCTGTAAGTCAAGCTTGAATCTGTCCGTTGCTTGGTATGTCTGCTCAACTATTGTTTCTGAATATTGCTTTGAAAAAAAACAAATGTATATGGATTTCTAAAGAGAAATGCTTCCTTTCTTGGTGAATTCAAATGCCTTTTTTTAAAGATCAGTAGTCTGTACAAGATGTTTGGATCTGGTTTTTATAGCCAGTATTACAATTATCATAATCTGTTGTTTGCAATTAAAACTGGTCTTTTCTTTCTTTTGCAGGTGCGGCAATGGTGGCTACAGTAGTGGTGGTGGCAGAGGTGCAAGTTGAAGCTGGAGGTGGCAACTTGGTTGCTGACGTGGCACTGTCTAGTTGGTGGGGAGATAGGTGGCTGGTAACAAGTGGGTCCTTAGGATTTTGACCTAGGCACTGGGCCATTAGGTTTGGGCTAGGTGTAATGGAATTGAGTCATTTGTATCGGGTTTGGGTTTAGGCAATTTGGATCTTTTGTAATTGGGCCCAATCGGTTTTGTAAAGTGGGCTTCAAATTGTATTTGGACATTATTGGGCATGTAATTTTTGGACTTTTGTATTTGGGCCCGATTAATGGGTTTGGTTTGGAAATGGACATTCTGTAATTGGACTTTCTATTTTAAATTTAATATTAAGTTTAAGCAATATTTCAAATTTTAAATTTAAAATAAATTTAAATTTAAAATAATTCTAAACTTGATTTAATTTAAGCAAAGTGTTGGGCCCGGATAAATTAAGCTTCAACAAAAAGTATAGATGATTTTTTATAATGTAAAATTTAAACATTTTGGAAGTAGATTGTCAGTGTGTCAACAACTTAAATATATTTTTAAAAATATTGGTATATATATAAGTGTATGATACGATTTTAAAAAAATAAGGGTGCCGATCATCTAGTGTTCAAAACCTCAAGACACAATCATCAGTCAATGATTGTATTAGAAAAAATATTGGTGCTATTTGTTTAGTCCCCATAACCCAATTTTACTGTTAATTTCAGATAATTTAAGTGATTATTTTTTAACCAAAATTATTTACGTGAATAATTATTTTTTGGATCACTTGGATAAAAAAGCCAAAGATGATGGGTTTGTTTCGGTTTTATCTCCACTTGCTGCAGCCCTTTGTGATGTTGCTCCTTCTTCCACTTAGCTATTGAGGTGGCCTTTAACTATATGTCTATTACGTTGAATTTGCCAAATCTACTCACTTTAATTTCGTTAATCTATACTATAATATAATATATATATTAGGTTATATATAATGTTTTTGATTGGTGTCTAGTTCAATATCAATTCGGTCACAAATAGTAAGATAACAGAGTTGCGTTTAATTCATTTACTCTTGGATCGTAAATGAAAAATTCGTCTTCGATATATTTCGAGAAATCGTAATTGTTGATTCGTTTTTAAAATTATGTTTTTTGTCACTCAGTGGGCATAACAAAATTTAATATATAAAAAACCTTTAGAAAATGTGCATGTAAAATATTTATATTGAAAATATAATATTATTTAATACATTTTCAGTAAAAAAAATTGAACTTTATAAGTGGATTTAAAGGATTTCACGTACTTCTTTTAGAATGTAATAAAAAGAATACGTATTAACAATTGATCATTTACCTTGTACAATCTAAATCATATTCAAATTTAAAATCAAGTATAATTCTATTCATTAACATTTTTTTTAATAATTTATTTACCATTTAATACCGTTTTCATTTTTGTTTTGCCTAGAAAACTAAAGTAAATTGAACTCGGATGCCAGACTTGTTTGTTCACATAAGCCGATATATTTGGGCTGCTCACGCAAGCTTCAGACCAAGGTTGCTCACATGAGCTTTGTTCGATGTTGCTCACACGAGCTTCAAAGAATCTTTAACACATGTTGAATCTCAAACCATCGTATTAATCTCTGATCACAAAACCCGTTTCCCTTTTTGAGACCCTAATGACATGCCATTTGTATCCTAATCATTTACTAAGTTCATACGGGCACTACTTCTATTATCGTATCATTTCAAACCTTGTAGTCGTATACCCACTTTTCATATTTCAAATAGCAATCCATATACTCACCATATACATACTATCCAATCATATAACAATTTCACATCCATTCAATATTATGTATTTATTCATATTTGTCATGTATTTCATGTTTTTCGATTTAGTCCATTTGATGTCAAAAAACATTATTTACATAACAATTTAAACTAAAAAGTAAAACAATATAATATAAACAAATCATGAATTAATAAAGTAAGTCTCATATGGACTTACTTAGAAAAACAACAAGCAAAAAAGACATTGACAATTAATCTGTAATTTTGCCTTTTCCTCGATTATTCTCTAATTAATTTAATTATTGATCTATATGATAATTCATTTCAATTTATCAATAAAAAATACCTTATAAAATCTTATTATATGCATAATTCAGTTCAATTTCACTTTTTGAATGTTCCCTAATTTTTCCATTTTATTCACTTTAGTCCCTAAAACCGAAATTGCTATAACTTTCGAATTTGAGCTTCGATTTTGAAACCGATCTCAATTTCATCCTTTTACAGCCCTATATTATTCATATTTACATAAATATTATTCTAATTTTGAAATTCATGCGTTTTAGTCCCTATGTTAAAAATTAACAATTAAAATTTACAAACTAGTACTTTTTCATATCAAAGCTTAAAATCTAACAATTTAACACCAAGAAGTTCAAGAAATCAACAATGAAAAACTTTGTAAACTTTAACATTTTTACAAATTATAAACATGAGTTAGCTAAATCAAGCTCTCGGGACCGTAAAAACATAAAAATTACAAAAAAAAACAAACTAAATTATCATACCATGAAAAGGGTCGAATGTTTGAAGCACTCATCAAAGGCTTCCAAGGGTTCCTTGATAGTTCGGTGGGGAAGAGAAAGGAAATAAATATATAACCACATTTTAATTTGGCTTACATACTTATAATTAAATTATTTAATCTTAATTATCTTAATAAATCTTTAATCAGTTAACACTAAACATATTTAACAAATTTGATGGATCACAACTAGCCTCCACTACCCAATCATTTAAATATGGACTAATTGCCTAATTGGCCCTCCAAATAAATAAAAATCCATAACAATTAACTTTTATCACTTTTACAATTTAGTCATTGTACCTTAATTAACTATTAATTCATCAAAATTAATATACCAAACTTTAATTAAACTTTATACTAACCTCGTAAAGGTTAAAAACTAATATTTATGAACTTGATCATAGGAAATGGGGTTTCAAAACCATCATTTTTGACACCACTAAAAAACAGGTTGTTATAATCCACTTCTTGCTCCCCAACCTGAGCCCGAGCCCGAGCTCGAGCCTGAAACTGTAAGGTCATATACATAATCGACCGATAGTTCTTATCATCCGGAGTTGGCTTACACAGTTTTCTTCGAAGTTCGAAGGCTACTGCATATCACCTGAAGATGTCTGGTTGCAATTTTGATCATCAGCAACCGAGGTAATCAATGATGTTTGATATCCTTAGCCCATTGGTATCTTAGTATTCCACCCCTCCCGGGCAAACCTTTGGGACTTACAATTTTTCAAGTTTGTTCGATACACCACAATATTCATATATGGATGATGAGAATGCAGGTTCGAGTGTAGATAACGAATACCCCTGAAGCCAACGAAGGGCACCACAACGATTCACTCCACGAACAATTCCATAAACCATAAATTTTGATACATGTAAACATAATTATTTGTAATTATGAACAAATATTGTAATTCAAATTATAAAATTTCTATAATATACAGTTTAAACATTTTTTCAGTATTTCAATATAATATTGGACTCATTTCAATGAAGTGCATTTTTTTTTGGTGAAGAACACTTACAAACTAAGTTACACGGGTAAATGTAGAATAAAAAATTGTTTAACCTTGTCTTCTCTGATAAAAGCTAAGACTCCTTTCGGGGGTGTTTCAATCAGTTGAAGCTCTTCTTTTCTGTCGAGAACTGGTTTGGCTATGAAGTCAGCGCTTCAATTCTCCTCTCTGGGGGTGTA
Source organism: Kokia cookei (assembly GCA_039519145.1). Classification (NCBI taxonomy): domain Eukaryota; kingdom Viridiplantae; phylum Streptophyta; class Magnoliopsida; order Malvales; family Malvaceae; genus Kokia; species Kokia cookei. The sequence goes on along the minus strand of CM076906.1, from coordinate 3,745,142 downwards.
CATAGAAGCCAACTACTTTCTTGGTGTAAGATGCAATGGATTCTTTTGATTAGCACGGATTGCGAAGATTTCGAGTCATCTTTGTAAATAGCTTTAGTGCTTTCAGACTAGAGTTGATCGTGGGGTGGATCGGATCAGGTTTGGGCCAGGCTTCAACAAATTTTTAGGACTAATTGCTAGGTTTGGACCCATCTCAGCCTGAAAAATGGGCCTAAAATTTTGTTCAAGCTCAACCCAAATAATAGAAGTCAAGCCCGAACCCGACCCGACCCGACCCAGTCCATATTATTATTTTTAGATTATTTTATTATATACAACAAATTTTAAAAAATATAATATATCAAATACACTTAAAAACATTAAAACAAACATTAAAAAATAAACAAATTAAAATACATTAAAAAAATTTTATTTTAAGATAGTTGCAAATAAAGTAGTAAAAAAATTAACAATAAAACATAAGTTCTACAATATTCAAATAATATTAAAAAAGATAGTGAAACAATAGTAAAAAGGCATAAAAATAACATCCAAACAACCAAAACAGCAGCAAAAATAATAGCAAAACAACAACAAAAACAAAAATATTAGCAACAAAATCAGAAACAAAAATAACAGCAAAAACAACACCAAAACAATAAAAAATAGCATCAAAACAACAATATGATTTTTTTATTAAAAATAATTAATTTATTCGGGTTGGGTGACTTTAAATCCTTAGATTGACCTTTTTTTTGGATGACTTTAAATCCTTCATAGATACCCCAAAGTTCTGCATCAAGGATGAAGCACTATTAAAGTGCATTTTTTAATTTTATACCTAAACATGTTTTTTTTAAATTGTACCTAAAAAGTTTTATTTTATACCTAAGAAGTATAGATAATTTTTTATAATGTATAATTTAAACATTCTGGAAGTATTTCAATATAATATTAGAAACCCCGCTTCTAGAAGTTTTTTTTCTTTATTTCAATGAAGTGATTTTTTTTATTTTACACTTAAAATTTTTTTAAATTGTACTTAAATAGTTTTTTATAATAAAAAGTATAAATAAATTTTTAAATGTACAGTTTAAACATTTATTTCAATATAATATTAGAAACGATGCTTGTGTAGGTTTTTTTCTCTATTAAAATGAAGTGTATTTTTTTATTTTTCACTTAAACATGTTTTTTTTTTAATTGTACTTAAAAAGTTTTATTTTATACTCAATAAACATTTTGCAAATTAAGAAGAAATTACTGAATAAACACTTGTATAGCTAAAAAAACATTTAAAAGTGGGAAAAGTCGGTTGAATTGATAAAAAAAAACATTTAAGATACATTTGAAAATGGGGGTAAATAAATTCATATTCTACTCAATCGTGATGATTGTCTAGGAGGTTGTTTTGATTCAGACAATTGTTTCGATTATGACCAATGATTATACACAGATCACAACGTTTAGGGTCGATAGTCTCCCTCAAGTCCATGTCACCACGAATCCTAGTAATGTGTTCTTTTGTAGCCTCAAGTTTGGGACAAACTCGAAAGTCAATGGAGACACTTCCCATGTTGACACATCTTGCGAGATGGGGAACTTCTTTCCCCAAATACGCAATATGCGTTCCAACATGTACACCTAATCGATATATTATTCAACATATATCGAGGAGTCAGCACAAGCTGCAACAACATGCACACACGGGTACCAAAGAGTCTAGAACCTCTCACAGTCACATAGCTTGTTTCGAAGATCAACTCCATAGGTCCTAGGCGGGATAGCCAGTCAATGACCGACAGACTCTATCACCTGAAAAGTTTCCAATTTTAGAGAATATAATTCTACATGCATTGAACTCACTCTCCATGCGTTTACATCCATCGCGTTCCTAACCTCCTTGACATACATGTGTTCTATTTGTTGGCTTTGGTGCCCTAAGTATAGTATATTCATTTGTAAACTTGTATTTTTTTTCAAACAAATTGGTCAATAATTGTCCTCACATGGTTTTTCCACGCAAAGCAAAATGGAAGCAAATGTTGCTCATTGATTGTCTAAATGTTTAACTAATACTAAGCGGTATTACGTGGTCGGATCATAGTACTGAAAGATAACTTGTATTTGTAGATGAACCTAAACATGTCCTTAGTCTAATTGGAAATGATCAAATCAATTAAAAGACTAATATGTCGCCTATCAAGTCGAATTGGGGAGATGCCTTGTCTTAGGCATCGGAGAGGATGACTCCTAGAAGATAGATCCATAAATGTGACTACTGGATTGACTATACATCGGACAAGACCTAAGCATAGTATATATTGAATCCATTTATAGATTTATTCACTTGTGATGTTTATAGTGTGGCATACCTAAATCCGGAGTGGATGGTGGACTATGCATGCATGACTTGTACACTTTGATGTAAGTAATAGCTTGAGTTTATATATATAAGGAGTCGAAAGTTGATGCGTTTTGGTGTATGACTTCTGTAGTATGTAGTGTCATCATAACAGTGGAATTCATAGCCCAAAACATGGGTAAATTATATTGTCTCATTGGCATTACATGGTTGATGAAAAGTAAACGTGGCCACTACTCCTTCGTCTTTGTGATAGATGACTTGATCACAATGACATTATAATATCGTGAATGAAAACTACATGAAAAGTGTGTGACTGAGCTCTCCCCAACAACATACCATTATGAAAGAAACTACTAAGTGCTCGTCCAATGACCTTGTCATAAGTGCTTTACCATGAGATGTAATGGTATGTCGGTAGGGAGAACTCAATCACGATACTATAGTGGAATGTATTAGTGACTAAATGAGTTTATAATTAGTAGGCGAAAAGCCAAAACTTAATTATAAATTATTTGAGCCTTAACTACATTTGTCCAATCGGTCCCTCTTCTAGCTCGTTAAAACTAGAAATGAATTGTGTATTTGAATTGAAATGAACAAAATGAATTGGAAAAGATAAATGGTAAACATTCAGGAATGATTATGGTTTTCTCCGAAATGGAGAAATGAAATCATTTGGAAATGATTGTAAGTTTCCAAAAATGGAAATAGAAATGAAAATGATCCATTTGCAATGGATTACTTAAAAAATGATAAGAAGAATGAATTTATATTTTTGGAATGTTTTGAAGTCGAAAATATAAACCATTAGGTCATAGTGAACATGTTGAGTTTTGAAATATTGAACATATTTCCTCAAAATTTTATTAGAGGCAAAATCGTCAAAACTTTACTAGGGGTAAAATTGTCAAAATTTTACTAGGGGTAAAATCGTCAAAATTTTGCTAGAAATAAAATAGGGATGATAAATTTGTTTTATATATAAATATTAAAGTTTATTTTGGAAAATAGAAAAACTGAATTGGGCTGGAAAATAGAAAATCGTAATTGGATCCAATGTGAGAAAGGCCAAAAAACCCCTCATGAACAAGAAGGGGGCGAAAACCTTAGTAGGAATAATAGGGTTTTTCGTCCACCCTAGTCCTATTTTAAGTAGGATGTTTTTCTATTTGAAATAAACCACTACAACTCTACAAGGGTTTTATCTTCTCTTCTTATAAACAGATTGCACCGGTAGAGCTATTAACACAACTTTGAGAAATTGTTTTCACCTCAAAAAGAGAGAATTTTTTCCCTAGTTTTATGGTTTGATTCAATTGGTTCAAGCCCACAATCGAAGCAGTTCGCGATACGAAAATAATGGAGAAGACCATTTGGTTGGAATTCGAGAACAATGAACGTCTGCTAAGCCGAAAACACATGTACGGATTCAGTTAAGGTTTATTGCTATAAATATAACAAACCAGGTCAATTATCGAAATTTTAATTTTTCACTGTGCAAGAAAACCATTTTCAAACTGAGATTTTCCCATCAATTGGTATCAAATCCAAGTTATATAATGTTTATGCTATAAACCAAGACCGAATCTCTCTCTTCATCTTGTTTGATTAATATTTGATAAGATGTGGTATTCTTGTAATTATTTGCATGTTCAAGGGAATGTATGTGAATGAATGGAATAATATATATTTTTTATATAATAAATTTTTTTGCCAAGGTTGTGGTTCTTAGGAAATAGATCGTGGATTATCCTCTCCACGTAGGATTATTATTTTTTGTTTATAGAATTCTTGTGAGCCGTAAACGGCGTAGGACATAAATGTAATTTTTCCAAAAAAGAGTCCAAGACGAGGAGAAGATGGAGTGATGGCAATCGAAGACACAAGGAATGCCTTGCGGCGAAAAACTAAGTAATTTTTTTAGTTTTTCATTTATTTTCTAGGAATAGAACTATGGAAACCTTGATTGGAAATTTTATTTTATTACCTATCTCTATATATATTTGTTTAATAATTATTTATGATATAATTGTTCATGATCATTTCTGTTTCCGTTTTTGAAAACCTACATTCTTTAACAAATGATTACATTTCTCCGTTTTGGAGAAAATCATAATCATTCCTGAATGATTCCCATTTCTCTTTACCTATTCATTACGTTCATTTCTATTCAAGCACACATTCATTTATAGTTTCAACGAGTTAGGGGAGGGATCGATTGGTCATATAGTTTCAACGAGTTAGCGTAGGGACCGATTGACCATATGTAGTTGAGGCTCAAATGATTTATAAATAAGTTTTGAATTTTCGCCTATTGATTATAAACTCATTTAGGCAAAAAGTCATTCCACTATAGTATCGTGATTGAGCTTTCCCTAACAACATATCATCACAAAAGCAACTACTCAATGCTCGTCCAATGACCTTGTCATAAGTGTGTTGCCCTTATAGGATATCCTTGAACTCCATAGGATAATATCTATTCTCCCAATATGATCTTATTTTATCTCATGGTAATCATTATATCTTCCTTCATCAAAAGCCAATCACTATCAAATAGTGATCAAGTCATCCATAAAAAAGACGAATAACTCGTGATCACGTCTATTTTTCATCAACCATGTAATGCCAATGAGAGGATATCATTTACTCATGTTTTGGGCTATGAATTCCACTATTATTAATGACGCTACATACTACAGAAGTCGTACACCTAATGCACCAGCTTTCGATTCCTTATCTATTTGAACTCAGGCTTTTACTTACATCAAAGTGTACGAGTCACAAATACATAGTTTGCCATCCACTTAGGATTTCGGTATGCCACATTATGAATATCACAAGTGAATAAATCCATAAATGGATTCAGGATCTATTCTGCTTAGGTCTTGTTCGATGTACTGTCAGTCTAGTTAGTCACATTTATGTCTCTATCTTTTGGGAGTCATCCGCTCCGATGCCTAAGACAAGAAATCTCCCTAATTGAACTTTATAGACGACATATTAGTCTTTTAATCGGTTTACTCATTTTCGATTAGACTAAGGACATGTTTAGGTTCGTCTACTAATACAAGTTGCCTTTTCGTACTACGTCCCGACCACGTAATACCACTTAGTATTAGTTAAACATTTAAAAAACCAATAAGTAACATTTGCTTCAATTTTGCTTTGCATGCAAAAACCATGTGAGGACAATTATACAAAGTATATTAATGTAATCAATGAATTTGTTTTATAAATCAATCTGTTTGAAAAAATTACAAGTTTACAATGAATATACTACACTCAAGACACCAGATCTAACACAATGACCACCTGTTTAGCCAACCATGCTTTCCAATATGACACTCGATACTGGAACCGTTCTTGCATTTCGAAAATCAGGACTAAAACAAGAATGGTGGGCCTGTCTTTCACCAATGGCATGATGCATTTGCAGATTGTTTTCGCATAAAGTTTGTGATGTTCTTGCGTCATATGTGTAGAAGTGCATGTATGAGACCCAACAAATTTCCGGATTTCCTATAGTTGGGACCTCTGGATAAATATGACTTGTACATGCCAGTTGCACACTTTTCCTAACCTCCAACACTCCCCAACATATAATATCAGTTTAAACACAATGAAATTGTAGTTAACCGACACCTTCATGCTATACTGCTTGATAACTAATATGCAATCATCCTTGTTAATGAATTGTTGGTCCATGAAGAACTCTTCTAATTTGGGATCTATCACCAACCGGTGAGCAGGTATTATATTGGGTTACTTAGGAACTCGGATGCATGTGCCGCATCAGGATCTACACTCAACATGTGGGCCTTAAGGTCATATTGTTTGATAATGCCACAAATCGAGTTTCCGACCGAAGGGGCGTAAACATTTTCATCATTATCCACGCCTTTGTCGTTTATATCATCCATGACCTCATCTAGATGTTACTAAAATCTTTACCCTCGTGATCAAAAAGACCATTATTATCAAATTCATCTTTACCATTCGTATTGGTCTCAATCACCGTCGGATATATCTGTAAATAAAGACTCGGATTAAGGTTGTCATATGCAGCCAGAGCATGGTGTGGATTTTTGGCCCCTATCGATGTCGCTCCACCACCGTACTGTTCTGCCCATCCAACATTCAGATCGATGTCAAACCCGCGTACAAATGATCGCCTATCAACCGACGCTCTCGGAACCTCCGTACATAGGCCTTGAACTCCATATTGTTGACTTAATTGAGTGACTTTTGAAACGGGCTCCATATCAGCTAACTCAACAAACAACTAAACCAGTTCAATGTTCACCCTCCCAGTTGGGCAATAAAGTGAGGTCATTGTCTCCACGTCTTCATGTCTAGAAGTTCCATCTCGGTAAATTCGATAGGATTTGACGAAATTGGAAATTTGTGAAATAGTTTCGACATCCTCCTCCCACAACGTCGAGCAATTTTTGCACTAATCTTTTCTTTCATATCGACAGACACATTCTAATTAAACTTCATTCCTATTTGTCAGGGAGATTCAAATATAAAACCAACAACTATTTGTAAAATTACTCTATTGAAATGAACGTATTCGAAGAATTGATTATCTATCTTTGATACTAAATCTGTAAAATTAATTAAAAATAGTTTTTATTTAATAAAATTAAATCATACTGCAGAAATATAATTACATAAAAATAATTACAAATTAACTTTATAAACTAGAACCTTATTTTTGCAATGTAAAACACGTATCTTTCTTCTTTTCTTTGTTTTTTCCTCTTCCACTAAACAAATTTTCTTCCTTCTTTTTTTCTCTAAAACTGCTATAAAAAACTTCAACAAAACACAACGTTTATGGTTAGGAGAAATTATCCTAAAAATATATATATATGTTTTGAAACAGTTAACAAATTTATTAAATTTTTTTTATTCTACCTGACACACCGGCAACTCTATTAAAAGTATATATATATGTTTTGGACACTCGATATACCTGTATTTCTTTGAGTATTTTTCAAAAAATATATGCAGATATTGCCTGATTTAGTGACAGCACCAAAAAGATTTTTTTTTTTTTTTTAAATCTTGATAGCTTGATGATTGGAGAGAAATTGGGGTGATGTCACCGAAGACAGCACCAATAAAGTCAATTCAAAATAGTCCATTTTCTTAATTAATTATTTTCTTGAAAGTAAATAATTTTTATTTTTATATTATTTGTATAAAATATCCATAAAGGTCTGAAGCAATAAAAGTTGGTGTTTTTTAAGCAAGTTTTTAAGTTGGAATAAAGAAAATGACGTAAATAATTTATTCCATTTAAAAATTAGATTTGGTCCCGTAAAATCTCATTCCCTATATAATATTGTGTATATGACGAGGATTAACACAAGTGAATCCACTGAAAACTGAGTCTAGTTTCCAACATTTACTATATAGAAAGAGCTTGGGGAAACGCTAAAAGCAAAAAATGGCAGCAAAAAAGGTTCTTTGCACGAACCCAGCTGATCATGAAATCAGCTATGCTAATAATTCATTTTATCAGGTCTTTTATTTTTTCTTTTTCTTTTCAATATCAATCAATTCTCCATTATGTATATTCAACAAATACTAAGATAATCTTTTCTTTTTTCATTCAGAAAGAAGTATTAATGAAGGTAAGGCCAATCGTTGAAGAAGCCATCACAGATATGTTGAGGAAAATTGGTGTTCCAACTTGTATGAAGGTGGCAGACATGGGTTGCGCCTCAGGCCCTAACACCTTCCGGGCTATATCTCACGTTATAGACACCGTCCATGGGATATGTGAACAACAAGAGTTGAAATTACCCGAGTTTGAAATGCTTCTAAATGATCTCCCAGAGAATGACTTCAACTCAGTGTTTAAGTCAATTCCTGATTTCTATAAACAAAAAAGAGATTTGGTTCAGGAAAGGTGTTTCATAAGAGGAGTTCCTGGTTCTTTCTACCACAGACTCTTCCCAAGTACAAGCCTGCACTTTGTACATTCTTCCAATGGGCTTCATTGGCTCTCAAAGGTCAGTCATGACACTCCACCTCCATGTATTTAAATGCTTTTTCTTTCATCAATACTTATCAGGGTTGAATTTTGATGATGCGATTAGCTCCCAGTTGGGGTAGAGAACAATAAGGGTAACATATGCATGGCAAGATCAAGTCCTCCCAACATATTCAAAGCTTATGCGAATCAATTTGAGGAAGACTTCACGAGCTTTCTAAGTTCACGCTCCAAAGAAATAATAGGCCAAGGTTGTATGGTGCTAACCTTCTTGGGTAGGAGAAACCCGAACCCCTCCCACGAACATCATTGTTTTGAACTCCTTGCTAAATCCCTTCTTGACTTGGTTGAACAGGTTGTAATCTGTACATAATATTTATATATATTTGGTTTCCTTAAGAATGCATGTGAGGTACAATTATTCACTCAATATTGCAATAAATTAACTTGGTTAGGCATTGTAGGGAATTGTAAAAGAGGCAGATGTGGATTCGTTCAACCTTCCCATATATCCACCTTGCAGAGAAGAAGTGGTTGAGATAGTTGAGAAGGAAGGGTCGTTTGAGATTAAGCAGCTACAGGTTTTCGTAATGGACACCGATCCTCTAAGCAGAGACGAGAAGGTGCGTAACAAAGAATTTTATATGAAAATGGGGAACAACATTGCAAATACTTTCAGAGCTGGTTTAGAACCTATTCTGTGCTGTCATTTTGGAGATGCTATACTTGACGAGTTGTTCCGGAAGTTCGCGTCGCATGTAGCGGATGATCCAAATAGTTCAATGCATCAGCTTGTTAGCCTCGTGGTTTCATTGACAAAAATATAGTTTTTAGTAAGGGCACTTGAAAATTATCAGAGGATCTGAGTTACCATGATGTAAACATTATTTACTTGACCGATGTCATCTTGAAATAAAATTATGAAGCCTTTATAATAAAATTTGAGTCTATGTTATTCAATTGGTGAATGAGAGTTAATAGTTACTGTTGGTTTAGCAAAGAATTAATTGACGCAAACAAAAATATGAATGAAAGGGATGATTTAATTCATTAACAAAGCCGCCTTTATATACCAGTTTCAAGTAACAACCTCAACAAAAATTTAAATTTTTACTCCTACTAACAAGCTAACAACTCTTACTCTTACTAACAAGCTAACAAATCTCCTTAAGACTTAGTCAAATCTCCTTAAAACTCAGTCTTATTAATAAAAATACCTTCGCAGCCTGAGACACTAACATTTTCCTCCTGACTCAAGTGCTGTAGACACCATGTTTATTCCTAAAAAACTCAAATCAACTAACATAAAAAAACAGTAAAAATATCTGTCATCTAATCCACTAATCTACAATAAACCAATTTCTTCTCGCAACTAATAACTCCTTTTTTCAATTTTGCATTTTGCACTGAAAGCTTGATCCCTTCTTCAACTAAATTCTTAAACTCAACAGCATCTATAGATGTTAATTCTTTCGCATATGAAGCTTCTTCAACAGGCTTTTGATTTTGGAAACATAACCCACTATTCTTTTCTGAAAGTTGCACATTTTCCAGTTTTAGTTTTTCACTCTCGATCTCCTAAGATTGAATCTTTTTTCATGGCTCCTCAGTATGTTTTTCAGATATTTCCTATGCAAAATATGATAGTTTATCATTAGAGAGGGATGTCAAATGTTGCTCCAAAAGAGTTACTTTTACATGCAATTCCTTATTTTTAGAACACTTGTTTTGCAGTTGTTTTTATAGGATACAATTATTTGTCGATTTTATCTCAAGCTCAAAACTCTTGTAATTATATTGCATCATCAATTTCATAATTGTCTTAACTTGCTCAGTAAGAAGGTCCATTTGATCTGATATCATTACTCCATGACACTTGGATGCCACTTGCTTCTCCTCGAATGAATTCAATGAGAAACTCTTCTTCCGCATCTTGATCTTGAACAATTCATTACCACTAGAGTCAAGGATTAGACACATTCTTTCTTCAAACATCATCTTGAATCCCTTCTCTATCAATTGCCCCACACTCAGCAAGTTTTGATCAATCTCAGATACAAACAAAACATCTGAGATCAACTTAGTTCCATCACAACTCTCTATTTCCACTGTGTCTTTTCCTTCACTTCTAGGCATTCTCCATTTCCTATCCTTACTCTCGACTTCAATGATCTGTCAAGGTCTTTATATAACTTCTCATCACAAGTCATGTGATTGGTGAAACCACTATCAACTAACCAACTGTCACATAAAGTGCTTAATGAGAAGTAAGAGACAACAAATAAATGGTCCTCTTCTTCTTTAACTACAGCATGTGCTCCACCTTGCTGCTGATTTATTTGTTTATTGTAGAACCTCTTAATGTGCCCTATCAAGTTGCACCTTCTGCGCTTCACATTCAACCTTCTTCAACACCTGAAATGAGGATGATTTTGTTTTCTACAATACTTACATGAAGAATACTTATTATAATTTCTAGTACCATTACCTTTTGCAACAATTTTTGAACCACTATTGCCATCACTCTTCTTCTCATTCCACTTTTGTTCCTCACCTTTTTCACCCTGCTGCATCTTAGCCTCCACTGCTCATTCTATGCTTCCTTTCCTACCTCATTAGCCTCCTCTGCTTTTGTGCTTGTAAAGCACTGATCAACTCCATTACTCTCAACTGGGTTAAGTCCTTGGCGTTCTCCGAAGAAGCAATTGTTGCTTCATATTTCTTAAGCATAGAGACAAGTATTTTTTGCACCAGTCTAGAATCAAAGAGATCAGTCCCAAGAACTCTTACCTTGTTGGCAATATCTATCAGCTTGTTCAAGTAATCTTTGATTGACTCAAACTCCTCTATCTGTAGCCTATCGAATTCTATGATCAAGTTCAACACCTTCATGCTCTTGATCCTCTCATCTCATTGATACTTAGCCTTGAGGTAGTCCCATGTCTCTATTGTTTATTCAAAAACCATAATTCTATCGAATATGGTTGGTGAAACCGAAGCATAAAGACAAGACTTTGCCTTAGCCTTCTTGGTGGTTCTTTCCTTGTGAATTTTTATCTGGTTCATAGTTGGATTGTTAGGAAGTGGAGTCACTTCATAGTCTTCCTTGACAGCTTCCCAGTAATCACAACCCTCCATGTATGCTTGCATTCTCACAACCCATGTTTGATAATTCTCTCCATCAAACACAGGCAGGCTAAGACGGACATGTTACTTGATCCCGATTCCATTTTCCTCAAAACCTCACAAGTATATCTCTCAATTTTCTCTCAGAACTCTCACAAAACTTTTCTCGCAAGTCCCTCAAGAAAAATAACTCTCGATACCACTGTTGGTTTAGCAAAAAACTAATTGAATCAAAGAAAAATATGAATGAAAGGGTGATTTAATTTATTAACAAAGCAACCTTTATATACAGTCTCAAGTAACAATTTCAACAAAAATTTAAATTCCTACTCCTACTAACAAGTTAACAACTCCTACTCTTACTAACAAGCTAACAAATCTCCCTAGGACTTAGTCTTATTAAAAAAAATTCCTTTGCAGCCCTTGAGACACCAACAGTTACTCCAAATAAATATTCAATATTTTTTTCACAATATAGACCTTAAGCTTTAGTTAACTATTTTTTCGGTTAAATTATTTAACATATCTTCAATATATTTGTAACACCTCGATATCCGATCCGATCATCAGGTCCGAGCTATAAGGTGCCATATTCGTTTTCAGAGCAACTGTAATCTATAACATTCAATTACAAGTGAATCATACACATTAAACAATATATAATAATTTTCGAGTCTTATACGAGCTTACAAAAGCTTGTTTACTAACCTGAGGTCGATACAAACCAAATTGTAAAGAATACAAAGTCTTAAGTCAACGTCGGGACTTTGGGATTTCCTTGTCGTGATGTGACTCTTTGAGTAAGTTTCATTGTGACCTCGAAGTAACAATGTATCCGTGAGAATCCTGCTTTGTTCCTCGTTGTGACGTCAAAGGTTCGTTGTCATTACATGACAATCTATTAGTTCTAATTATAATCTAATACAAGTTGAATCAACCTAGAATTTACTTATATACATATTTCCATGCAACCAACCTAATAACCTACCAAAACATAAAGGGAGAATCTACCTAAAATTATGGTAACTTTCAAACAAGTAAGTTTTACAATTTAGTTATTTTCATAAACTAAGCTTAATTTCTAACAAGTTCACACCAATTTTATTCAATTCTCAACAAGGTTAACTTTCAAAACTTTAACATTTTTACAAATTAGTACGTGAGTTAACTAAATCAAGCTCTCGTGACTTCAAGTCTATAAAAATAAATGAAAAATGATTAGGAACTTGCTTGGAATTAAGGCCCAAAGCTTCAAACCTAACAAAAATGGTGTTTTCCTCTTAATTTTCTTCTTTGGCCGATTGGAGAAGATGTAATTCTCATCTCTCCTTCCACTAAGTTATCTTTTATACTTAGCTTAATAGTTAATTAAGCTTAATTCACTTAATTAATCATGTTTCTTAACCATTTAACCTTTAATTTTTAATTTAATTTATACATGTATTACCATCTGTCACACGCGACGACAAATCCTCCTCGGAGCCGTTCTCCCTTCTCCAGATCTACCCTAGCGCCCACCTTCCTTCCCCTCACCCCAACGCCACTGCACTACCACCGACCACCCACCTTCGTCGCCCACCACTACTGCTGTGCTATCGTTTAACCCAACGTTTGCCCTCTCCTTTTTCCTTCTTTTTCTTTTATTTATTTTATTTATTGTTTATGTTTATTATTTATTTTTATTTTTATTTGTTTATATTATATTATTTTATATATATATAAGCATATTTATTATTATTATTATTATTACTACTACTACTACTTATTTTCATTTCATTTCATTTTTATTTTAATTCTATTTTGCTTTCTTTCTTATTTCTAATTTTGGTATTATTATTGTTCTACTATTATCATTATTAATATTCTTATTATTCCTTTTATGTCTATTGATATGGTTGTTTTGTGCTTAAATTCATTAGTGATTGCCTGTCTTTGTTGAGTAACAGTTGGTTGACCTATTGCATGTTCTATGGTTGTCATGTACAGAATCTTTGCAAGAATTGGACTGAGTTTTTCTTTTTTACTGCCTTTTGATATTGGAATTGTTCTGTTATTTCAAGTACATAATGACAAACACGCGTAAAGGTAAAACTAAAGTCGCGATCCCCACTTCGAAAAAGCAAAAGACACTTGGCGCGACTACCTCTTTGGCTGCCACTGTCGACGCTCGTCACTTGTGTCTTAGATTTCCATCGGGTCCTCACAAGGATCTATATCAGCATCTCCGACAACGTCCTTTAGGTTTGGGCAGATGCATAGAATGGGCAGCTTTAGAGGCGGTTCACTTAGCCGACGATGTTCGCGCTTTACTTGAGATTGCTATCGCCTATTTACTATCATCGAGCCTACATACTTAGAGCTTACCTTAGAGTTCTGCTTGACTTTTCAGTTTCAGCATGCGATAGCGAGACATGATAAGCCGCACACAGTCTCATTCTGGTTGGGTGGCCAGATGTGACATACGAGTGTACCAAACTTCAGAGTCGCATTTGGTATTTACATTGAGGAGTTCACAAGCACCTCCGATTTCTCTTCTCTCCATCGTCACCAGCATCATCCACCATCTGATTGTTGGGAGGCCATATCAATGATGGCAACACTGTAGAACTCTAGCCAGTCGAAAGCGACTTCTCTGCCTCTTGCCCTTCGGTACCTTCATGCCCTTCTCGCACATACTTTGACAGGACGGAGGGAGAGTAGAGGTGTCGTGAGTACGAATGATGTTTATTTCTAATGGTGCATGGCGACACGACATCCTACTGATGTCACATATTTTATCGCTTTGGCATGCTGGCATCAAACTGATCGCACTAGGAGGGGTTCAATTTTCTTAGGTCCCTATGTGACTCGATTGGCGAGACATTTTGGACTGCTCGACACACCAGAGCAGACATCCTCCTTTACACTGATTGGACAGATGGTCCCGTAGGGATTATCTATTATGAATCATATGAGGATTGTCGAAACCATTTTTTGAAAAATAAGTCCCGCCTTTTATTTTAAAACCGAAAATGAAATCGCCACCAATCTTTTTTAAATAGGTGTGATTTGGTCACCTTATAATATATTTAAAATTATTAAAATCAATTTGGTTTTCAAAATAAAAAAAAAATGGGTTCGGGAGTCAGTTACACATGAGGAAGGATTAACACCCTCATACGTTCAAAATTGGTACCTAGTCAATTATTTGATGTCTTATTATTGAAAATCAAGAACTTGAGAAAAATTTAAAATACGATCCTTAAATACACAAACTATATGTTTTAATGTCATTTAAAAATTAGATTTTTGTGGAGAAAGCTAATTTATTTGAATCAATCGAGAAAAATCATGTCTAATAAGTTAGGGCACAATATTTTCGAATTTTCGAAAACAAAAAAAAAATTATTGATTTTAAATAGGATATCCAATTATTTTGGTTCAAAAAAAAAGCATACCCTGCACGTTAGGACACAATTCTTTGAGTTCCCTAAAATAAAAGAACACTAAACATTTATCAGTTTTAAATAGGATATTCAATTACTTAAGTTCAAAGAAAAATCATACCCAGCACGCTAGGGCACAATTTCTCAAGTTTCCTAAAATAAAATAACATTGCCTCATTTTTTGAAATAATTTAGGTAATAGAAATATGACATGTGATTTATTTTATTAAAATATTTTTACAAAGCTTGAATGATTATGCACATAATTTAATATTTAAAAATGACAATAATAAAAATATATACATGCATGGAATAAATTAAATGGATATAATTGAATTCAAATTACAAAAAACAAAAAATAATAACAGCAAATAAAATAAAAATATAATTGTAACGAAAATGGTAATGCACATTCAATACCCAAAACAGATAAAATAATACAGATGCATTAGTATATATAAAAGGGGTTAATTTGGAAATCCAAACAAAACGATGGGCAGATTTAAAACAAAAAAAAAAAAAGAAAGAAGAATTTAATTTTTAAAACAAAATAATAGGATTTTAAAATAAAATAAATAAGAAGGATTTAATTTAAAGAAAACAAAATATAAGGGCGGGATTTAAAAAAGAGAAACACTAAGGGTTAAATTGAAATAAAAATAAAATTTAAAGTAAAATTAAAAAAATAAACGGGGCTTGAATCTTAATATTGGAAAGTTCAGGGGCCAAATGGTAAATAAACTAATCCTTGGGACACGTGGCATCCTCAGAAGGGTCCACAATTGAGTGATTAAATCGTAAATGAAATAAAATTTAAGGGCCAATTTAAAAAACAAATAAAAAAGGGAAGAAGGACACAATCAGACAATGCTCAAAGGAGGGAGGACCTGGGCGGCAATTTGCCCACGCGCTTCATAAATATGCGAACTCTAGGATGCATTCGGGTCGAATCTAGGTCACCACTGAAACTATGCCGTTTTGGGCGTATGAAACAAAGCCCAAAACAACGTCGTTTTATAGGGCTTATAAAAGTTAAAAATTTTTGTAAAAATTCATTTCTTCCTTTGCCTTTTAAAAAAAAACATTTTTTTTTTCTCTCCCTTCTCTCTTAAAGCTCTCAAGGCTGGCCATGGGGCCGTCGATCGTCTGCCATGGGTCCGCTAATCGCCAGCGCCAGGAACCACTACGTACGGCGATCAAGAACCCCAAAAGTTACCTTTTGTCCCTTTTTTCAACTCGAAGTCAGATCTGGGGTTAAATCCCTCAGATCTAGTCTCAAAACCCAGTCAATCTCCAAATGGCTTTTGGCTTTTAGGGTTTTTTTAGGAGTTTTGTTTGTTATTTTTCTTTTTAGAAGATCCCACACGAATATGGGAGTTATTCGAGGGCTCTTTACATATGAAAGATGCTGCCTTTCATCGGAGGCAGAGTCCTTGGCCACTCATAACGGTGACAACGGCGATGACCAGGTAAAATCCTTGCTTTTTCTTTTTATTTTTTATTTAATATTACTTTTGAAAATAAAAATAAAATAAATATATGTATAAAAATAGTAATACCTCGAAATTCCTTTATTTTTTTCTCTTCTATTTCATGTGTAAAAGATATTAAAAATCTGATGATGGCATGATTTATTTTTTAGTTTTGCCTCTGTTCTCTTTCTCTTTGCAGGGTTCATCGATAGTGGCAGCATAATTTTCGAGTCAACAATGGTGGTGGCAAAGGGACCTCGGAGCGTGGGTGCCTTTGTTTGTATGCCCGCTGACGTGGCAGCTAACGTGGCATGGGGAAGAGCAACGACAAAAGTCTTGCTAATTAGGATTTTCTAAGTTCCCAAAAATGTTTAGGTTTTTGGGCGTTTGAATTTTGGGCTTTAAATTGGGTCATTCTTTGGTTTGGGTTTGTAGTGGGTTTTAATTTAAGGGTAGTTGGGGTTTTGTAAATGGATTTTTTTTAATTTTTTAAATTTGATTATTATTTATTTTTCATTTTTTGTTTTTGTTGGTTTTATTTATTAGGCTGGATGGAAATGAGCCTCTACAGCTGCCTCTCTTTACTCATTGTCGTGTAAAGAGAATGGAGCAAAGACTAAAAGGAGGACCAATTTTGTCCGGTCCCACTGAATTCAACTTCTTTGGTGCTTTTTCAAGTAATCCGACCCACTGCAACTCAAAGGTATGGGATTTGATGTTGTAACTTCTCTCAATTCCACTGTAACCTTAGGGACATTAAGATTCGTTACTCATTTTGATCTGATCCACTGCAACTTCAGGGATATAGGATCTGGTGCTTCACTTCATTCTATTGTAACCTCAAGGACATTGAGATCTACTTTGTTACTTTAATCTGACCCACTGCAACTTAGGGGTATGGGATTTAATGTTGTAACATCTCTCCATTCCACTGTAACCTTAAGGACATTGAGATTGATTACTTATTTTGATTCGTTCCACTACAACTTCAGGGATATAGGATCTGATTCTTCACTCCATTCCACTGTAACCTCAAGGATATTGAGATCTGCTTCGTTGTTTTAATCTGCTTCACTGCAACTTTGAGGTATAAAATTCATCGTTGCGGCTTCAATATGCTCCTCTTCAGCTTTAAGGATGTAAAATTCGTCTTTGCAGCTTCAATCTAGCCCTTTATAGCTTTGAGATTTGCCTTTGTGGCTTCAATCCGCTTCTCTACAGTCTTGAGATTAGCCTTTGCGAACTCAATCTACTTCTCCTCATCTTCAGGGTATAAGATTTGTCATTACGGCTTTAATCTTTTCCTTCACATCTCTAGGGTACAAGATTCGTCGTTGCAACTTCAGTCTTTCCCTTCACATCTCTAGGGTATAAGATTCATCGTTGCAGCTTCAATCTTTCCCTCCACATCTCTAAGGTATAAGATTCGCCATTGCGGTTCTAATCTTTCCCTTCACATCTCTAGGGCATAAGGTTCGCTATTATGGTTTCAATCTTTCCCTCCACGTCTTTAGGGTATAAGATTCGCCATTGTGGCTTCAATCTTTCCCTTCATATCTTTTAGGGTACATGATTAAACGTTTCCTCAGTTCATCTCGCCATTTTGTGGGAATGAAACTTGTGGAATATGCTTTTACGGACCTCCATGCAGGACAAATTATTAGGATGTCATGATCGGAATGAACCAAATGCTTCTAACTAAATAAGTGTGCATGTTATTGACATTAATGTCAAATTCAAAAATGATTTTCTTTGTCCTTAGATTGACATGATTTGTCATTTCTCCAAGTTCTATCACTAGTGTGTCACCATTTTTCCCTTTCTGGTTTGGTGTTATTGATATGAAATCCAAAGAGGTAGTCATAAATTGAATTATGTGCTTAAGGATCCCTCTAACCCTCAAGTTTGGTTATTTCCAATTAGTGGTCCTATTTCAAGTCCCCGTATTATTTAGAAATTTTCCAAAGCGATATGCAGAAATCCTTTAATTTCTTATATCGTTAGAGCACTAACCGCTATTTCAATGCAAAAAATGCTTGAACAGGATTATAATGTGGATAAAAATGAATTTTATTGTAGGCAAAGCTCCCATGAATGAAAAGATTAAAAGCATTGGTCCACTAACCACAATTTTGATGCAAAAATGTTTGAACAGGGTTGCAAGGCGGATAAAATTGAATTTTATTGGAGGCAAAGCTCGCATGAATGAAAAAGATTAAAAATTACCCATATTAGTCAAAAGTTGCCAAACATAAGGTGAGCAAACAATGGAGTTAGGTGCCTAAATATCAAAGTATGAGCTTCGCTGAGCGAACTTGATGAGGACCATTCTGAGCTTGATATGTGTCTATGAAACTTGAAGTACTTCGTCGATGTCTCAAGGTGTAAATTTCTCCACCTTGTTACTTCTGAAGGAACGACCGTTACAAGTCCATTCTTTACTCCAAATTTGAGTCGCCCTTTTCATTACAGGAAAACAGGTTTTTAGCGAGCTGTTTTTTGGTTTATAGCCACACTTATAAACGCTGCTAAAAAGCGCCATAAAAAGGCCGCTAAAGATAACACCGCTAAAAATCATGACGTTTTTTAAGAAAAAACGCCGTTATAGAACATGATCTTTAGCGACGCTCAAAAGCATCGCTAAAGACTTTAACGACGCTTTTCCTACAAACGCCGTTAAAGACCATGTTCTTTAACGACGCTTTTCCTACAAACGCCGCTAAAAACCATGTTCTTTAACGACGCTTTTCCCACAAACGCCACTAACATTAACAAATTTTAATTTTAATTCATATAAAAACCAAATTTTAAATATTTTTTTTTTTGTAAATTCAAATTCATTTTAAATTGGATTTTTACTCAAATCTTCATAAATTTCTTGAAAAACCGAGCCTTTTTAAGTGTTAGTGATGAAATCTTGCAAAGCTAGAATATGTAAATACATGTAGATAACTTGAAACATATGACAAGGTAAAATTGCATTTCACAAACAACTAAATATCCAAAAATCTAATAATTCAATTACACTCGAATTACCAAAAAAGAACAAAAATTCTTAACAAAATTGAAACAAAAAGTGTAAAATTTAAACAAAAAATTTCTAAATTATTCATAATGCTAAATTGCAAAAGACATTATTAGTCAAGGTCCCTCTTATAGCATAGAGTTGAATATCATCTCCGCAATTTTCCTACAACAACAGAAACAATATAATCATTTTCAAATTTGATTTGGTTCAATTTAATTCATACAATATTATAAATTAGTTTATATCAATGGCTAGTAAATGAAGAAAGTTTGAGAGAAAACATTTAATCGAACTATTTTCTAATAAATAAGATAATGCAAAATCATACTCAAATCTGATATGCAAATGAATCATGAGTCCTGAACAAGGATTTCAATTGCGGTTGCGGCCGCGTTTTCGATCGCGTTACGTTTATCGCGATTGCGGACATAACGGATGCTATTGCAGTCACTACGGGTATCGCGGTCATGAATTTTATATTAACTAAAATCATTAAATAGATAAAATCATATAATTTAAATTAAATTTTTTTTTAAAATTTTACCATAACGGAACAATAGCAGGAATAGCGGACCGCTATTGCCGCAATTGGCCGTCACCTATTAAATTGCGGCCGTGATCCACCATTATTGGTGTGATTCCGCTTCACACTAATATTTTCAGCAATAACGGTTTCGAACGGTGCCGCTACCGCTATATAGCGGCCGTTATTCCGCTATCGGACCGCTATTTAAATCCCTAGTCCTGAATCTTAAACTCTTAACTTCACCTTAATAAGCATGAAGTTAAATAAGCATATAAACCTATATTGCTCTGACCCTACAATCTTTGAGATACCCTTTATATACACGCGCATATACTTATGTCTAACACTTAAATCCGAGTTGCAACGAAGTTATTTATTCAAGTACCTTCTTGGCTGAAGCAACCGTAGGTTCACCCCATTCCATTGCTTTCTTCTCAAGCATTTCAAAATCAGCTTTATCAGCCTGTAGGATAATATATTACTTCAATTAGCTATCGGAACTGCCTTGCTTTAGTCCAAAAATAAAATTTACACAAAAAGAAAAGAAAAAAATCACCTCAATGAGGGCACCGACTTCATTATAGAATCTTGAATATCGTTTATGAATAAGCTTAGCCAAAAACCATCCTATATAATCATCAAGTTCATTAATATCATGTATCTATATCGTATTTGGTAACCTTCACGACCACCCCAAAACACAGTTTTCTCCCCCTAGATAGTGTGTCACCTATAGAAAAAAAAAATTAACAGAAATAGGACACCAATATAATCTGTCAATCAAGGAATTAAAAAACTGGATTGGAGGTGGACCTTCATTTATTGGTTCGAACAGTTAGTTCAACCATGGAGAGATTTTTTTAAAAAGCAATTTAAAAAAATTGAAGGACAAAAATACACAGTTCCCTTTTGTTGTTATAAATGGTTAAACACCTACCTCCATGGCTTTCTTGACTTGAGCTACAGCATATACATATACAGACACAACAGCCAGTGAGTAAAGTTTGACAAACCAATTAAATAGAGATACAAGGATGTCTTGAGAGCAAAAACTTGGATCGGCCAAGACTAATTACTAACCCTTTAAAAAAACAAATTGACAATTCTAAAACCCTATTCTTATTGGCAAAAAAATTATCAATTTTAAAGATAGCATTAATGAATGATAAGTCAAATTATAACACATTAGGCCAACACATTACAAAGAACCTTAGAAATAAAAATAGAACTTCAGCACCAAAGCATATATCATTTGATCTTAGGTTAATGAAGGCCAAAATTTAACATCTCTGATCACAACAATTTTAAACTTAAATATTTGGTTTTGAAAAATATTTGGTGGTAAAGCATTTGTTCAGCAGGGGAAAAAGTACAAAGAGTTTGAATGGGGACTAAGTTTTGTGTTATGGTTTTACTATCAACCATATATATAAAAATAATTTTCCATGTTTTTTTGTTTCATTGCTCAGATACAGGGATTTCTAAATGGACTAAGAATGTATGTTTTTAGTAGTTTTTCTTACTAGAAAATGCTACTAAATAAAGCCTAGGATGTTTATAGATGGATGCTTGTTAGATATGTTACCTGAAACATGTTCCTTCTGCTTGGTGTTTGTAATTGAATGATGAGCTTCATCTCCCTTAAACTGTTGTCAAAAACAATTAAAAATTGTATATCTTTTATGGATAGAATCTTACTACTACAGGTTCCTCAGTGAATCTGAACCGAGAAAGATGGACTTTTTTGCTGCTAATGATATAAAGCAATTAAACTCAATAAATAATGAAAAAAAGGCCTAGAAAATAAAAAGACAAAAAACATTTTTATGGTTTTACCTAGCTTGATTTGCAAGGAAGTACAAGGTGTTTGCACCAATCTGAAACAAGACACCAACAAATTAAGTATCGTACATTCAGTACAAATGGCAGTGACCAAATGTTGTTCATAACAAGTAACATTTGAAACAATCTATGCAATTATCTAAATAATTTGCAAGCCATTTTGGAGCAATTTGCAAACATGTGGCAACAACAATTGGTGGGAACAACAAGCCTTGTAACAGCTGGAGGCAAACTATGAAGGCATCAACCATTTTTAGTCTCTTTCTTGCTTCTCCCTTCTTGACTGATTGTGTCAAAGAAAATAGAAGATAACCAACAGACGAGGTGAGCAACCACCACACCTTACCTTATGGTTCGTATGGATTAGCTATAGGAGGCTTTACCACTATCATTGGCCAGCATCAGTGTGTAGTATACTCCAATGTGTTGTATCACTATTCTGTCAAAAGTGTGCTCTGCCACTCACATTTCATTAACTACAATCAGATAGTAGGAATGGGTGGCATTACACAATATTCATTGCCCTCAAACATTCTATTCCATGCCAATCATTTAAGAGGGTAAGGAAAAATGAAGCAATGCCAAATCAAAAGGGACAGCTGAAAGGTATACAAAGTAGCTAAACTTATAAAAGGACTAGTTTAACATTTAAAAAGGGCTTTTGAAAAACACATAGTAACCTAGTTTTTGGGTTGGCTCGTTGTAAGCATTTCTTTTATTGTTAAAAAGTATTTTTAGAAACCAAAAACAATGCTAAATTGCCAACACAGCCAAAATGAAGAAACAAGCGGACTCTTCTCAGAGCCGGCACATGTTTGGAGCAATTATTAGAGCTCTTGTCAAGCACTTAAATGACATCATTTCGAACCTTGTCTTCCCCTAACCCTCTCCCAATATTATATCCATAAAAAAGATAAGACCCTCCTCAAGCCTTTACATATAGTCTCAGCGAAGATGAGTCATTTGGTTCTTATAAAGGCAAATAAATTATAGAAAGGAGGTTTATATATATATACATACATGTTCAGAGATTGAACTACCAAGGGTTTTTCAAATTGACAAAATCATACCAGTCCAAAATACTAAATAACTTCAAGCAAAATGGGAGCTCCAAGACTATTAACAATTTCAGTCTTCTATAAGAACCAAATTCCAAGAGTTTTGTATGAGTAAATAAACGTGTATTTGATCATACAATCACATTGATTCATCATCAACAACAACATTAATATAATTCAATTAACCATATTTGAATCAATTAAAAAGAACCAAGAATAAATTAGATTTTGATAACTGAAATGTTTATTACTCAAAGTTTAAAGCAAGCAACTGCGGACCTTATCCTCATCCATCCATTGTTAATGCTTCCATTTTCTTTTTCTTTTTAAAGGGACCAAAAAAAAAAGTATAATCAGGTGTTGTCGAAGCCCACGACTTGTTTGTTTGCACCCCAATATGCTTTATCACTGTGTGAACAAAAACAATGCTAGAAATAGTTTCCTTCCCAAAGTGTTATTAACAAGGAAGATAACATAATCGTAACCATTGATTCAGAATACCTAAGAACACAATCTCTAGAAAAAATTATCAATGTCTCAGATTTTGAAAGACTAAAAGAGTTGCAGTTAATTAAATGTGCAGGCAAAAAGATCAGGAAAAGAAGTACAATACATTTTTTGTTGAATTGAAACGGCGAAAAAGAAGGGTAATTAATAAAAGAAAGAAAAGAGTAACCTGAAGAAGAAGAATCAGAAGAAATGAAGTATCTTAAAGAGAATGAAAACGAGGAAACCGAAGAAGATGAGAAGGAAAAGGTAGTCCACCACTACGAAAAACTTGGTTGATCCATGATTTCGTTTCTGCTGCTTATTGTTCTTATTCTTCGATTCATCTATTTCTTCAAGTTGCGCCATTCAACCGATGGATTTTTGGATTTCACTGTAACCAAAATTTGGGGATCTCGACTTTGGGGTTTGAAGAAGAGGGAGTAACGAGCGGGTAACCAAAAATTATTTTTTGGGACTGAGCGGGATTTGAATTTCCTCTCTCTTTTTCTTTTAGCAAAATCAAATCGGTAAATAATATTATAATACTTCATTATTAAATAAAGCAAAAAAAATAGTATAAGATTTTTAAATAAATATTAATAAATGTTAAAATCTATCTTTAGTGGCGCTTTTTCATAAGTGCTGTTTTTTCAAAAGCGTCGCTAATGGTCTGACCTTTAGCGATGTTTTCCTATAAGCGTTGCTAATGCTTTGACCTTTAGCGACGTTTTACCACAAGCGTCGCTAATGCTCAGATCTTTAGCGACGCTTTCCCACAAGCGTCGCTAATGCTTTACCTTTTGCGGCATTTATGTAGAAACGCCACTATTGATTTACCTTTTACAGCGTTTTTTGTCCAAATGCCGCTAATAACTTGTTTTGCTGTAGTGTTTTCGGGTTTTCAACTCAAAGTTCATTTGGTTTCAAGACGCCTTTTGCGGGTTTTCATCTTGACCTCACCTGTTTCTTTTCTCTCTCTTTTTTTCTTCTTTCTTTTTCTTTTCTTTTTTTTTTAGGTGAAATTTCTTTTTCATCGAATCCGAGTTCACGGGGTTTGGTAGATCTTCGCCTTCAATCTGATCAAAATTAAAGCTCCTCCAAAAAAGGCTTTCTTCACCTCATAGGGCTCTTCCTAATTTGGCAATCATTTTCCTTGAAAATCCTTTTGTAGGCAAGATCCTTTTCAAAATCGGAGCTCCCTTATGGAATTCTCTAGAACGGATCCTTCTTTATCATAAGCTCATGTCATTCGTTTTGGTACGTCTAATCATGACGAATAACTTTTAGCATTTTTATTCAATCAAGTTTAGCTGACTGCATCTAGATTGGATCCATTCTTCTTCATCAATTCTAACAAATTTTGGAGGCTAGGAAACTCGACTCCAATGGGTAAGACTGCTTTAATTCCATATATTAGGGAGAAAGATGTTGTCCCGGTGGATGCTCTAACAGAGGTTCGATAAACATCGAGGGCAAATGGTGAAGTTGATTTTCCAAAGAATCTTCTTAACGTTCTTATTAGCGAATTAATCTAATGACGTTCATGCCCCACATAGAAAAAAGGTCATGACGTGAAGAGGTGAAGGAGATACATCGATTTTTAAGATGCCCTGTACGGGTTTTCATCTTGATTTTTTTTCTTCTCTCTTTTTTCTTAAGTTTCAATATGCCCTTTGCAGGTTTTTTATCTCGACCCTTTTTCTTTTTCATTTCCTTTTTTCTTTCTTTCTTTCTTCTTCTTCTTCTTCTTCTTCTTCTTCTTCTTCTTTTGACCTCCTTTTTGATAACATGTCAAGCCTCATTCTTCGAAGTTTCTCTTTGAACTGGATTGTATTTCTCGTTTATGGGAGCTTGTGTGTCATGAAATCAGTTCCTTAAGCCAGAGAGTCTGAGTTCGTTCCGCAGTGGAGTCGTCAAGCTGTTGAAACCATTTTGTGAAAAATAGGTCCTGACTTTTATTTTAAAACAAAAAATGGAGTCGCCACCAATCTTTTTTAAATAGGTGTGACTGGGTCACCTTGAAATATATTTAAAATTATTAAAATCATTTTGGTCTTCGAAATCAAAAGAAAATGGGTTCGAGAGTCGGTTACGCATGAGGAAGGATTACCACCCTCATACGCCCAAAATTGATACCTAGTCGATTATTTGATGTTTATTAAAATCATTTTGGTCTTTGAAATCAAAAGAAAATAGATTCGGGAGTCGGTTACGCATGAGGAAGGATTACCACCCTCATACGCCCAAAATTGTTACCTAGTCGATTATTTGATGTCTTAGTATTGAAAATCGAGAACTTGAGGAAAATTTAAAATACGATCGTTAAATACACGAATGAGATATTTTATTGTTATTTAAAAATTAGATTTTTGTGCAGAAAGCTAATTTATTTGAATCAATCGAGAAAAATCATGTCCAATAAGTTAGGGCACAATATTTTTGAATTTTCGAAAACAAAAAACATTTATTTATTTTAAATAAGATATTCAATTATTTAGGTTCTAAGAAAAACTATACCCTACACGTTAAGGCACAATTTTTTGAGTTCCCTAAAATAAAATAACATTGAACATTTATCGGTTTTAAATAGGATATTCAATTACTTAGGCTTAAAGAAAAATCATACCCAACACGTTAAGGCACAATTTCTCGAATTCCCTAAAATAAAAGAAAATTTCCATGTTTTTCTAAATAATTTAGGTAATAGCAAAAATGGCATGTGATTTATTTTATTAAAATATTTTTATAAAGCTTGAATGATTATGCACATAATTTAAGATTTAAAAATGACAATAATAAAAATATATACGTGCATGGAATAAAATAAATGGATATAATTGAATTCAAATTACAACAAACAAAAAATAATAACAGCAAATAAAATAAAAATATAATTGTAACGAAAATGGTAATGCACATTCAATACCCAAAACAAATAAAATAATGCAAATGAATAAGTATATACAGAAGGGATTAATTTGGAAATCCAAACAAAATGATGGGCAGATTTAGAACAAAAAAAAGAATAATTTAATTTTTAAAACAAAATAATAGGATTTTAAAATAAAATAAATAAAAAGGATTTAATTTTAAAAAATAGAATATAAGGGCTAAATTTAAAAGAGAGAAACACTCTAAGGGTTAAATTGAAATAAAAATAAAATTTAAAGTAAAATTAAAAACCAACAAAAAAACGAGACTTGAATCTAAATATTGAAAAGTTCAGGGGCCAAAGGGTAAATAAACTAATCCTTGGGACACATGGCATTCGTAGAAGGGTCCACAATTAAGGGATTAAATCGTAAACGGAATAAAATTTTAAGGGCTAATTTTAAAAAACAAATAGAAAGGGGAAGAAGGACTCAATCGGACAACGCTCAAAGGAGGGAAGACTTGGGCGGCAATTTGCCCACGCACTTTAGAAACACGCGGACTCTAGGATGCATTTGGGTTGAATTCGGGTCACCATTGAAACGACTCCATTTTGGGTGTCTAAAATAATGCCCAAAAAGACGTCATTTTATAAGGCTTATAAAAGTCAAATCTTTTTTGTTAATATTCATTTTTTTCCTTTGGTTTTAAAAAAAACATTACTTTTTTCTCTCCCTTCTCTCTCAACGCTCTAAAGGCTGGTCGTGGGGGTTGTCGACCGTCTGCCGTGGGTCCACCGAGAACCACTGCTTACAGCAATCGAGAATCGCAAAAGTTAGCTTTTTGTCCTTTTTTCAACTCGAAGCCAAATTTGGGGTTAAATCCCTTAAATTCGATCTCAAAACCCTAGACAATCTCCAAATGGCTTTTGGCTTTTAGGGTTTTAAGAGTTTTGTTTGTTATTTTCCTTTTTAAAAGATCCCACGCAAATATGGGAGTTATTCGGGGGCTCTTGACACCAGAAAGATGTTGCCTTTCATCAGAGGCAGAGTCCTTGGCCACCCACAACGGCAGCAACGACGATGATCAGGTAAAGCCTTAGCCTTTTCTTTCTATTTTTTTATTTAATATTCTTTCAAAAATAAAAATAAAATAAATATATGTATAAAAATAGCAATACCTCGAAATTTCTTTGTTTTTTTTCTCTTCTATTTTGTGTGTAAAAGATATTAAAAATCTGATGATGGCTTTTATAGCCAATTGGGATACATGATTTATTTTTTGGTTTTGCCTCTGTTCTCTTTCTCTTTGCAGGGTTTATTGGCGGTGGCAATGCAATTTTCATGTCAACAGTGGTGGTGGTAGAGAGACCTCGAGACATGGGTGCCTTGATTTGTGTGGCAGCTGACGTGGCATAGGAGGAGCGACGGTAAAAGACTTGTTGATTAGGGTTTCCTAAGTTCCCAAAATTTTTTAGGTTTTTGAGCCTTTGAATTTTGGGCTTCAGATTGGGTCTTAAGGTTATTAGGTCATTCTTTGGTTTGGGTTTGTACTGGGTTTTTGTTTAAGGGTAGTTTGAGTTTTGTAAATGGAGTGTTTTAATGTTTTAAATTTAGACTATTGGACTTTAAATTTGGTTATTATTTATTTTTCTTTTTTTGTTTTTCTTGGTTTTATTTATTAGGCTGGACGGAAATGGGCCTCTATAAGGATGATAAGTTGCCAGGAGGGACGAGCTCGTACTCAATACACATTAGTTCGTCACGAACGTCATGACGAGCCTGAGGATTTTCCTGATGATGATGCTCCCCTACACGAGGAGCCTGCTCGTCCCTCACCTCCACCAAGGTATAGTGTTTCCGATTCTTGTGTCACTCGTGATCAATTCGAGCAGTTCGGGTGACAATTGAATGAGAAAATCGATTATCTCATTTAGATCCATCGTGAGAGTGATGCGAAGAGGAGAGCACAGTACAATAGCTTGTATGCTGAGTTGCAGAGGCTACAGGTTTTTCATTCTGCCAGTGCACCGCACGACCCCACTACCTTGCACGACAACGATCATTTATCTCCTTTATTTTTAGTTTATTTCTTTATTTCTATTTTAAGTTGTACTTTTATTTTTTGTTGTTGGTTTTATTTTTTTGAGACTTCTTTAGTTAATTTGTTCTTTGAACTATGTCATTTTTATTATTGTTTTATTCTAGTTAACTCCCTTTCTTACTCATTTTTGTTTATTTTTTGTCTTAGTTTTCTTGGAATATTGCACTTCATTTAGTCTCGCTGCGTTTCCGGCTTTCCCAATTAAGACGAAATCATCTTAATTCAAGGAAGTTTGAATTCCTTTCCTCCTTTTGATATTATGCTTATTTTGCTTATATTTGTTTGTACATTAATGACAATGTACATCTTAAGTGTGGGGAGGTTGATTGTGTATAATTGTAATAAAATCCCTGAATTATTTATTGTGTTTAAATAATTTTCTCATACCCTATTAGAGTGAATTTTTGCTATTTGGAATTTTTATTGATGTATTTTTGGCTTAATTTGTGAATTATTATGTATAGGTTGATTCAATCTTTAAGACATGAGAGAGTTAAGCATGATGAATTGTTTTCAGAGTTAAATATTTTAGGTTGTCTCCCTGAATTGATTTATTATCTTCAAATTTTGAAATTACAGTTTTGACATCAAAACTATAATTTCTGTGAGCTTTTAAGCCTATAGAACATATATTTTATTTTATGCTCATACTATTTTTGGTTGTGTGTGTGTTAACTTGATTTCTTATTGTAGAACTTGCTTTGATTATGCATGTTGAGACCACATTTTTTATTTTTTATATTGAGATGATAGAGACACTTAGAATTTAACCCTTTTAACTTTTGAAAAGCTTACCTAATAAATTAACCTCTAATGAACCCTATTGATCCTAATATCGTTTTATTGATTAATCCGTATATTTCCCCTTTTTATTGACTCTCTTTTTGTCGAGATTTGATTTGGTTAAGTTGCCTAATTATGTTCCACTATTTTAATTGCTGAATTTTATTTTTTTCGAAAAAAAGAAAAGAAAAAAATGTACTTGAGCTAGAACTGTTAGCTCCATATACTGTTGAAAAGCTCGTATTTATTCTTTATTATTCATTTTGATGCACTTTCTTTCAAATTAGCAACTGATTGTTTTTTCTAGTTTGGTAACTTATCAATTCGATCTCGATTTTAACCAATTCTTCTAGCCTTTTCCATACCCTTAACCTTGGCCCCATTACAACCTTGTAAAGACCTCTTGATTGGTGTGTCATTTCGTTCTATGGTAATAACATTTCATGTTTTACTATTGAGTGCCTATTTCATGAACCATAAACACTTTGAGTGCTTTGAGTGAATCTTTAGTGAGGATGTCAATTCTTGTTGATTTTGACTTTAAGGTAATTATTTAGATAAGGGGAGACACCTATTTTTTTGTGCTAAAAAGTTGTGTCTTATATTACTTGAATCTTTAGTGTTCTTTTAGATGAATTCCCAATGCATGATTGTTTGCAATTTATCTTGAAACATTATTGATGAAAATGAAGAATTGAAAAAGTTAACTTGAATGTGGGTTGAGAATTTTGCTTGAGGATAGCAAACGCTTAAGCGTGGGGATATTTGATAGGTGATAAAAGTAACATGTTTTAATCCCATTGTTTATGCGTTTTTATGATGATTTGATGTAAATTGGTGAATGTTATGCTCCTAATCCTTTAAATTCATGTTTCTATCCTTAGGAGAGCATTTGTGAGCAAAAGGAGTGAAAAATGAGCTAAAATTGAAAGATTTGCACAAGAAACAAGGGCCACACGGGTTGCTCCCATGCCACACAGGCTAAACACATGCTCATGTGAGCCACACGGGCTGACACACGGGCGTGTGCCAGGACGTGTGAATTCCGCGATCTGTATTTCAACTGTACGAAAAACGTAATTTTTAGGTTTTTAGTCATTCTAAAACCTATATATACCAAATATGATAAGAGGAGAGGAACATCGTCAGAGATTATTTAAGAAAAAAACTGGGAAAAAACCATTGAAGCCGTCTTTGAAGCAAATTTCCACCAAGATTGAAGATCTCTTTTTAATTTCTTTTGATTTTATCATGAGATTTTTTTCGTCTTGCGGTTATACTATCTTTGAGATGTTTTTATTTGTTAGCATGAACTAATTTTCTAAATACCTAGGGGAGATGAACCCTATGATATATTTTGTCATTTGATTTATGTTTTTACGCAATAAATACTTAGATTTTGTTCTCAATTATGTGTGCTTAGTTCTTGATTTAGTATTTTTGGGATATTAATTCTTCTTTGGTGTACTTAAATCAGAGGAGGAATAGACCCTATTTAAGAGTAGATATAGCATAATTGAGTGGAGTTGCATGCAATCCTAGAAATAGGACGACATAAATCTACCAGATTAGAGTTAAATCTAATAGGAGGATCCATAGATCGAATTAATGCGACAATAGGAGTTTTAATTAAAAAGAAATTTCAATTAATCAACCTAGAGTTAGTTGCTTTTATGCTTGA
Organism: Kokia cookei; assembly: GCA_039519145.1. NCBI lineage: Eukaryota > Viridiplantae > Streptophyta > Magnoliopsida > Malvales > Malvaceae > Kokia > Kokia cookei. The sequence continues at coordinate 3,714,384 of CM076906.1, read as the reverse complement.
ATAGAGGTATTAGCATAATTTAGGGATTTTTACTGATCAAGATACTAAGTGAATAAATAGCTTAATTCAGAATGATAATGACAGATGAAATCTAGGTGGATTCTTTCTTGGGTATTGTCTCGCTTCTTGGTATTAAACATTTGTTATCTCTTGATGTATTCTTTGTCGTACTTTTAGTTTATTAATTTAGTTAAATTTAGTTTTAAACAATCACTTCATTTTATTGGTTAAATAATAGGAAGACAGCTATTACTAGTACTTTTAGTCCTCTTGGGAACGATATCAGTGCTTACTGTAACTATATTATTAATTGATAGGTGCATTTTCTTTAGTCATATTCGATTGCATCAAGTTTTTGGCACCGTTACCAAGGATTGAAATATTAGGAAAACTTTATTTCTATTACTTTAGCCATTTTTTATTTTTGTTTTAATATTTTTCATTTTTTATTTAATTTTTCTATTTTAATTTTTCCTTTTTATTTGCTTCTGGAAGGTTCTTTTGGTTTATGACTAGAGGAAACCCGTTGGAACCATTTCTTTACGATCGTAAAATTGAAAAGACTGCTAACAAAAATTGTAAAGAGATTAGAGAAGCAAAGCAAAGTCAGCAAAATTTAGTAGACGATCAAGAGGAAAAGGATAACATAAGATGGTAATGACATATCACCCACAATCTAACGGACAAGCCGAGGTTTCCAATCGAGACAACTATCGTCTAGTTAGTGACGAAGGATCACATTTCTACAGTAAACAATTTGAAGCAGCCCTTGCAAAATACAGAATAAGACATAAGATGGCGACGACATATCATCCACAAGCTAACGGACAAGCTGAGGTTTCCAATTGGAAAATTAAGCACATCCTAGAGAAGATTGTGAACCCTAATCAGAAGGACTGGGTAGTAAAACTAGACGATGCTTTATGGGCTTATTGGGCAACTTACAAAACACCGTTGGGAATGTCCCCATATAAATTGTTTATGGTAAGAACTATCATTTACCTATTGAGTTGGAGAAGAAATCGTACTGGGCTATTAAAGAATTGAACTTGGATCCAGAATTAGCAAGAAAATAAAGGTTATTTAAACTACAAGCGTTAGAGAAATTTCGTTTCATGGCCTATGAGAACACGAAGTTATATAAGAAAAGAAGTAGGTTACGACATGATGCCTAAATTCGGGAACGAACCTTCAGTCCAGGCCAAAAGGTATTACTGTTTAACTTAAGATTAAAATTATTTCCAAGAAAACATAAATCGAGGTCGATAGGATCGTACACAATCAACCAAGTAACACCATATGGTGCAATTGAGTTGAAAGCGAAGAATGACCAACTTTTCTTAGTGGATTGGCAAAAGGTAAAGCTGTACTATGGGGGAATAATTTATGTACTTGTTAACGAGTAGCATTTACAGTGTAATACTCTATGGAGTACGAAAAATGTGTCAGTATCGAAAAACAAAAACAATAAGAGAGACACTCAAGGGACGACTAGTGATTCAAAGTCAGGATTTGATGAAGACTGGCCTCGATGTCGTGACTCCACTTCTCTTGTTCGCGATAATCGCCTATAAATGAAACAAGAAAACTGGTCTCGACGTCACGACAACTCTCTTCCCACGAAACAACGAGTCTAACCGGGATGTCGCGACATGTCACCTGGGTGTTGCGACACACCCACGTAAAATCAGTAATCCGAGTAAACACTAACTGTTAACATTTAAACAGTTCAGTTTTATTTAAATTTTTTAATTTTTGTTTAATAATAATTGTAACTAGGTTAGACTTCTTTATTTTAACACTATGCGAGTTCAGTATAAATACCCTCATCCTCCTTCTCCATTCTTCACTACAATTGAGAAAAAAGAGAAAACCCTGAAATTAAGAAGATAAATTTTGATCACATGGCTAGTTCAATTGCAAGTGATTCTAATCCTTTCCCAGAGAATGATATGGATAGGTACCTCTAACAACTACAACTGTATAGATTCATTTAAGAACAAGGGTTTGATCCCTTAATGAGAAATTGTAGAGGCATTTGGGAAAACGCAGTCGATCTCAAGTGGACTCAATTCTGTCTACCCTGTAAGGATCCGTAAATATCCCAATGGTGTGGGAGTTTTATTTGACAATGAAGAAAAAGGAAGCAGGTCGACACTTCGGTCAGATCCAGTGTACGCTAAAAATCTGAGGAGTAGAGGTGTCCATGAATGAGGAACAAATCTGCAAGTTTTACAACACACCATATTATTATAAAAATTATTTACACTGAATTGATTTAAAAGAATACAAAAATATAGACACAGAAGAAATTCTACTATTTTTTTACAATTTGAAAAGAATTATGGACGTTGGGAAGGTACGACAATCTTAGAAACTTTTAATCAAGAATTAATGACACCAAAAGCCAAAATGTGGATGAAGTTTGTTTGCTCCAGAATTTTTTCCACTACAAATATGTCTAAGATCAGCCCAATCCATGCTATTATTACTTATGGGATTCTCACGAAGAAAAGGATTTAGGTTGGTAAATTGATTTACCGAAGCATAGTGGAATGTGCAAAGAATTTGGGAAAAGGTGTATTTTTCCCTCATTTAGTAATAGCCATGTGTAAGAAAGTAGTGGTACTGATTGAATGATTCGATTGAAGAATGAATCCTCCTAGCAAGTTATTAGGTAACGACTTGTTCTTTCAGTTTACTTTATTGCAACAAAGGCAAAGTGAAGAACAAAGGAGGAGAGGATTAATTGATGATGATGAGTAGTCTCTTTTAATAATAATAAAAATTGTGTGCAAGCCATGTAGTAACCCTACACAAGAAGGCACAACATTTGGAGGTATTCATTATTGGAAATTTATAGATTACAAATTAATGAGCACTATTCAAGTTAAAAGTGATGATTTATCATCTTTCAAATTTAATTGAAAAGTGATGATTTATCATCCAACGGATACATTTCCATGGGACAAGTCTCTTCCAAAAGGTATGTCCAATATGAAAAGGGTTTTGTCCCTTCAACAAGTGCCCATTGAATTCATATAAATAGATAGGCTATGATGTTCACAAATTCACATTTTCTTTTTACAATCAATTCCAATTTTCAGAAATTAGAGTAAAAGTTAGAGAATTTCATGATTTTGCTAATCAAAGGAAATTCAAAACTTTGTTGTATCCCTGGAGGACCTTTGTCGTAACCCTCTAGCAACTTTGTGTGGGGGTAAATAGTTCTCTTTGGAAAGCGTCACTCGTGCCTCGAAGTTTACTATTTAATTCAATATCGTCTCCGGATCTATCTTCTCTCAAAATCTCCAAGAATCAAAGAGAACTATTTTGAAGATGGCAACGAAGGCTACCACCGCATTCAAAGTGATGAACCAAGAGTTTGTGAAACTTGACTGATTTGATGGCTCAAACTTCAATCATTGGAAGGATAAGATGTTGTTCCTTCTTACTGTCTTAAATGTGGCGTATGTACTGGATCCAAACTTATAACCCGTGGAAGATCCCGCCCCCAATGCAAATCCAGAGGAAATTACGAAAGTGGCAGAACTCAAGAAGAAGTGTGAGGAAGATAATTTCACATGTTGTGGACACATTCTCAACACCTTGTCCGATCGATTGTATGATCTTTACATGTCAATGCAATCCTGGTAGAAATATGAAAAGCTCTTGAAGAGAAATACAACACCGAGCGATAAGGTACCGATAAATTTTTAATGATGAAATATTTTGAATTCAAAATGCTTGATAGTATCCCGATCATGGATCAAGTCCATGAATTACAAGTCCTTGTAAGTAGACTTCGTGACTTGAAAGTTGTTATTCCGAAAATGTTATAAGTTAGGGCTATCATCTCAAAATTAACCTCGTCTTGGAATAATTATCGAAAGAAACTTCTACATATGGCAGAGGACTTCACTGTGGAGAAAATACTTAGGCATTTGTTCATTGAAGAGGAAACTCGAAAGCGTGATGTAGTGTATCTTCCTCAAATTTCTAAAGTGAACCATGTGAGCGAGTCCAAGAACTCTTGAAATGGTAAAAGAAAGGCCACATTTGAGACCATGCAAAACAAGAATAAAAAATCTCGCAATTACTATAATTGTAATAAGAAAGGACACTACATTAAAGATTGTAAACTTCTCAAAAAGAAGCAAGATGCCACAACTTCCAAAGCCAATATGGTGAAGGATATGAACTTAGTGGCCATGGTTACAGAAGGGGTCGAGAATTTGGAGATTGGTATGATTACTGAACTCAACATAGCCATGATCGATAAGTCTTATAATTGGTGGCTTGACTCTGGTGCTACTGTCCATGTGTGTAATGACTGACAACAATTCAAGAATTATGAATTAGTGGCAAACAGTGAAGTGCTTATGGGCAACTATCAATCGATTAAGGTGCTTGGTCAATGGATGGTGGAAATCAACTTCACATCTGGAAAGAAATTGACTTTGACCAATTGCATGTTCTCGATGTGAGAAAGAATTTAGTGTCTGTGAGTCTTCTATGTAACAAGGGGTTCAAGGTTATCTTGGAATCCGATAAGTTTGCCTTGCTTAAGGGTGATATATATGTAGGAAAAGGATATTATAATGAGGGTATATTCAAGTTGAGCATTGATATGAATAAAGTTAATTCTTCTGCTTATATTGTTAAGTCTTATCCTTTGTGGCATGCGCATTTAGCACATTTTAATTTTAAAACTTTACAATATATGCAAAAGAATGGTTATATCAATCTAAGTAATGATGAGTTTGTGGATAAAAGTGAAATTTATATTCAATAAAAAATTACCAAGAAGCCATTTCCAAATAAGTGTGAAAGGAATTCACAAGTGTTAGATTTAATTCATTCGGATGTTTGTGAATTAAATGGAACTCTAACAAGAGGTGGAAAACGATATTTTATCACTTTTATAGATGACTTTTCTAGATATACTTATGTGTATCTCATGAAAAGTAAAGACGAGGTTTTTGATATGTTTAAATGTTTTAAAAATGAGGTTGAGAATTTGTTTAGTAAGAAAATCAAAGTGCTTCGTAGCGATAGAGGTGGTGAATATTTTTCAAATGAATTTAATGTATTTTGTGAGGAACAAGGTGTGGTACATGAGTGTTCTGCACCTTATACTCCACAACAAAATGGTTTGGAGAAAAGAAAGAACCATACTTTAGTGAATATGGTTAACTCGATGTTGTTAAATGCTAAACCTCCATATAATTTATGGGGTGAAGCATTATTGACTGCGTGTTATATCCTTAACAGAATACCATTGAGAAAATTCAAAGTATCTCCATATGATTTATGAAAGGGTCAGATGCCAAACTTAAATTATTTTAAAGTTTAGGGGTGTTTGGCTTACTATAGAATTCCCGACCAATGGAGAACAAAGTTAGGCCCAAGAGCCGTCAAAGGTGCATTCGTTGGATATGCCTAACATTCTAAGGCATATCGTGTTCTTGACTTAGTGTCAAATACGATAATTGAAACAAGAGATGTTGTATTCATTGCAAATAAGTTTTAGGATGATTTAACGGATTCAGAAAAAGAATATCAACCAATGATCTCAAGTGATCAAACCAAAAAAGTCTTTATGCCAATAAGGATATGGAACCGAGGAAAAGTCAAAGAGTGAGAAAAGTAAGGGATTTTGGTCCCAATTTCATTTCCTCACAATCTCTAGCATTCCTTGTTGAGGGAAATAGAGAATCCGTAATTAAAAAGATCCCCATAATGTTTAATGTGGATGGTGATCCACAATCCTATGGTGAAGCCATGACTTTTAGGGATACGACATTTTGGAAAGAGTCAATCAATGATGAAATGGATTCAATATTGTCCAATAATACTTGGATTCTAGGTAATCTTCCTCAGGGATTGAACCCTATCGGGTGTAAATGGGTGTTTAAAAGGAAGAACACTCTAACAACGGGTTCTCCAATCTTTAAGGCTAGGTTGGTGACTAAAGGATTTAGGCAAAATGAATGCTTAGATTATTTTGACATCTATGCACCAATGGCTAGGATGACCTCTATACGAATTCTTATAGAACTTGCATCCATCCATAAGTTACATGTACATTAAATGGATGTTAAGATGACTTTTTTGAATGGTGATCTCGAAGAAGAAGTCTACGTGGAGCAACCAAAAGGCTTTGTGCTTCTTGGGAATGAATACAAGGTCTGTAAGTTGATAAAATCATTATATGGTTTAAAAGAAGCCCCTAAACAGTGGCATGAGAAATTTGATTCTGTTATTTTGTCATATGGTTTTTTACATAATGGTGCAGAAAAATGTATTTACACTAAATTCACTGATAGCTACGGTGTAATTTTTTGTCTCTATGTAGATGATTTGTTGATTTTTGGGACGAACATGGAAGGTGTTCGTGAGACCAAAGAGTATCTAGCCTCGAATTTTAAGATGAAGGATCTTAACGAGGTAGATACAATTCTAGGTATAAAGGTGACAAAGCATGAAAGGGGCTTTGCATTAAGTTAATCTTACTACATCGAGAAAGTATTGGAGAAGTTCAAACACTTGAATATCAAGGATTCAAACACTCCATACGATTCGAACTTCAAATTAAGTGAGAATAGCGCAACTTGAGTATGCCAGCACAATTGGAAGTCTAATGTATGCAATGCATTGCACTAGACCCGATATCGCATTTGCTGTGTGCAACTTGGTGAGATTTACAAATTGTCCTAGTACCAATCATTGGAAAGGAATTTCTAGGATTTTTGGTTATCTTAAGAAAACAAAAAATTTAGGATTATTCTATAGTGATTATCCTGCGGTTCTAGAAGGTTACTCGAATGCAAGTTGGATTACAAGTTTAACTGACAATAAGTCCACATCTGGATGAATTTTTACGATCGAAGGTGGAGCCATTAGTTGAGCCTCCAAGAAACAAACTTGTATCTCACATTCAACTATGAGGATGAATTTATAGCCTTGGCAACTACTGGCAAGGAAGCAGAATTGCTAAGAAATCTATTACTAGATATAAAGTTGAGGGCACAACATAGGTTCGTCATTTCCGTATATTGTGATAGTGAATCCACCATGTCTCGAGCATACAATAAGGTGTACAATGGAAAGTCTAGACATATAAGTTTGAGACATGAGTATGTGAGACAATTGATTATGGACAGTTTGATAACTATTACCTATGTTAAGTCAATTGACAATTTAGCAGATCCACTAACAAAAGGTTTGTCAAGGGATTTAGTTAAAAGTACTACCACTAAGATGGGATTAAAACCATTCTAATTGCGTCATTGATAATGGAAACCCTACCTTTTTCTAGCCAAAAGTTAGTTTCAAGGTTCAAAGGGTAATAACAAGTTATCGAATGACAATGTGCACTAAAAATGATTATATTTTAGGAGGATGAGTTTTACTCTTAATGGATGGACATTAATTGTCATGAAATCCACCTATATGGACATGAAGTGGTGCCGCTTCAATGAGATTTTATTTATGGTTTTCTCTCGTACATGTTCATGAAACGGGATGAGCACATGGCCATAATGGTGCTAAAACAAATTAAACTCTTACTCTGTTTTTTTACGATTATGTGTGAAATTTTTTCGATATTGACTTTAAGAGTGATGTTTAAAGCAACTAGCCACCATTCACTTTTTTGATACATTGAGAAGTTTGCACTAAAGAAAGGTTCAATCTGCGAACACCTTTCTTTATGCTTAATCGTTGTGTACTTATTTCTAAAATTAGCAATCTAGTGAGGGATTGTTGGAAATTTATAGATTGCAAATTAATGAGCACTATTCAAATTAAAAGTGATAATTTATCATCTTTCAAATTTAATTGAAGAGTGATGATTTATCATCCAATGGATACATTTCCATGGGACAAATCTCTTCCAAAAGGTATGTCCAATATGAAAAGGGTTGTGCCTCTTCAACAAGTGCCCATTGAACTCATATAAATAGATAGGCTATGATGCTCACAAATTCACATTTTCTTTTTACAATCAATTCTAATTTTCAAAAATTAGAGTAAGAGTTAGGAAATTTCATGATTTTGCTAATCAAAGGAAATTCAAAACTTTGTTGTATCCTAGACGGACCTTTGTCGTAACCCTCTAGCAACTTTGTGTGGGGGCAAATAGTTCTCTTCGGAAAGTGTCACTCGTGCCTCGAAGTTTACTATTTAATTCAATATTGTCTCCGGATCTATCTTCTCTCAAAATCTCCAACATTCACGATAGAAGGAGAAGGAACCCACCATTAGTAGAGGAGCCTTTCACGATCAATCAGGTAACTTTGTTCCTTAGTTTTTAGGGGCTACATATTGAGGATAATGTGTTTTCTAAAGTGTGGGGGTGACAGAGAAATTTTTGTTGTTTATTTTTGCATTTTATTTTGTTTTTGTCGTGTGTTTGAGATTGTAGAAATACAAGTGATTGGTAGGAGCATTTTATTTTTTGAACTGCGGAAAAACACGATTTTAGGTTTTTCGGGTATTCTAGATGTATAAATGACAAAAATAAGAAGATAGGAGTGAGCCGTCATAGAATATTCAAGAAAACAACTCGAAAAACACCATTGAAGCTGTCTTTGAAGCATATTTTCGTCAAGATTGAAGATTCCCAATTGATTTCTTAAGAGGTTATCCTGAGTTTCTTTATTTCTTTCAGTTGTAATGTATCTTGGATGTTATTTTATTTTCAAGCATGAACTAATTTTCTAAATACCTAGGGAAGATGAATCCTATGATGGATTCTGTTGTTTGATTTTTATGTTGCGCAATAAATACTTATATATTGTTCTCAATTATGTGTGCTTAATTTTTGGTTTAATATTTCTAGATTATTGATTCACGCTTGATGTGCTTAAATTAAAGGAGAAATAAACATTGTTTAAGAGTAGATATTGTGTAATTGAGTGGAGTTGCAGGCAATTCTAGAAATAGAACGATATAAATCTATCGGATTAGAGTCAAATCTAATAGGGGAATCCTTAGGACAAGTTAATGGGATAATAGGGGTTTTAATTAGAAAAAAATTTCAATTAATCAACATAGAGTCAATTGCTCTAATTTTTGAAAGAGATATTAGCATAATTTAAGAATTTCTACGGTCCAAGATACTAAGTAAAAAAATTACATAATTTAGATTTATAGTGACAGATTAAATCTAGGTGAATTATTTCCTAGGTATTGCTTTTTTTTTTTTTGTTAATCATTTATTTTCCTGATTTGTTTTTTTTCGTGTTCCTTAGTTAGTTTAATTAATTAATTTAGTTTTTAATTAATCATTTGAATTTATCGATTAAATAATAGAAAAACAATGATTACTAGTACTTTTAGTCTTCGTGGGAACGATATCTTTGTTCACCGTAGTTATACTATTAATTGATAGGTGCACTTGTTTTAGTCAAATTTTTTGTTTGTTTCGTAACGCATCATGTACCTCACATGCATTCATAAGGAAACCAAACTATATAAATATAATATACAAATTCCAACCTATGCAATCAAGTCAAGAAGGGACTTAGCAAGAAGTTCCAAACAATGATGTTCATGGGAATGATTTGGGTTTCTCCTAACCATGAAGGTTAGCATCATACAACCTTGGCCTATCATTTCTTTGGAGTGTGAACTTAGAAAATTGGTGAAGTCTTCCTGGAATTGATTCGCATAAGCTTTGAATATGTTTTTTTTAGTAAATAAAAGAAAAAAACCCCTATATATTAGGAGTAAATATCAAGATTAAACACCAGTAATTTGAGCTAAAAGCATATCATCCTTCAGTAGGTGTTGCACATGCTACGGTGGAGCATGAAACTTCTGCAAATTATCTAAAGGACCTACTGCTGTCTTTGCAAAGAGATCCACAACTCTGTTAGTCTCCCTTAGAACATGGTGGAACTGCACCTTCCAAGCTTTACTGCTCCATACATGTATTTGCTAGATTTCATGCAATCTACTAATGGCTGCAAAACCATTACAGATAGTATCAACAAGCAAAGCATCGTCATAATTGACCTCAACTTGTATATAACCAAACTCCCAAGCTAACTGTAGCCCTTCCAAAAGTGCATGAGCCTCAATTCGGGTTATTTCAGCCATTCCAACATGCATGGAAAATCCTGCAACCCATTATCCCTTGCTGTCACGAAAAACCCCGCCAATACCAACCCGGGTAGTTCGAGTAGTACAAGCCAACGAATGCAGAGGAATTCTATCAACACAGCTTTTAACCCATAAAATAGCATTAGAGACTAACTCTTCACTATTTATGCTATTTCTTTTGAATACAAAATCATTCCATTGCTTCCAAAGAAACCATGTAAGAATGGAAAAAAGAAGGTGCCTCTCATTCCCTTCCCAATCAATCATACCTGCATTTGTGAGGTTCCAATGCAGCCATTCCATAAAATCTAAGGAGTAGAATAAAGGATGATGCTGATGGGGAACCAAATAATTCCATACATTGCGTGCAACCCCACAATCTCTAACCACATGAAGCGTAGACTCGAGAACACAACCACATTGTTCATAACAAGCATAAGTGACCAAACCTCGACACATCCTTTCCGCATTCATCAAAAGCCTCTCTCTAGCAATAAACCATATGAGGGTTCGAACACGTTGTATCACTCGCAAGTTCCAGATAATAGCATCAATTGGATATGACGTCTGGTGCCCTGTGCAATACATATTATAATAAGTTTTACGCATAGAGAAATTACCAGCCTCCATACATTTCCAGTCAAGATGATCCAACCCAAACAACCATGACAGAGCATAACAAGCTAACACATGATTCACAATCTCCTACGGTAGTATAGAGGAAAGCCACTATTGATTCCAATTCTTCGACTCATCTACTACATCACAAACCCGGATAGTTTCATCAAGAAAGTTACCACTAGTGAAAAATCGTTTTAAAGGACCTAAAGAACTAATCCAGGCATCATTCCAGAAATTGACGATTTCCCCATTACAAACACGCCAAACCAACCCCTCTTTCACTAACTCCCACACATTTGCAATCGACCGACAATTATGAGACCAGTTGCTACGACATAAAGATTATGGAATAAGACCATGTATATTATACTTATTCCTCAAGATTCTGACCCAAAGAGCATCAGTGTTAGTAACAAGCTTGAAGCCCAATTTTAGAAAGAGCAACAAATTCTAATATTTGAGAAATCGAATGCCGAACCCACCCCGCTCAAGAGGTCTGCATAAATCTATCCATCGAATGAGAGCTAGCTTCTTCACACCACCCGAATAACCCCAAAGAAATTGACGAGCAATTTTTTTAATTTCTTTGCAAGTAGTAATCGGCAGTCACGTAGTAGCCATAAAGAAATTTGGAATGGACAATAATACCGACTTAACCAAAGTCAATCTACCTACAAATGAAAGCTTACGGACATCCCATCCATTCAACCGATTGCAAACCTTATCAATGATAAAAGAAAATGTTTCCCGCCCCGTTCTGTTATGAAAAATGGGCATGCCCAAATATATGCCAAGATTAAGTACCCTTTGAAAACCCAACTTAGAGCAAACATCAACAGCAATTCAGTCATCAACATTCGCAGAGAAAAATACTTGAGTCTTGCGTGCACTAACCTTGTGGCCGAAAAAGGAACAGAACTGATCAAGAACTTGACGAAGGCATATCGCTCCTTTAACCTTTGCTCTACCAAAGAGTAGCAAGTCATTAGCGAAGAATAAATGAGATAAGTCGAGACCTACTCTAGAAAGTTGCAATGGTTCCCATCGACCTTCCTCAATAGCAAACTCAATAAGATGATTCAGTTTCTCTATACCTAACACGAACAAATATGGAGATAAAGGGTCTCCTTGTCCCCTCTTGAAGGAAAAAATTCTTTTGAAAGACTCCCATTCCAACTAACTGCATTGACGACGAACTAACACATCTCATGATTGTTCTAATAATAGTAGAAGGTAACCTCGCATCCGTAAAGGTATCTCGGAGGAAGTCCCAGTGGACTCTGTCATAAGCTTTCTCCAAATTGACTTTAACCACCATTCACCCTTTCCTACTTTGTGCAAGGATAATATTATCAGGTAAATTCCTCGAAGCAACAAAGCTTGCCTGATTTTGCCGTACCTGTACTTGCATAGCTTGTCTTAACCACATGGCAATAGTCTTTGTGATTACTTTGTAAAGTACATTGTATAAACTGATAGGCCGATATTGAGAAATTGACTCAGCACTAAAGCCTTGGGAATTAAAACAAGCAATGTTTTATTAATTCGCGCATCCAATTTATTCCCAGCAAACACACATCTCACCATCTAGAACATGCTATCACCCATAACATCCCAATTAGCTTGATAGAATTTAGCATGGAGACCATCAACCCCAGGGGCTTTAAGTGGGCTCATGCTAAATAAAGAACGATGAACCTCCTCAAGAGTAACCTCAGCCACAAGCCCCTCAAGAATTGACTCAAAAAGCTTTGGAAAGTTACCAAACACAAATGGGCTTCGTGGCATCGAATCATCAAGAGAGTATAACGACAAAAAATACTCATGGGTTTGTAAAATTTCAGAATAAAAAACCCAATCCCACCCATCTATCTTTAAAGCCCGTGCCTTCTTCTTTTCAAAGTGCGACTATGGAAAAAAGAAGTGTTCCTATCACCTTTCATCATCCACTCACCTCTGGATTTCTGAAACAATAGTATTTCCTCTTTATTCAAAATTTGTTCCAATTCCAAACGTAACTCAGCCTCTCTCCTACTAAGTCGCACACTAAACTGAAGATCCAAAGCTCTTTGGACTTTTTCCAACTCTCTCATTATTCTCTACTTCCTCTAAAAAATGTTGCCAAATACAACCTTGTTCCAATTCTATACATTAGTCAAGAACTTGCCAACATTCTCCAGCACATCTCCATCAGGGACCATGAATCACGAACCACACTTCTAAATTGAGGATGTTGCAACCAACTCGTTAAAAATCTGAAAGGTCGAACCCTTCCTTTCCCCACCTCCGTACTAGTAGAAACTAAAAGTGGCATGTGATCCGACTTGAGTTTATTAAGATGCTTGACAACTATTCTAGGAGCAAAAATCTGCCAACTCTCATTACATATAGACCGGTCAAGTCTTTGATATAAGCTCCCTTCTCTCCAAGTAAATTTTAGACCTTGAAACCCCATGTCCATGAGCTGAACCTGACGGATTAGATTCTTCAAGAACTTACAACCAGGACGTGAACCCCACTACCACCCATACGTTCCTCATCAGATAAAACCACATTAAAATCACCCGTCAACAACCATGGTTCCATAATACTAGCAACAAGAAATTCCAAATGTTCCCACAACTCTCTTCGTTTATCACGATGGGGACTTGCATAAATAGCCGTACAAAGAAAAGCACAAAAGCACTACAACATCTCTCATCCCAAATTCTCACATAGATAAATTGAGAATGAACATGGAGAACTTCTACACTTGTACCTTCCTTCCAAAGCAACCAAATGCCACCTGCGAAACCAATCGCCTTTACCCCAAAAAAAGTCAAACTCGAGTTTGGAAATTACATTATCAGCCCTAACACCACTTGTCCTTGTTTCAAACAAAGCTATAAAGTCTAGTTGAAACTCTTTGTAATACTCATGAACAATTTTATGGAAGCGAGGGTGACTACAACCCGTCAGACCTCATCATCATCAGAGAGCATTCCCTCCTCCGAGTCATCACTCTCGTCCTCATCTTTCACCATATTAGACATACCACCATCATCTTGTAATCCTTGAAAGATCGCATTCATTGCTGTAGCAACATTCAAGGACGATTTTACATTAACTAAAACGTCTTGTGGTGGTTAATCAAAATGCTCTCCAACTCTCCCCCCTAACTAAAGCCAAATTAACACCTCCTGAACTCTCACCCAAAGATAAAATATTTTTACTAGAACCTGAAACAAGATTATCAGAATTGCAAACCCGATTATCCTCATTCCTTCCATGACAAACCACAACAACATGGTTTTCTTTGTTCATTTTTGGATAAGTGGCGTGAAAATTAAACCCACTAAGATTTTTATCAAATTTTAGCTACAACGGGCCCATTTTAGATCCATCATCAAAAGGATTTTTCTCACCCACCAGAGAAGAATTATTGTTTATCTTAACCGGTCCAAGAGCCTTTCAGCCTAATTTTGTAACTTTGCCAACCAATACCCCTTTCCCTTTATTAGAAAAAATACCTTTCTCCACTCCCTTCCCTTTAATCTGAACAATTTTGGAAACAAAAGGTGGTAAAGATCCCTCTTTATTTGCCCTCGAAACCACTGCCCCTTTTTTATGGTAAAAATCTCCATTAATCTCAGAATCCATTTGTCCTTGATTGTCGCCAAGATTATTGCTAAGTAGACGGAATCTTGACCTTGCCCTGTCTCTGACCATCGTGTTTCCCCTGCTTCGCTGTTAGCTGCCTTAAAGTTTTTCGTTGCCTCCGTTCAACAATCATCCATGGCTCATACTTCTCATCCCCTCCATCCTTGAAGGCATTGCCTTTTCCTTCACAACCTGTTCCTTGGCACCCATTGGGGTTTTCTCTAGATTTGTACTAAAAACACAAGCCTCTCGACGATGTCCATATCTTCCACAACCAAAGCACACAATAGGTAGAGACTCATACTTTACTCTTTGGATGTGTCCATCAATTCTAATTTTAGATATCAACGGTTGGTTCAAATCCACAAAGACGGCAAGCCTAGCAAATTGCTCTCTCGTTCTAGCATCCGTATTACGATCTATCTTTGTCACAAGATCAATAGTTTCCCCAATAAATTTCAAAAGACATTGATTATACAAACCCTCCGGTAAACTTGGCAAACGAACCCATACTAAGACATTTGAGGGCCGCGTTTGATCCGTCAAGAAGCTAGGAGTCCAAGATTGAACCATTAAGTAGTGGCCAAAGATAGTTTATGGTCCGTCAGGAATCGCATTCAAGTAATCACTATCCTCTTGGAAGCGAACTGAGAAAAAATCATTCTCCAAATCAAGGATTTGTAAAGGGTAATTTATTCGCCATATTGCCTACAATCTATTGGATAATGCTTGATAGGAAATTTTTCGACCAACTAATCAGATAATAACCATTTTGGACATCCTCTCCATAATATAAGCATGTACGCTTTCAGAGAATACTATCTTCGGTACCCCATCAACCAGTTCATTACTTGCATCCCTATCCAAAAGGCTAAAATCATCTCCCCCCTTGACCGTGTTGGAACCACCTAATTGTCCTAGCAGTTTATCCTTCTAAGAAACCTTTCCTTGTGCTTCTTAGCTAACTGAGACATTAGCTTCATCCACCACCGAATCATCCAGATCCGAGGCTCTGAACTTCGTTTTCTAACTTTCTTAAATGCTCTTCCAGCAGTCTCACTCATTATAAGATTTTTTTTGTAAATGGTAATTTTTCATATAATTAAATCGTTTTGTAAGCTTTGAATATGTTGTGAGGACTTGATCTTGCCATGCTTATGTTACCCTTATTGTCCAGCCCAACTAGGAGCTAATCACATCATCAAAATTCAACCTTAATAAGTATTAATAATAATTAAAAAAAACATTTAAATACATGGAGGTGGAGTGTCATGACTAAGCTTTAAGAGCCAATGAAGCACTTGGAAAGAGTCTGCAGTAGAAAGAACCTGCAACTCCTCTTATGAAACACCTTTCTTCAACCAAATCTCCTTTTTGTTTATAGAAATCAGGAATTGACTTAAACACTGAGTTGAAGTCATTCTCTGGGAGATCATTTAGAAGCATTTCAAACTCAGGTAATTTCAACTCTTGTTGTTCACATATCCCATGGATGGTGTCTGTAACATGAGATATAGCTTGGAAGGTGGGTGCAACCCATGTCTACCACCTTCCAAGGGCGAAGCCAGAAAAAAATTTTAGGGAGGCCGAAATTAAATTGTCTTATCTTTATAATAGTTAAAAAATTAAATCAATTTTTATTATTTTTAGGGGGTCAAATTGTAATTTTACCATTATTAAGATTAATTAACCATTAAGCTATATATACGAGAGAACTTAGTGGAACGAGAGATGTAAATTTCATCTTCTCCAATCAACCAAAGAAGAAAACTAAAAGGAAAACACCATTTTTGTTAGGTTTGAAGCTTTCGACCCTAATTTCAGGTAAGGCCTTAACAATTTTTAATTTATATATAGATTTGAGGTCATGGGAGCT
Source organism: Kokia cookei (assembly GCA_039519145.1). Taxonomy (NCBI): domain Eukaryota; kingdom Viridiplantae; phylum Streptophyta; class Magnoliopsida; order Malvales; family Malvaceae; genus Kokia; species Kokia cookei. The sequence continues at coordinate 3,698,138 of CM076906.1, read as the reverse complement.
TGATTTAACTAACTCATGTACTATTTTGTAAATCTGTTAAAGTTTTGAAAGTTGTCATTATTAAGAATTGAATGAAATTGTTATGATTTGCTAGGAATTAAGCTTTAATTATGAAAAGAATTAAATTGTAAAAATTAATTGTTTAAAAGTTGCCATCATTTTAGGCAAATTCTCACTTGATGTTTTGGTAGGTTATTATTTTGATAGCATGAAAATATGTATATAAGTAAATTTTAGGCTGATTCAACTTGGATAGCATAGTTGAAAGAGGATATAGGAAAAAATAGTTGTTCCCATTCCCATAGAAAACTAAGAAAGATCTTGTACAACACCACCGTAGATATTTCGTACGCACATTGAGATCAGATGATATTATGTGACCATTCCAAAGAATGCAAGAGAAGCAGAAGAAAGAAACACTAATGCAAAGAGGGGGAGGTCAACATTTCAATCCTTTCTCGAGAAAAGAGTATAGATTGTATTTGGAAGGAATAAATTGTCACGTCATGATAACAAATCTTTGACTTTGCGAAGAGGAACAGAGCAGGGTTCTCGCATCAACATTGTTACTTCGAGGTCACAACGAACCTTACTCAGAGAGTCACGTCACGAAAAGTTGTTGGAAAATAATAGTTAACTAAGGAACTTTGAAGCATATTATTTATGAGTAAAATTGAAGTTTTGAATAATAAATTTTATTATTATATTCTGCTCCATGAGAGCTTTAAAATGGTATATAATATGCTCAAAATAGTTGAGTAATGAATGAGAAATTGAAACTCAAAGTAAGCTACATGAAAATAATTGTTGAGGAAAAGTAGTGCTTAAAACCTCATATCCCACATTGTTAAAAGTGTGGTATATGGGAAGGGTTTATAAGCTAAAAGCAACATTTTAGTTAGTAAATAATTAAACCAATGCTCTCCCTCACACGCAAGGGGGTGCAAATCAAACTAAAATGGGTTAAGGGTGCACTCGCACGACGTGGGCGACGTGAAATGTTTGAATTGGATTTTTAGATATTTTTTTCCTTAGTTCAACAGAACTGTCCGTTGGTGTTCCAAAGACAGTTTACCTATAGCTTTAATTTTTTGCTTTAATCTTTTTTTAACTCTTCAACAATTATTTTTGTAACTCTTCAACCATTATATTTGTTTTAAAATTACCTAAAACATTCACCTATTTCCACTATAAATAGGTTGTTTCTCTACTCATTTTACACACAACAAAAGAAACAATCTTTTGCTCTGTCAAAATTTGTTCTTAGTTTTCTCAAATTCCGATTTTTAGCTTGGTGATAGAGGCAGACTTGGTTAGAATTCGACTTGTTCATTGAAAGTTGTGCTACTTTTGGTGAGAGATTGTTGTTGTATCCTAAGAGACAGACGTCCAAAATTCTTTAGCATCGAGGAGAGGACGAATCTGTCTTAAGGAGACTATTCATACAGGCCTCAACAATTTCTTTTTGTTTTCATCTATAAATATGAGTAAAATATTCTTGTTCATTTTTTTTATTAATTTACAATTTATTAATAAGTTTAAATTGTATTTATATTTATTTTATACTGCCTATTATCTAACACAAGGAAATCCCGAAGTCGCGACGTTGACTTGAAACTTTGCATTCTTTACAATTTGGACTGTATCGACCTTAGGTTGGTAAACAAGTTTTTGCAAGCACGCATAAGACTCGGAAATTATTATATATTGTTTAATGCGTATGATTCATTTGTAATTGAATGTATATTAATGTTGAATTGAATGTTATAGATTGTAGTTGCTCCGACAACGAACGTGACACCTTATAGCTCGGACCTGACGATCAGATCGGATATTGAGGTGTTACAAATATATTGAAGATAAATTAAGTAATTTAACCGAAAAAATAATTAATTAAAACTTAAGGACAAAATTATAAAAAAATATATATTGGATATTTGTTTCGAGTAACTATGAACTCTCATGTTCCAATTGAATAACTTAGATTCAAATTTATTATAAGGGCTTCATAATTTTATTTCAAGATGTTATTGGTCGAGTAAATATATGTATATTTACCCAATCTGGTAATTTTTAAGTGCCCTTAGTAAAAACTATATTTTTGTCAATGAAACCACGAGGTTAGCACTCTGATGCGTTGAACTATATGGATCATCCACTACATGCGACGCGAACTTCCGGAACAACTCGTCAAGTATAGCATCTCCAAAATGACAGCACAGAATAGGTTCTAGAAAAGCTCTGTGAGTATTGGCAATGTTGTTCCCCATGTTCATATAAAAATCTTTGTTACGGACCTTCTCGTCTCTGCTTAGAGGATCGGTGTCCATTTTGAAAACCTGTAGCTGCTTAATCTCAAACGACCCTTCCTTCTCAACTATCTCAACCACTTCTTCTTTGCAAGGTGGATATATAGGAATGTTGAACGAATCCACATCTGCTTCTTTTACAATTCCCTACAATGCCTAACTATGTTAATTTATTGCAGTATTGAATGAATAATTGTACCCCACATGCATTCATAAGGAAACCAAAATACATAAAAATTATATACAAATTACTACCTGTGCAACCAAGTCAAGAAGGGATTTAGCAAGGAGTTCAAAATAATGATGTTCATTGGAGAGCTTTGGGTTTCTCCTACCCCTGAAGGTTAGCACCATACAACCTTGGCCTATTATTTCTTTGGAGCGTGAACTTAGAAAGCTCGTGAAGTCTTCCTCAAATTGATTCGCATAAGCTTTGAATATGTTGGGAGGACTTGATCTTGCCATGCATATGTTACCCTTATTGTTCTCTGCCCCAACTGGGAGCTAATCACATCATCAAAATTCAACCCTAATAAGTATTGATGAAAGAAAAAGCATTTAAATACATGGAGGTGGAGTGTCATGACTGACCTTTGAGAGCCAATGAAGCCCACTGGAAGAATGTACAAAGTGCAGGCTTGTACTTGGGAAGAGTCTGTGGTAGAAAGAACCTGAAACTCCTCTTATGAAACACCTTTCCTGAACCAAATCTCTTTTTTGTTTATAGAAATCAGGAATTGACTTAAACACTGAGTTGAAGTCATTCTCTGGGAGATCATTTAGAAGCATTTCAAACTCGGGTAATTTCAACTCTTGTTGTTCACATATCCCATGGACGGTGTCTATAACGTGAGATATAGCCCGGAAGGTGTTAGGGCCTGAGGCGCAACCCATGTCTGCCACCTTCATACAAGTTGGAACACCAATTTTCCTCAACATATCTGTGATGGCTTCTTCAACGATTGGCCTTACCTTCATTAATACTTCTTTCTGAATGAAAAAAGAAAAGATTATCTTAGTATTTGTTGAATATACATAATGGAGAATTGATTGATATAGAAAAGAAAAAGAAAAAATAAAAGACCTGATAAAATGAATTATTAGCATAGCTAATTTCATGATCAGCTGGGTTCATGCAAAGAACCTTTTTTCCTGCCATATCTTGCTTAATTAGTTTCTCTACAAACTTGATGTACTATTGGTTGTAGCGTTTCCCCATTTCTATACATAGCACTCTGCTTAGAAGTGTTCAAGCAAAATCTTAAGTATGTTTGTTAGACATGGGCTCGGTTCAGCCCTAGAAACGGGTTTAATATTTTACCCTAGCTCGATCCAAATTATATATGTTAAACTTGGGTCTGATTCGACTCATCAAAAATATTTTTGGATAAAAATCTTTTGCAGCATACTTTTAAAATACTTAAAAAATCACGAATTATAATTTTGTTTAAATCCAAGTAAAATCGTAAATAATTTAAAGTACTTAAAATCTCATCAGTTTGCATTCATACATGAGTTTTAAAGTTGTAAAATAAAGAGACACCCAAATAAAAATGTCCAAAGTCCAAAAATAACATCCAAGATAGCATTTAAAATTCATTTAGACTGTCACGTAGGATTGTCGTTAGAGAGGAAATGAAGCTTAACGGCAGAGTGATCACCTCGTAACAAAACGATAACGTAAGTGACTAAAACGTAAAATTTCAAACATAAGTGACTAAAATGTAGTTTAAGATAAACAAAAGTGACTATTTTTATAATTTACCAAAAATTATATTCCATGATTATTCTGTACTTTTTTCTAAAAAAAAAAAAAGTGTTCAAGAAATATAATATTGAAGGATGCATCATTCCTTGTAAAACTATAAAAGATTCAAGGCATAAATAGTGGATAGACGTAGAGATCAAAGGTTCTTAGCCTTAGTGAGGTCTAAACAAGATCCACATCACATCCCACAAAGAAAAACAACAGCAATAAGTAACACTACTAACACCAACATTGCAGCCAATTTTCTGGGGAAAAAAAAGGAAGAATTGAGCTGTATGATATACAATTTGGAGGATAAAAATTTTAGGGTAAAATAATGGGTCGAGCCGAGCCGGGCCATGGATAGGTCTACGCTCTCATTTTTTAAACAGGTTTTATTTTTTAACTTAATCTCATTTTTTGAATCTATATTTTTGTCCAAACTTTATCATATTTCGAGCAGACCTTCCAGTCAAGTCGAACCATGATAAATTTACACTTTGCTATGTAATATATGTTGGAAACTAGACTCCAGTTTTCAGTGAATTCACTTTTTTTAATCCTACGTCCTATATACAATATTATATAGGGAATGAGATTTTATGGGCCAAATTATTTTAATTTTCTATTTAATTTTTTACCTTTTTTAATCATTAAATTCATATTTTTTTTTGTTAATTTTCCAGTTTAACAATGTTTTTCAAAAGTATTTTTAGACAAAAAAAAAAACACTTTGAAAAAAAATTAAAATTTTCTTTTTTTTTTTTATAGAAAAAAAGTGCTTTTTTATATAAAAAAATTTGTGCAAAAAACAGTTTTAAAAAACTTAAAAAATACTTTATTTACCAATATTTTATTTCAAAAATATTTTTTATCCCAAAAATATTTTCCGAACAACAAAAGCAAATGTATAGTATTGGTCAAACATCTCAATCAAAGGGCGAAGAGAAGGGTTTATTTATTTTCTTGGGATTTTGGACAGGCATTTACCTGCTGTCCTGTTTGTTTCTAAACCTCTAGGTTATTAATTATTTGTATATTTTTATGCTTATCTCTTGAGCCTTTTTTGACACGTGCAATTGTTGGCATTGTATGATGTTTATGTATGTTCTTCCCATTTTTGGTTCTTAAACATTTTGCTCTCTACCGAATTGATTGACATTATCACAATGTATGGATTTTTAAGTTAGTTATTTATTTTGATTTAAATGATTACTAGTTTATCTTTTTTGCATTATAATAATTGGTTTTGATTTTGATTGTTAAATGGATGCATTGATTATATTTATAATTTTGTTTATATATTATACATTTCCTTTTCGTTTGTAGTGATAGCATGTATTTCATTATAATTGTGATTTGTTATACTCCTATTCAAAATGGGAATACGTGGATTGCGAGAAACTCACAAATGACCTTCTGACTCGTATCGTTCAAGTGACTAGCCATTATAACCTTACCACTATCGCTACAAACCAAGCTTCTTAGCACCAATCTTCTGACTCTCAATAGCAAATTACTCAAATGGCAGCAGAATGAACCACCCATTGACAATGCACGTCCGGCTACTTCCTCAAGCTGAGTTCACCGTGATAATGACATCTCCTTTGTAAAGCTCTCAACCCGATCTGATTCATCGGATTCAGATCTCGAGTGTTACACCTTATTACAAATGTAACTTAAACATTTCTACTTCTTATATTTGCCTATGTAAGAGTTTTGTTGGGTATATATTGTATGGTTACATATCCAATTCATAATAATGAAATTTTAGCATTCTACTCTATCTCTTATCCTACTACGTACATACTAGTATACTACTTAATGGACTTATCCGCAGACTTTAACACGTCACTTAACTTCCTCTGTATGTATAACAACCCATCACGCCACTCCTTTGAGATAGCCCTGGCACCGTCTCTCGACGCATACTTCTTTGCAAACCTGAAAATAAAAATAACCTTAATAATTTCATAAGTGCAGCCACCATTAACAGAGAAAGAGACGACTATGCTTTTCGTCCACACGCTTAAAGCATCATACCTCAACCACTTGTTGGGAAATGCTACGAGAAGTTTCTTGGACATGGTTATGTCTGGAGAAATGATTGAAAGCGCAATTAAGAAAGGTAAGATTGACGCTGGGGAAAGTGGAAAAAGAGCGGCCCCCAGAAGGAAAGAAGCTGAGATAAACAACGCAGACATGTACAGACCAAACTATGCGAAGTTAATCATGATGATGCAATCTAAAACCCCTGCAAGCAATTATCAAAATCCACCGAAGTCGGAACCAAGCTCAAGAAAAAACACTGAAAGAATTCAGTTCACCCCTATTCCAGTGACGTATAAAGAGCTTTACCAACAATTATATGACCAACATGCAGTGACACTGTACTACACGGATCTAGTACCACCACCTTTTCCAAAATGGTACGACGTCTATGTTCAATTAGAATACCATGGAGGAGTAGTCGGACACTCCATCGAAAATTGTTTTGCTTTCAAGAAAATAGTGGAAAGACTAATCAAGACAAAGCGTATAAGGTTTGATGAGCCGTATAGACCTAACGTAGTTGGGAACCCTTTACCTGCTCACCCTGATCAGGTGGTAAATGCGATTGCAGGAGCAAAAGTTAAAAGGGTTAATACTAATATCGGAGAGGTCAAATCATCTTTGAAATGAGTATGGCGTCAAATGATAGACAGAGGAGTGATCGTGCGGAATGGTGGAGATATGACGATAACGGCCAAGAATTATTGTGACTTCCACAACGCTGAGGGACACGAGATTCAACACTATGTGAAGTTCAAGGTTTTGGTACAGGATCTGATGGACCGTAAGGAATTGGAGTTCTTTGAAGAAAAAGAAGAGATGGAGGATATTTGTACCTTTGAAGAAAAAAGGATGAAAAATCCTAATCGCCCTATAATAATTATCTCTGCGTCCAATGGTACTAAAACAAGAAGGCAATTGATGGCTTGTATCATCATACGAAAACCTACACCGTTTCCTTATAAGGATAGAAGGAGAGTCCATTGGAATTAAGGGTGTAACATAATAACGCCCAAAGAAGAGCAATCCAAAGAAGATGTAAACCTTGTTACCCGTAGTGGGAAATTCTATGACTCGAAAGAAGAGAAAAAAGAAGCTGCAAAAGGAAAGGTCTTGGCAATTGAATCAAAAGAAAAAGAGACTAACAAGCCTGAGCCAGTAAATGAGCCAGTAGCAGAAAAAGAAGTGAAAGAATTCTTGAAATTCATGAAACACAGCGAGTACTGTGTGGTCGAACAGTTACACAAACAATTGGCACGCATATCAATCTTAGCCCTGTTGCTAAGTTCAGAAGCCCACAGCAATGCACTGATGAGGGTGCTCAGCGAAACATATGTGGCTAATGACATATCCGTGTGTAAGCTGGATCGCCTAATTAATAACGTTAGCGCTGACAACTTTATTTTCTTCAGTGACTACGAGATCCTGTCTGGGGGAATGAGACCGACAATAGCTTTGCACATCACTACTCGCTGCAAGCGGTATACTTTGCTCGGAGTGCTCATTGATAATGGCTTAACTTTAAATGTATTGCCACTAGCCACCCTGGAAAGATTACCAATCAATAGATCATATATGAAGACATGTCACAACATAGTTAGAGCTTTCGACGGAACAAAAAGAAAAGTGATGGGCCGAATTGAAATACCATTGCAGATAGGCCCGACTACCTATAAGGTGGACTTCTTGGTAATGGACATTAAGCCCTCATACAATTGTTTATTGGGGAGACCCTGGATCCATTCAGCGGGAGTGATACTCACTTTATTAGAAGCTTAAACTGGTAACGAAGGAAGATTGGTTACAATAAATGCAGAGGAGGATATTATCGCATCCGTGACAAGTGACACCCCGTATGTAGAGAGAAACAAAGAGGCCATGGAATGATCCTTTCAATCGTTAGAATTCGTTAATGCAACATTTATTACGGAAGGAAGTAAAATTCCCAAACCGAAGTTGTCGCAGACCATGAAGATGGGATTATGATTGACAATTGAAAAAGGGGCACTGCCAGGAAAAGGGCTTGGGAAACATCTGCAAGGGGTAATCAATGCACCAGCGCCACTAGGAAAATGAGATCGTTTTGGGTTGGGATACAAGCCAGGTGTCAAGGAAAAGAAGAAAGAAATAGAAAGGAAATGAGAGGTGAGAAAAGCACGAATGGCCGGTTAAGAGATCAAATGGGAGCCAATGATCTTTCCTCATATGTCGAAGACTTTCGTTTCCGGTGAAATGAGGATTGAAGAAAAGGAGAAGACTGAAAGAAGGCGAAGGAAGGAGTTTGTTACAAATTTGCCCGTACGCACCAGGAAGCATTCTAGACAACTGGACTGAAGAGGAGCTCCCTGTAGCCTTTAGGATCTTTTCAGAGTAATACTTGACGCATATCTATCGTTCTATGCCCAAGAGCGATAGAGATCTTTTGTAAAGGGCATTTGACTATTATCTATTATTTTAATGAAAATGCACTTTATCCCATACGACAAATATCTCTTTATATTCTTTCATTATATTCAAATAATTTGTTTACCCTTAACCTACACAATTAATCATTCTTGAATTCTGTATACATATACCCATACTCATACCATACAATCATTCTTAAATTTACTTTGTTCATTGGACCACTCTCATTCTTTTGATAGATCCTTGGATATCAATGATATGAGCAATGCTGATACTGACTATGAGCCTCATTTTGAGCGAGATATGTGTCTCGAAGAACCTCAGGACTTTGAAGATGACCAAGCTAGTAACTTATCTCCTGATTTGCTGTGAATGATGGAACAAAAGGAAAAACAGATCTTGCCCTATAAAGAGTTAATCGAAACTGTGTACATAGAGGATGAATATGAAAAGGAGGTGAAAATTTGAACCAGCATCTCGGCAGAAACACGAAAAATCTTATTGAGCTGCTCAGAGAATTCAAAGACGTCTTCGCCTGGTCTTACCAAGACATGCATGGGTTAAACACCGACATTGTAGTCCATAAGCTCTCAATAAAAGAGGAATGCAAGCTTGTCCAACAGAAACTCTGTAAGATGTGACCAGATGTGTTGCTAAAAATAAAAGAAGAGGTTCAAAAGCAGTTTGATGCAAGTTTCCTCCAAGTGGGAAAATATTCAGAATGGGTCGCCAACATAGTCCCTGTCCCCAAAAAGGATGGAAAAGTACGTATGTGTGTGGATTATCGGGACTTGAACAAAGCCAGCCCAAAAGAAAACTTCCCACTACCTCACATTGATACCCTAGTAGACAATACGACAGGTCATTCCTTTTTCTCTTTCATGGATGGTTTCTCTGGGTATAACCAAATAAAGATGGACCCTGAAGATATGGCGAAAACTACATTCGTCACAATGTGGGGAACTTTCTGTTATAAGGTGATGTCATTCGGACTTAAAAACGCAGGGGCAACATATCAAATAGCCATGGTGACATTGTTTCATGATATGATGCACAAGGAAATCAAGGTTTATGTCGATGACATGATCGCAAAGTCTCGAACTAGGGAAGAACATGTAAAGGTCTTGAGAAAGTTGTTCTTGAGGTTAAGGAAGTTCCAGCTAAAGTTGAACCTAGCCAAACGTACTTTTGGAGCTACTTCAGGCAAGTTGTTAGGTTTTGTGGTCAGTCGAAAGGGAATTGAGATCGATCCAGATAAGGTTAAAGCCATACAAGAATTACCACCACCCCGTATGCAAAAAGAAGTTCGAGGTTTCCTCGGAAGATTGAATTACATCGCTCAGTTCATCTCACAATTAACTGAGAAATGTGATCCCATCTTTCGTCTTCTTAGAAAACACAATCCAGGAGTGTAAGATGATGAGTGCCAAAGAACTTTTGACAAGGTTAAGCAATATTTGACCGACGCTCCGATCTTAGTACCACCAAGTCCCAACAAGCCATTGATCTTGTACTTAATAGTTTTTGAAAATTCTATGGGATGTGTATTGGGCCAACATGACGAGACTGGAAAGAAGGAAAGAGTCATATACTACCTCAACAAAAAGTTTACCGACTATGAAGCAAGGTATTCATAGATAAAGAAGTTATGTTGTGCGTTGGTTTGGACTACTCGAAGATTACGACAGTACATACTGTACCACACAACTTGGTTAATCTCGAGATTAGATCCTCTTATGATGGAGTCAACTGCATTGAATGGAATAATGGCTAGATGAAAAATCCTACTTTCAAAATTCGATATAGTCTATGTAAGCCAAAAGGCAGTAAAAGGAAGTGTGATAGCAGATTTGCTAGCCAGTAGAGCTCTAGAGGATTATGAGACAATAAATTTTGACTTTCCGAATGAGGACCTAATGTATATTACAACCACCAAAGAGGGGACCACGTCAGAGCATCCCTGGCGATTAAATTTTGATGGTCCTTCAAATGCCATAGGCAATGGAATCGGGCCAGTCTTAGTATCACCAGAAGGAGACCATTATCCCTTCACAAGTAAACTCGACTTCGATTACACAAACAATATGGCAGAGTACGAGGCATGCATTATGGGGATTCAAGCAGCCATAGAGCGAGGAATCAAGATCTTGGAAATATATGGAGATTTAGCATTGGTAATATACCAGCTTAGGAGGGAATAGGAGACAAGAGACTCCAAGTTAATTGATTATCGAAATATGGTCCTCAAGTTGATCAAGGAATTCGACGAGGTTACGTTCCAGTATCTCCCACGTGAGGAAAACCAAATGGCTGATGCTTTGCCTACTCTACCCTCGATGATAAAAGTAAACAGGACAGAGGATATGAAGCCCATTCAAATGAGCATTTACGAGACTCCAGTCTATCACTACGAGATCGAAAAAGAAGAAAAAGATGAACATCCTTGGTATCAAGACATCCTCTAATATGTGGAAGATCGTAAATACCCTGAAGAAGCTACTAAAAATAATAAAAGGACATTAAGAAGGCTAGTAAACGAGTACGTCCTAGATGGGGAGATTTTGTATAAGAGGAGAAAGGATCAGATATTGCTAAGATGTGTTGATGCAATCGAGGCTAAGAAAATCCTAGAAGAAGTCCATGAAGGTATTTGTGGAACACACGCTAATGGATTCAAAATGGTTAGGCAGATCATGAGATTTGGATACTACTGGTCAACTATGGAGAATGATTGTATCAACTATGCTAAGAAATGTCACAAATGTCAGATCTATGAAGATAAAATTCACGTACCTCCATCATATCTACATGTCATGACTTCTCCGTGGCCTTTTTCTATATGGGGCATGGATGTTATCGGGCCAATTTCACCGAAGGCTTCTAACGGGCATAGATTCATCTTTGTAGTTATTGACTACTTCACCCAGTGGGTAGAAGCTGCCTCTTATTCCAACGTTACAAAGTCTGTAGTTAGCAAATTCCTAAAAAAGGAAATCATATGCCAATATGGAATGCCAGAAAATATCATATTGGACAATGCATTGAACTTGAATAACAGCACAATATCGGAGGTTTGTGAGCAATCCAAGATCAAACATCATAATTCATCTCCATATCGCCTAAAGATGAATGGAGTAGTGGAAGCGGCAAAAAAAAAACATTAAGAAGATCGTTGCAAAAATGATAGAAACCTATAAAGATTGGCATGAAAAAATACCATTTGCTCTCCTTGCTTATAGGACTTCAATCAGAACGTCTACTGGGGCAACGTCGTTCTCACTTGTATACGGGACGGAAGTCGTTTTACCTATCGAGGTGCAGATTCCTTCTCTCTGAGTCTTGTCAGAGCTAAATTTGGACGAAGCAGAATGGATCCAAGCCAGATATGATCAGTTGAACTTAATCGAAGAAAAGAGGTTAAGAGCTATCCGTCATGGTCAGATGTAACAAAAACAAATTATGCGAGCTTACAACAAAAAGGTCCGCCCTAGAGAATTCCACAAGGGAGATATAGTCTTGAAGAAAATACTCTCAATACACAAATACCCTCGAGGAAAATGGATGCCTAATTGGGAAGGGCAGTATGTGGTGAAGAAAACCTTCTCTGGAGAAGCTCTAATTTTGACTGAAATGGATGACAAAGAGCTATACAACCCAGTAAATTCAGACTCGGTGAAGAAATATTTAACCTAAAAAAAAACGGAGAGGCCAAGATGAAAACCCATGAAAGGGCATCTTGAAACCAAAGGGGTTTTGAGTTGAAAACCCGAAAAGGGCAGCTCAAATGTAAAATGAAGGCGATCAATTATTCCCTCAAATGTGACAAGATAGAGAAATTTTACATCTTGGGGCATCGACAAAGTACTCCACGATTTTCAGATGCATATTGAGCAGAAAAAATGATCCTCAGATCAGAGAAACTCATATTTGATATCTAGGCATCTAATACTGTTCATTGTAAATATTCGGCAATTTTTCTTTAGCCAATAATTCTTCAAGCTTTGACTCTAATACAATCTCATTCTTTCCCACACTGTCCAAGTGTTTTCATACCAAAACAATGGATAATAGACTAATATCACATAAAAATGCAAGGATCTGAGAGTATTATTTTAGAAATTTCCTAAATGATACAAGGACCCTAAACAAGACCACCAGTTAAAAGAATCAAACCTGAAAAGAACGGTTCAAATGAAGAATCTACCAAGTCATGGACTTAAGAAGACGTAAGGAGATGATCCCAAAGTAGAAGAAACTAATATTTGAAAAATTAACATTAATCACGCACATCCATTTAGTTAGGAGCATTTGACTCATTCCGAGCATGGCATCCTAAACAATCTGACCTACCTAAAGGCCCAGTTGAGCATATTCTACAGGTTTCAGTACCACGAAGATACAAAGGGAAAGGTTTAAGTCGCAATGGCGAACCTTATACCTCAGAGACATGAAGGAAAAGATTTAAGCCGCAACGGCGAATCTAGTACGACGAAGATATGGAGAGAAGCATTTAAGTTACAACAGCGAACCTTGTACCTCAGAAGCATGAAGGGAAAGATTTGAGCAGTAACGGCGAATCCAGTACCATGAAGATACAAAGGGAAAGGTTTAAGTCGCAATGGTGAACCTTATACCTCAAAGACATGAAGGGAAATATTTAAGCCGCAACGGCGAATCCAGTAACACGAAGATATAAAGGGAAGGGTTTAAGTCACAATGGCGAACCTTGTACCTCAGAAGCATGAAGGGAAAGATTTAAGCCGCAACAGCGAATCCAGTACCACGAAGACACAAAGGGAAAGGTTTGAGTCGCAATGGCAAACCTTATACCTCAGAAGCATGAAAGGAAAATTTTAAGCCGCAACGACGAATTTAGTACCATGCAAATTGAAGCAGCAACAGCGAATCTAATGCCTTAAAGGAGCAGATTAAAGTCATAATTGTGAAGCTTCTACATCGAAGCTACAGTAGATCAGGTCAAGATAGCGAATCTTTATCTCTCTGAAGTTGTAGTAACAGCAAGATGAAGCTTCAACGTAAAATCCTATTTGAGGGTGCAGCAAAGATTAAAATTACAAATAACAGGATCTCACTCTCCCCGCAGGTGCAGTAGAGTGGAACGGAACTACAAGTCAAGTGTTGTCATTTTGAAGTAGTCAATAACGGAGCGGGATTCAAAAGGATTGGACAAAATTGGTCTTCTTTTGGTCGTTGCTCAGTTCCTATTACACAGCAACGAGCAAAGAGGGGCAGCTGTTGAAGCCCAATTTGTCCGGGCCCAACACTTTGTTCAAATTGAACCCAAATCTTTATTTTAAATTTATTCTAAGTTTAGAATTATTTTAAATTTAAATTTATTATAAATTTAAATTTATTAAGTTTAAATTTATTTTAAATTTAAAATTTGAAATATTGTCTTAAGCTTAATATTAAATTTAAAATAAAAAGTTCAATTATAAAATGTCCATTTTACTAAATTCAAACAAAACCCATTAACTAAGGCCCAAATCCCAAAATACAACCCAAGTTACAGGCCCAAAATTACAACTCTTGACCCAATTTTAATTAACCCAAAACCTAAGCCCAAATGACCCAAATACTGCGAAAATCTTCCAAAAAACCCTAAGTCAAAGCATGGTAGCAAGTTGCTACCAGCCACCCTTCTTCAGCCAACCAGAGCACGCCATGTCAGCACCAGCAGCACACCTCCCGCTTTAACTTGCATCTACCATAGCAACCATAGCCGAACCTGCAAAAGAAAGAAAAGACAAGTTTTAAATTGCAAACAACAAATTATAATCATTGTAAACATGACTATAAAGTTAGATTCAAACACTTATAATAGGTAACGAACCCTTGTTTGAACATCCAAAATTAATAAAAAAATAGCCTTTTTAAAGCAATACAACAAAGCATTCTAAAAACCAGAAATAGGAAGTAGTTGGTAGTAAGCAAAGGCAATCGAATAGCCTTACCAAGCAACAAAAACGCAAGCCAGGGTCTGAGTTCTCAAGTATTTAAGTCATTCAGGTACATTCAACGTATATTTATTATCATTAATAATTTAAAATTCCAACCCATCAGTTTCTAATATGCATTAACACATGTATTTAATGCTCCAGTTAGTATTTATTGCTTTTTTATTTTTCAAACATATTAATAAACATCCTTACTAATGACATTAATTTATAATAATAATAATAATAATAATAATAATCTTTTTTTTTTAAAAAAAGAGGAAAGGTGAGAAGTCAGAACGGTGCTCCCTTGATCGCACCACTGTCGGGGCTGCGGGCAGAGCCTTCTGAGCTGCCGCCGTCAGAGCCAATGACGAATCTCTCTAGGCCACCCCTGTACATGCGAGATATTTCCATTCGAACGCCTGTAAAAAGAAACCAAGAATGTCAACAGCGAACAAATAAAAACAAAGAAGAGTTCTAAAAAATGGAAACCCATCTCATTTTTTTTTTTAAATAATAATAACTCAGTTTTAAAACAAGTTTTGGTAAAAGATTAAAAATAAAAAGAGAAAGCAAATCAATTTCTAAGGAGATCTGGGTCGATCTTAATAGATTGGGACTCAGATTTGTTTTTTTTTTAAAAAAAGAAAAAGAGGAAAAGGAAGAGCTTTCTTCACCTTCGAAAGTCGTACACGGAGGCGCGTGGCGTGTGCATGAGGTGGAATTCGTGCGGTTTGCGACGGCGCGTGGCTGGGGATTGCGACGGATCAACGACTGAAGCTTGGCCGGCTATGGAGGGAAGAAGAGAGAGATGAAAGAGTTTTGGGATTTTTTTTAAGAAAACAAAGAAAAAAAATGAAAAAAAAAACCCCCTAAAAGGGTCCTCATATAGACCCTAAAAACGGAGTCGATTTGAGGGCTGAGTTTCAGCCCCAAAAAGGCGTCGTTTTGAGAATGACCTGATTTTGACCCGACCCGCTCTAGAGGATCCACGTTTTTTGAAAAATGGGTTATTTATGACTTCAGTCCTTTCGCTTTTTTTGAATTTTACAATCAGGTTCATTTTATATTTTTAATTAATTATAAATTCACCCATTAATTTTATTTAATTTTCAATTTGGTCCCCTATCTTTCTGGAGGCTCAAGAAACTACCATGTGGCAATTTTTGGTTTATTTAAGCAAATAGTCCTTTTTATTTTTAATTTGATTCAATTTTGCCCTCAAATCAAGTTTTGTTTTATTATAAAATTGGCCCAGAGATTTTAAATGATTTTCAAAGTAGTCTTTTGACTTCAAAATGCCAGAGAGGCTGCCACATGTCACTTACTTTTGGTTTTATTGCCCAGAAGGTCCTTGAACTTTCCAAAAATTATATTTTTACCCTCGAACTTTCCAAATTCTATTTTTAACCTTGAATTTTCCAAAAATTACATTTTTTACCTCCGAAACTTTCCATAATTCCATTTTTGACCCCGAATTTTCCAAAAACTATCATTTTACCCTCGAACATCCAAAAATTCCATTTTTGACCTCGAACTTCTCGAAAATTACCATTTTACCCCCGAACTTCCAAAGATTCCATTTTTTACCTCGAAGTGTTCAAAATTATCGTTTTGCCCCTCGGGTATCCAAAAATTATGTTTTATCCCGTCTGTTTTGTTTTCAACATCCATACTTAGATTTTAATTATCATTCTTTCGTATTTTATATTCTATTAATTTTTTATTTTTGTGTATTATTTATCTGTTTAATTATTTTCTCTTCGTTATTAATCGTTCATATTAAACTCTCATATTTGTTTTCAAAATTATTTTATAAACATTTAAAACCGAGGCAATGTTCTTTTCATGTGGAAACATTAGGAAATCATGCCCTAACGTGTCGGGTGTGATTTTTCGTATAACTCACACGAATCGAATATCCTTTTCCAAGTTTTTTAAATCCCTTTTAACTTCGAGATTCCAAGAATGTCGTGCCCTAACGTGTTGGTCACGACTTCAATTCTCCGCGAAAATCGAAGCAAACGGGTATCCTTTCTTCAAATCTTTTTAAGTCATGTGTCCGAGGATTGTATTTTAAATTCAATGCAAAATTTTCAAGTTCTCAAAATATATATTTATATATACAAATGATTTTAAAACAAAACGAGACAATATCATTTTGTGTGAAAACCTCGAAAAATCATGCCCTAACATGCTGGGTGTGATTTTCGTATAATACACGTGATCGAATATCCTCTTTTAAGTTTTCCAAAACGTCTTTCAATTTTGAAAGTTAAAGAACGTAGTGCCCTAATGCGTTGGACATGACCTCTAGTTCTCCTAGAAATTTGAAACACATGGACGATTTTTCCCTAAATAGGATTTTTGAAAATCATACAAAGTTTTCCAAAGACAAAGATCGTATTTTAAATTTTACTCGAATTTTCAAATGTTTTAACAAACTAAGACCCGAAAGTAATCAATGTGGTACCAATTTTGGGCGTATGAGGGTGCGAATTCTTCCTCATGCGTAACCGACTCCCGGACCTATTTTCTGGATTTTGAAGACTTACATATTTTTCAAAACATATTTTAAACGTTTTGTGGTGATCCAATCACACCAAATAAAATATTGGTGGTGACTCCCATTCCAATTTTAAAATAATTTCCGGAACACGTTTTAAAAAAATGGTTTCGACAGGCTCCATTGAATGTCAAAAATGGTGTAGCTGGAAGGAAAAATAGAATCTTGGCTTAAATGGTAAATTCAATGTTATCATGTCCAAGTCTTGAACAAGGTTTTTGGGGAGAAGTTGTTCTAACAACTTATCATATATTGAATTAGAGTTCCTAATAAGGAAACTAAAATAATCCCATATGAACAATGGAAGAAAAGAAAATCAAACCTTAATAATGAAGGTTTGGGGTTGTATAGCTATTGTCAAAATTCCAACACCTGAACATAAAAATTTAAGTGAAAGTAGATTTGAATGCATTTTATAGGATATGCACGTAATAGCAAGGAATATAAGTTCATGGTAATCGAACCAAATGATTCAATTTCAATTAATATTGTTATTGAATCAATATATGTTTTTTTTATGAAAATATATTTAGTTCTACTTCAAGACAATTACAACCACAACAACTAATTCATTCTTCAAATGAGAATGAGATTTCATTGGAACAAGTTGATAATAATGATGAATCTTGTCAAAAATTAAGAAGAAATAAAAGGATTAAAAAGGTCAAAGATTTTGGACCAGATTTCATTATGTTCCTTGTAGAAGGTAAAGGTGAAAGTATCAAAAATAAAATACTTTATTGTTATAATAAAAAATCTGATCCTATTACATTTGAAGAGGTAATAAAATCTCAAGACTTTACTTTTTGGAAAGAAGTTATAAATTATAAAATGGATTGAATAATGGAAAATCAAACTTGGATCTTAGTTGATCTTCCACCAGGTTCCAAACCAATAAGTTATAAATAGATCTTCAAAAAGAAAATGAAGGCTGATGGAATCATTGATAGATTTAAAGAAATGTGGTAGTCAAAGGTTTTACATAAAAACAAGGTATTAATTACTTTGATACCTATGCTCTAGTAGCAAGGATTGCTATGATTAGACTTTTAATATCACTTACATCAATGTATAATTTGATTGTTCACAAAATGAATGTTAAAACTGTATTTTTAAATGGTGAATTGGAAGAGGAAGTGTATAGCCGGAAGGATTTTTTGTTCCAAGACAGGAGCATAAGGTATGTAAGCTTGTTAAATCTCTACACAGGCTTAAACAGGTACTAAAGCAATGTCACCAAAAGTTTGACAAGGTTGTTCTAACTAATGGCTAAAAAAATTAATTCGATAAGTGCATATATAACAAATTTGAAAATGGAAAGGCTGTCATAATTTACTTATATGTAGATGACATGCTCATATTTGACATGATTATAGCAAGTAGAAAACACAAAGAAATTCTTGTCATGCATATTTTCTATGAAAGATATGGGTGTAGCATATGTTATTCTTTAGATTAAAATAACCCGAGAGAAAAAAACTATAGCTTTATAGCAATCACATTACATCGAAAATGTGCTTAAAAAGTTTGATCTTTTCAATTGTATACCATCATCTACACCCATGGATGCTCAAATAAAATTAGTATCTAATGCTAGTAGAAAATTTGATCAATTGAAATATACAAGTTTAATTGTTTGTCTCATGTACATAATGACTTGTACAAAACCAAATATTGCTTATTTTGTTGGGAAATTGGGTAGGTACACAAGTAATCTAAGTAGTTTGCATTGGAAAGCTTTGAATAGAGTACTTAGGTACTTAAAGGAAACTATTAACTATAGGTTGTGCTATAATGGATATCCTTCAGTTTTAGTAGGATATTTGGATGCTATTTGAATTACAAGTTTGGAAGATCATGCTTCTACTAGTGGATGGATCTTCATCCTTGGTGAAGGTGTCATTTCTTGGGGTTCCAAGAAACAAACATGTATTATTGATTCCACCATAGTAGCTAAATTTATTACATTAGTTGCTACATCTAAAGAACAAAATGATTAATAAATTTGCTTTATGAAGTACCTTTATGGCCTAAACCAATTTCACATATTTTTATCCGTTGTGATAGTGACGCTACTCTAGCAAAGGCATATAGCCAAGTATATAATGGAAAGTCTAGACACATTGGATTAAGACATAGCTATGTCCGACAATCAATATAGACTGATCACTATTAATTATGTAGGTCAAGTGAAAACTTGGTAGATGATCGGTGTTTTTACGACACAATAATTGTGCAAGCGTACACACGTCGATGCAACTATAGTTGATAGATAAATCTATTGTATATTGATCCCACGAGGAATGGATTCTTGATGTTTAGATGTTAGAACAACTACTATTGGAATTAGATGAAATGTGAGTAAGGATGTCAGCGCAAATTAAGTTATACCTGCACACTAAAATAGTTAATATTGTCAATGCAATCAAAGGTTAAATGTCAGAGCAACTAAAAGTCAATCAAAATGTGTTGAGTGTTTAGTGTTGAATATTTAAATGCATAAAAGTAAAGGTTTGATCAAGTGTATAGAATTGGAGTGGATTGCCGCTTTCGCTCAGTAGCAACGCTGGATGCATCGACAAGGTATTGTATAGATGGAATGTCGTTATAGTGAAGTCCCTTTGAATTCTTAACAACAACAGCTCCCTACTTATTCCCAACTCAAATACAATCACTTCACCTCTCGATGCGAGCAACGATGTGTATCCAAGAGCAAGTAACTGGTTTTTATCCCAGTCCCGAGCAGCTCTCACCTAACTCACTCATTAACCTAACCTATCACCACATCTCTCGATGTTAGCGTAATGCAATGTCACTCTCGTGCTTAAAGCGGTTAGATCCAAGAATAAACGAATAAGCAGTTTAAAGTAAGAATCAAAATGATCTAACATCAAAAGATACTCTCGTATTCATTTAAAATCATCAAAATCCATCATCGTTTAAAAAGAATTAAAGAGTACAACGAAGCTTACTATCTCTAAACTACTAGGCCTACTCTCTAATTGTTCCTCTTGCTTCTGCATCAAGCACTCCTCATCAGAAGTTGCTGCACACTTGCTCCATCAGCTTTCCCTCCTTCGACGTCAAGCTTCAATTGTAGCTTGCTTGAAGATTTGAGAGATTTTTAGATTTAAATTTTTCATTCCTTGATATTTATCTCCTTCTTCTTTCCTCTATTTATAAGCTCAAGAAATTGCATATTTTCTTCATTCTTAGATCCAACAACTTCGTACAGCTATAAAAGTTTGTTATTGACAGCTATGCAGATCTGATTTGTTTACTGGACTATTGCAGAATGTCAGTGCAATTTATAAATTGCACCGATAATTTGCCAATAGAATGTCGCCGCATTTTTGGACATCTCTTCTCAGATCCAGATCTAATTGCAACTGTCACAGTTGTTAGAGTATAGCTGTACACTCATGCAGATCTAGTGTGTTCTTCAGAGATCTGCAGGTTGTCGCTGCATTGCTTGGTCGCAATCTATGATATTCCCGTGTTGGTTCTTCCAAATGTAAATTCAGCTTGAGTCTACTCATTTGAGGTTCAAATTCAATGTGGCGACATTTCTTGGTCACAATTCCAAGCTAATCTTGTGGTTGCATTCTGCTAATATTGATCTTCTAGGCTGAGCTCTTGGGCTGACAATTTTAAAATGCAATATATCGACTGTTTGCGTCGACATTAGTACAAAAATAGATAAAAATAACAGTAATTTAAACTAACTGGCAATGAATTAGAAAATATGAAAACTGAGTATAAAATGCTTATGATGCACGCTAAATGAGATATAAAAGAGACAATTAAAACACTAAATTATGGAGAAAATATATGTCATTTGTAATACCATCAGTAGATCCTTTGACAAAATGTCTTGCTAGAGATATAGTCAAAAAAACCTCAAAAGGGATGAGACTCAAGCCAATTAATTAGAGTTACCCATTATGGTAACTCAACTCAACACTTAGTATAACGTCAAGTCTTGAATTGAATGAAACAAAGTACATAATTAGTATGTGACTGCTAGCACTATAAATAAATTCATCCTAATATTAAAGTGTTAGGTACTCGTAATGATAAAAGAATGATGAGTAATGTACTCTTAATGAACCCATAACATAAAATGTTAGTGTTATAATTATGGAACACTCTTGATGAGTAATGACTCGTAACTATTGAAGTGTGGCTGCTTCTAGGAGTTCAAGGTCTTGGCTCTAATAGCACTCATGAAAAGAGGACAATGACACATGGCCATAATAGTGTCCTTAGGTACTATGCATTGACTGGTGTTAAAATCATTGTGTGAGATGTGTTCGGTTAATCGAATGGAAAAGTTGGTTCAAAGCTTAGTCTACCATGCAATTTTGATTAACTTTAACATGTTTTTACTAAGTGAACGTTCAATTGTAAGACACTTTCGTTTATGCAAATTGTCTTTCCAAGATTACCAAAATCTAAAATAGTTTAAAAATGGGGGAGATTTATTGAAACATTTTCAAATAGTTATCGTGTTCCAATAATTATAAATGAAAGAGTGTATTATATTTTGGTTATTGATCAAGAGTTATATCATTTGATTTTTTACAAAGAATTATAATTATACAAGCAATATTACCTGAATAGTTATGAGATATTAGTTGAATAATTATGTCTCTTTTAAAAATGTGATTATTCAGAAAAGACATCTATTGAAAGTTATGTCTTTACGAAGAGACATTAGAGTCCCTATAAATAGGAGTGAGATTTCATTTGAAATATATACAAAAAAAAATCTCAAAAATTTCTTTCCATTCTTCCTCCATCCTCTACTATTATTAAATTGTTATATAAAGAATTATTGTAGACATTTTTTATAGAAACTAATTTTATGGTTATACTTTGCCGATGCTTAGTGGGCTATTTTCATCAATGCAAAATGCAAATATTCACCAGGCTTCATTATATCCTCAAGGTTCATTTGCTTGAAACTCATTTGCACAGCGAGTATAATTGGGGGCGGTTAAAACCTTAACGATAATGGCTTGATACACGCTTTGGAGCCTGTCCTTTTGTTTATTTTTTTGTTCAAGTTGTTGTTCATCTGGATTTACCTCTCATCCATAACGAGTGCAAATAAGAGTGAGATTAGTAAAGTTAAGTTCGATTTTTTGAATCGTTTTTCATAATTTAATTCAATATTTGGTTTTTTTTTTCATATTATCTTTTTAATTTTGATTTATTTTGACAAAATCAACGTTGTAGATTTTATTCCTTTTAGCTATTATTCAATAATGTTTCAAAAAATATAAATATTTCTAAAATATTTAGTGTAACTAAAATTTTATGGTATTTTAAAAACATTTTTATATAATATTTAAAAATTATTTTTACTATTTTAAATACAAAATATGTTTACATAATAAAAAGTTAAAATTAAATAAAAATAACATTTAGTTCAATTCAATTAATCATGATTTTTTAACTCGTATTTCATAAACTGTAATAAAATAACATTTGGTTTTGATTTATTGATTTTTCTTACTCAATCAAAAGTGTAATACTCTTTTAAGATTTTTTTAATTCTGAATTTATTGATTTTTCTAACTCAATCAAAAGTGTAATACTCTTTTAAGATTTTTTTTTTTTAATGTGCTAAACGTATGATTATCAGGCCCATTTTAACATTTTAGGGGCTTCATGTGAATCAATAAATTTGAATCTTTCTTAAAAAATTATAAAATGTAATATAATAAAATAAAAAATTGAGACTCTTTTTCTTTATTCGCCTGCTTGTAATGAAACATCGATCAGAAATCTTAAAAGAATGAAAAAAATTTTCACGTTAAAAATTAAAAAAAAAAAATTGAACTCCTTCCAACCCTGAGCGACCACACTCTCAAACTACCCCAAAATCGGATTTGATGAATGAAAATCTTCGTATAAATTTTTTTTATTTAAGATCTTTTTATATTCAATAATTTTATTGGGTAACAATTATTTTAGAGAGTGGCAGATTTTGACACTCAATTATGAGGCCAATTAAAGACAAATTTATAAAATTTAATTAAGATATTCTGTTCTGTTTTATAAAAGTAAACCATATATGTAAAATTTACACTAAAACTATGTCTTAAAACTATCTTTTGCAAACAATCGTAAATAAATAAAAAATGAAAAAAAAAATTATTTAAAATATCTCAACATTAGGCCATGCAATTTCAAAAGAAAAGGCCATGAACATAGGCATATCATAGAAATGGAGTGTATTTTTTTTTATTTAGACTTTCACTGTTACTTATTTTTATCATTTGTCTTATATTTGTGGGGGTATGCCTTCCACTTATTAAAAAGTTTGCAGGTATTTAAGATAATAATTGTTAACTGAAAAATATATAAGATTTTTCTTATGTAATTTATCACTTTTTTACTTAAATTCGTTGTTAAAACCAAATAAATATTTAATAAATTAATGAAATGTATAAAAATATGAAATTAGGACATAGAAATTATTAAAATGTGATTTTATGCTTTATTATATAGTTTTCTTGCATAAAATAATTTATTTTATATTTATTTGAACATATTATATTTTTCAAACATAAAGTAGGTCATGCAAGCTTAAATTAAATAATAAAATATAAAATCATATTTAATAATTCATTCTAAAATATTTCATTACATAATTTGGGTTGAATTAATTAATTAAATTGAGTTAATTTTATTTCTTTAGTCCTTTAATTAATTTATTTATTTTTGACAGGTCAAATAAACTTTGCTGGATTACAAAACCGTCCAAATTGAAAACCAAGTCAACCGAATTTCGGCTACACATGGCTGTCCACATAAACCACTTTTTTGTTTAATTCCACAAGGTCCCTGCAATATTAAAGAAATCAGATATTTGCCCAAAGATTTACATTTGACCGAGTCTTAGTCCTGAGTTGTTATGGCATTTAAATTGCTTAAAAATCAAGCAAAATTCAACTCAAAATCCACTAATCATGGCGGCCACTCATTGAAGAAGCTTGAAGAGACTAAACCTCTCTATTTTTAGTAAACTACTCTCCTCTCTTCACCTATAAGTAAGACCCCATTTCACCATTTCCTAATCATCCCATCATCCAATACATTCTCTTCTCTCTTAATTCTCTCTAGCATTCCCTAGTCCCCACGCTTAGCATCATCACTTCATAGAGATTTTAACAATTAAGCCTCCTAAAGAGCCCTTAATCGGCCACCTCGGAGAGCCATCAACAAAGGAGCAAAGCGAAGAAATAAAGGAGCCCTCTTCAATTAGAGTCTTGGGTGACAGCCACTTTGATTTGGGTTTAATCTTTCTTTTCTTTTATTTATTTTGAAAATATGTGTTCTTTGTTCTTGTTTACAACAATGTTAGCTTAATTTTATTTAAGCTAGGATGATTGCTTTAATTAAATAATATTTATTTAAATCATGCTTATAATGTTTGTGCCTCAATCAATCATATTTTCAATTAAAATCAAGTTTGTATTTCGTTCATACATGATTGAAATGCACCTGAATTAGCTGAGCGATCCTAACCAGACGACGACTAGTAGACACATAATTGAAATGTGTATGCTCAATTTAGATCCTAACCTGATTAAATTGCAAGTTGCATCACAACTCTAACCAAGCTCTGTTATCTGCATAGTTTTTAGATTTGTGTGATTAAATTGTTTCAAACCTAACACATCCCTATTACCTCACATGAATGCTAAAAAACCCTTAGTAAATAAGGATCAGTAAAATGCATATTTACTAAGTAAAAGATTCCGAAAGGACCTAATGTGGTTTCCAAACTCATGAAAGATCGAGTTGCCATGGAATATTTTTCCGAATATTATTAAGCATGATGATAATAAATTGAGTTTAATTAAAGTAATTATCCTAGTTTATTTATGTTATAATTAATGCAAATTGTGTTTAATCTTGTTAAAATCCATTACATTCATACAGTTTGCATACTTATGATAATTTGCATTAGGGATCATTGCATATAGTTTAATATATTTAATATTAATCATCACTTCTCAATCATATTGTGTTTCTAATTTTACCAAGTTGTTAATATAATTTTACAATTAAGTGATTTAACAAAAATACAATCCCTGTGGAGATGATAACTCGATACTTACTTATTACTTGATAACGACTGTGTACACTTGCACAAACCTACGCATTACAATAATCAACTAATAGTCGAAGAAGGGAAAAAAAAGGCTCGACGTCGTGATGAGCAAGTAGGGCTCGTCGGACGACGCGATGTAAACCCCAAGCAAATGCGGCATCAACAACGTGATGAGGAGAGCCGACACATCATGACATCACGACGTGTTCTCCTATTTGGTAGCTGCATTTTACACTTCAAGCAAGACTGATTATTCTAGGGATATTTTAGTATAATTAGAACTCTAATCTAAACTTATTTAAAGGAACCATCGTATCCCTATTTTTACACGCCAATAAGCTCACTGGGCTTTGAAGAAGTTGAACTTTGATATCAAGCAAGCCGGTGAGAGAAGGATGTTACAACTTGATGAGTTGGAAGAGTTGAGGTTGTTTTCCTATGAGAATGCCAAAATGTGCAAAGAAAGATCAAAGAGATGGCATGATAGTCATATACAACCTCGCGAGTTTAAAGAAGGTCAAAAGGTATTATTGTTTAATTCAAGACTGAAGTTATTCCCTGGGAAGCTTAAATCCCAATGGAAAAGACCCTATACCATCTATCGAGTTTATCCTTATGGAGTTGTTGAATTACACGACAATCATGGAGGTATTTTTAAAGTTAATGGTCAACGTCTCAAACACTATTGGGATGGTGAAGTTGAACGAGTTGAATCCTCGTTCAAATTAACAGACCCTTGATTTTTCGTGAACTCATTTGTAAATAAATAATTAATTAAAACTTACTTTCTTAACTTAGTACATTTAATTAATTCTGTCTAAGGAGATTGGAACTTAAGCGAGCAATACATAGTCTTTCTTGTACTTGGTTCAGTTGGTGCTTGTTGATTCTAATCTTTGTATAATACAAGTTTCAAGCTCACTTATATTTGTTTTGTTATTTCCTTTCTTAGTTTTTTGGTTTTGTTTTCTTGTTCTTGAGGACAAGCAATGACTTAAGTGTGAGGGAGTTTGATTTGTTGATTTCGTACTGATCTGTCGATTTTGTACCTAGCAGATTGAACTATTTTTCACACTTGAAGAGCTTGAAATCAAGTATTTTTTTATGCTTTAATAGGATTTAGTTTAGATTTCTTATTTAAATAAATTGTGTAATCTAAGTGTTAAAATGATTATTTATTTGTCTTTAAGGCCAAATGAGGCCTAAAGGTTAGCTAACATACTTGGCAAGTGTGTAGGAGACCATACGAAGTATACTAAAAGGAAACTAATCACTTCATCATGACATAGGCCGAGCTACATCACAACCAAGGGACCAGACTTAAGGATATTGACATCTGACTTCTTCGACGTGACACACAATAGCTATGTCACAACAACGCCTAAAGGATGACGTTTCACATAGAGACTGATGCCTATGTCGCGAAATAGGACTTGGTGTGTCATGATATCGACCCTTGGACCAGATCTCACATTACATGAAGGGCGTTTTGGTCTTTACAATGCAACTTAAACACGAGGAACGACAGTTGACCTAGGGTTTAGGAAAAATGACCATCAAAAGCTATAAATAGGACCTTTAGCACTAGAGTTTTACACACCATTACTTAGCTTTTAGTTTTCAATTCTAGTTTATTTGTTTTCCGCTTTTTGAAACGAGATTGTAAAAACTCGCGTAAACGATCGATGAATTTTTTCAGACATATCGCTTAATACAATTTAGTTTTTTTTCATTCAATTCTTGATTTACATGTTTTCATATATTGTGTTGTCGATGAATAAAGAAACCATGAGGAACTAACTCCATTTGGGGGAATTAAGGAGTGGAAGTATGAGTAATTGATTATTGTTTTACAGGGATTTTGCCTTTTTGATCAGCTATTTGGGAAAGGAAGAACATCAAACAAACACTAGGCCTAACAACGCTAAAAAGTCATCTAGGTGGGAATGAACCCAAAATTGGTATTGCCCGTCTGTGAACACCTTTTCCCCAAACCAGTTTAGATTGTGACATTTAGCGATAAGTAATCTCTATCGACTTGCTATGCCGGCGAAAGATCAAGATATCCAACTGGGGTAGTAACTACTTGATTGGAGGAAAATCCCTAAAACCCAATAATTGAAGAAATAATATGGAAACTACCTTATCTCCCCAAAGACGTTTATAAGAATTTCTACAACTCATCTTTATTTTATTTTATTTGGATCTTTTTCTTTTTATGCTTTCAACCAACTCTCTTATTTTCTCTCATACTATAAACCCTAAAACTAGTACTAATTAATTTTATTCTTTGTAGGGTTTCTATTTACTATCTCCTTAAGCCTCCTTTGGGTACAATCTTTGGAATACTTCTAAGTGTTCATTTGTAAACACACTATATTTACAACCTGACCCGTATACTTGTGGAAAGTCGAAATCTACACCGAATGGGAGTACGTTTAGGGGTGGTCAAGTTGTTGGCGCCGTTGTTGGGGAGGCAATGCTTTAGTAAATTTTATTCTTTCATTGCTCATTAAATAATTAGGAAAATTTGAAGATACAGATACGATTTTATTTTATTTCATTTTCTTTTCTCCTAGTTTATTTCTTTTAATCTATTCATAAAATTATTTAGTTAAAAAATGATGAAAAATACATTGAGGATGTTTTTTTATTTGGAATGGTTACAGTCTAGTATTGGTAAACCATAAATTTATTAAAACCATTTTGAATTAAATCCATCTTTAATATCTTAGAGTACTAACAATGTTATGTTTTATGATCCTTCCACAGAGGATCCTGTTGTATTTTTATGAAAATTCGAGGCCATTTGTAGCACAGTTTCTTATTCCAGAGTCGCCTTAGGTAATATTAGAATGTTGTTTATCCCGTTCGCTTTAAACAAAAAGGCTAAGTTATGGTTCGATTCTTTACCTCCAAATACTATTACTACTTGGGAAGAATTTGTACATATGTTTTTTCAGCGAATGATTTCTATGCCCAAGATTATGCAAGGATATATACAAAAGTTTCAATTCAGGCAAACGATGATAAAGACATTGGTATAAGCCTGGGTTAGATTCAAAACTATACTTCGATCCATATTAGGAGGAGGAATTCATATTGCTATCCAAGTTCAACACTTTTATGACGGGTTGAGTATAGAAAATAGACGTAAAGTAAATATAATGACTGGAGGAAGCATTTGGACTAGGACATGACAAGATGTTACAAATATATTGGAAGTTGCAAGCGCAAATGATATATTCTGGAAGGAACAAGTGGAACCTTCAGGAGAGATTAGAAACCATATATGTAACCAAATTGTAACCAATCAATCCAAAGAAGAAGATTCTGAAGATGAGGAAATTATGGAAGAAGAGACAACTAAGGAATCTCTAAATGCTCAATTTGAGTGATGGTAACAAAGCAAAGGGGTGGAGGATCAATCGATGCCAATGAGTAAAAAAATGATACCATTAATTGTAAGGCCACCTGAAGTGGAGCTGAAACCATTACCAGAACATTTGAAATATGGATATTTGGGTGAGAAAAATACTTTACTTATTATACTTGCATCAGGATTAAGTAACTCACAAGAAGCAGCTTTGTTAGAAATACTCAAGCATCATAAAAAAGCTACTGGCTGGACGATCACTGATATAAAAGGGATAAACCCAGCATTTTGTCAACACAAAATCCGATTGGAAGAAGGCAAGAAACCTATTGTTGATGCACAGAGATGACTCAATCCAACCATGAAAGAGGTGGTGAAAAAGAAACTAGTAAAATGGTTAAACGTACATAATTTATGCAATCTCTGATAGTGAATGGGTAAGCTCGACACAATGTGTAACAAAAAAAAGGTAGGTTGATAGTTGTCGAGAATGATCGTAATGAGCTAATCCCTACAAGAACAATTATTGGGTGGAGAGTTTGTATTGATTATAGGAAATTAAATGATGCAACAAAAAAGGATCACTTTCCACTACCTTTCATTGATCAAATGTTGGATCGGTTGGCAAGTAAGGAGTATTACTATTTCCTAGATGGTTATTCAGGGTATCATCAAATCCCAATATATCTCGATGATCTGGAAAAAACAACTTTTACGTGCCTTTTTAGGACTTATGCTTTTAAACGTATGTCTTTTGGACTTTGTAACATACCAACTACTTTTATGAGATGTATGACAACTATTTTTGCAGATATGCTAGAAGAAGGACTAGACATCTTTATGGATTATTTCTTCGTATATGGAGATTCTTTCGAGGAGTGCTTGCAGAATCTAGAAAAGTCTTATAAAGATGTGAGGAGACTAATCTAGTGCTTGGTCGCGCTATGAACATCATAAAAATTGTGCAAGCGAACACTTGTCGATACAAGTATAGTTGATAGGTGTAAAACTATCAAATATCAATCCCACATAGATGGCTATTTATGCTTAAATTTGTCGATGCAAAAGAGGTCAAAATAAGAAGAATTGTTAAGAATAATGTCAACGTAAACTAGTTAAAACTACACAGGTTAAGAGAAAAAATTGTCATTGCAAATGTAATACAAAATATCAGTGCAACTGCAATATAAAATGAATTGATTGTTGAGTTGTTGTAATGTAAATTTAGAAATATAAAAGAAATAGATCAAGTGTAAAGAAGTGGAGAGGATCACTGGCTTCACAAGTCACAATGCTAAATGTGACTACAAGGTAACTTATAGATGAATTTGTCGCCGCAATTATGTTCTAATGAGATCGTACTAATATCAACTCTTTGTTTAACAAAGACCTAAGTACCCACTATTACCATACCTTCCGGTGCTGGTAATGTTGAGCACTTAAGAACAAGTAACCAGAATTCCTCCTAGTCTCAAGCAACTTCCGTTGTCTTGCTTGTTAATCTAGCTTGTCAGCCCACTTTCCAGTGATTGTGACTGCAATCGCACTTTCATGGTCAAAATAATTAAATCCAAAGATAAACAAATGAGAAGAATTGAATAGAACTCAAAGTAAATCTAATACTGAAAGATACTCCCGTATTCAAACAATTATCAATAGTATTCATCAACAATTTAAGAGGGATTAACGAATGAATTGAAGCATCCTATTCCTAGTCTACTAGAATTCTCCCTTAATCGCTCCTCTTGTGTCGCACCAAGCACTTCTCGTCAGAAGCTGTTGCATCCTTGTGGCATCAAATCACCTTCCTTCAGAAATTAAGCTTCCATGGTAGCTTTCTCCAAAAATGAATAAGAGAAATTATAGATTTAAGTCTTCACACCTTGATGATCCATCTTCTCTTTCATCCTTCTATTTATAATCACTGACCATTCCAGATCATTCTCCCTCTTCAGATCTAACTCCTTGATACAGCTATAAAAGTTGTTATTGCCAGCTATGCACTCATGCAGATCCGGGGTGCTCATTAAGCAATTACAGATTGTCGCGACATTCTTGGACGTAAATTATGATTTCTAATTTGCTGGGACAATTTGTCATTCTCCTGCGCTGGTGCTTCTGGATATGTTAGCAGCGTGAAATTCCTGATAGAGATGTAAAAGCATTCATGTGATGACATATTCGACTACAATTCTGGATCAACTTGTTACCACAACTTTGAATGCTTTCCTACTCTGATCTTCCCATGTGGATTTCTACGCTGACAACTTTGGACGCAAAACTAGTACTAAATACAACGACATTAGTAGCACAATAGAAATAAAATGAAAGAAAATAAAATCCAACAACACTGAGTTAGAAAATGTAAATACTAAATATGAAATGCTAGTAATGCATGCTAAATATGAAATGCTAGTAATGCATGCTAAATATGATACAAAAGGAACAATTTATACATTAATTTAAGGAGAAATGGTGTCATTTCTAATACTATCAGTGCTCAATTGGGAAAAATGTCATTTCATGGTAAGAGAAGTGTTAGTTTTGGGGCATCAAATATCATAAAAAGGGTTAGAAATAGATAAAATGAAAATCGAGGTAATAAAAACCTTTCATATCCCATAACTATCAAAGGTATTCGAAGTTTTTTAGGTCATGCAGGGTTTTATAGAAGGTTCATAAAATATTTTGTCCATATTTCTAAACCCTTAAATTTATTATTGCAAAAAGATGTTCCATTTGTTTTTTATAATAGTTGCATTGAAGCTTTTGAGAAGATAAATGAGAAACAGATAACTGCCCCTATTATTGTCACACCAAATTCGAATGAACCTTTTATCAGTATGTGATGCTAGTGATTATGCTATAAGTGACATTTTAGGACAAAAGAAAGACAATATGTTTGGAACGATTCATTATGACTGCAGGACTCTTACCCTCGCTCAATGCAACTATAC